>VXBX01002283.1:528629-604019 GCA_013400415.1 Scytalopus superciliaris | reverse complement strand
GGCTCGGTACGGCTCGGCTTGGCTCGCCTCGGCTCTCCTAGGCTCCACTCGGCACGGGCTCGGCTCGGCACAGCCGGGATAGGGCTCTGCTCGGCCTGGCTCAGCTCGGCTCGGCACAGCCGGGCTCGGGCTCGGGATCCTTCCCCACCCGGACACGCACCGAGTTTTGCTTTCCAGGCAGGAATGAAGGACGGCTCACGGGGCAGACTGTGGAATGACTCTGTAACTCCTGCTAAACCTGTCCTAGGATGTAGGAAGTGCTTCCTTTGCTGAGCTCGGCCTTTACACGCGTGCCATGCATTTTCCTTTAGCTTAGTAAATCGAAGCCGTATGTTTGCAAGGACTGCAGTATATATGGCTAGATATACGAGTTAAAACGGGGATAGGAAGACTGATTTTTACAGTGCTTTGTGAAGGTAAAGCCTTAAGCAAAACACTGTTGGCATTCTTTGAGGCTTCTGAATTTTTTTTCCTCGTTTGCTTAGTGTGTCACTAGCCTTTTGTGTGATGCCAAATGTCAGATGATTGTGACTGCTTTGTCAACAGTTTTGTCATATGAAACTACTGTCTGGGAATAGTGAGAAGGAAAGCAAAGAGCTTTAATGTAGTATTTTGAACATAATTTACATGCGTACATGTAATTTCTGGAGTTGATTTTCAATTTTGGTTTCCAGTCTTAGATGTTTTTCTGAACAGTCAGTGGATTAAAAATGCTTGGGGTTGTTTCTTTGTGTTTTTGACTCATCATAAGTGTCTAAAAAATCCAAATTCAGATGAGATGGATAGGTTAGGCTGAAATATATTTAAATGAGTCTGTTATTTAGATTTTTTATAATTTGAGCTGAGTTTTGTACAAGATACATTACAAAAATACGGAATTTAAAATCTGAAACTTTGATTGTCAAATGCAGTGTTACAGCATTTAAATAAAAGCGCAGCTCAGTTATTCAAGTTAATGGTCAAATTGCTGCAAATTCTGTATTATTGAAGTGTTCTTGTCAGCAAGGAGCTCTTATGCTTTTGGATGTGCAGCCTGCTTATTTAAAAGTAAGTAATACTTCTCATTTTTTTCTTAGTTTGGATGTCCTTCCAAGAGTGACTTGCCCAAATCATCCAGATTCCATTTTAGTGGAGGATTACAGAGCTGGTGATATGATTTGTTCCGAATGTGGCCTAGTAGTAGGTAAGTAGCTATTCATATTTTTATAAGTTACAATACAACTTAAATGGTGTGTGTAGCTTTGCTTTCCTACAAGAGTGGTATATGATAATTCAAGTATTAGAAGGCTCTCCTTTGATGCCTGATTGTGTGTGGTGGATTTGGTATTTTGGGTTTTTTGGGACTGCTTGCTTGCTGAAAGCTTACTGTTCTGAATAGTCTGTCTTCTGGTAACTTCTTGAAAGAATCACTCTCTTTAAAGACTGAAAATTTAAAGTATGTAGTAATATGAATTAGAGTAGAGTGCTGTCTAGTTCAGTGTTCTATCTTTAATCATGACTGTTGTTTCAGTCAGAAAAGTATAAGAAGTGTTATAAAAGCTCTTTGCAAAATAACTTGCTTATAAGAAAAAAAACCCCAACCAACCAAAACACAAAGCCAAACCCCAACTAATCACAGTTTCCCTTAGCTGGAGGTTATCTTCTGCCCTGAAGGATTTATCTTTATATCATTGCTAGCACCTGTGTTTGTTAATTACTTCTCCTTAAGCTTTTAAGATTGTCAAGTGAATATCCATTTTTTCTACTGGAATTTTGCCGAACTCTTGGTTTGTGTAGCAGCAATTGCCACACACTAGAATGTATTTCTAAGTATGAGGGAATATTTAAAATAAAAGGCCTTTTAGACATTGTCTTTGTTTGAATGAGAGAGAGAGGGAGTTGTCATAGAACCTGCTGCATATGCATTTTTTGTACCTTTTCTAGGATGAGCATCTTGTGTGCACCCTAATGCCTTTATTCTCTTTGCGTGGGAAACTTTCCATGCTTGTGTTATTCTTTAAACATCATTGATTTGTTATATTTTTTTTTTAGGCATGCCATTATGAAAAGAAAACTCTTGTTAAGCATGCATGTTTGGGTGATTCATTCAGTGGTGCTAAATATTTCAAATGGTTTACATCCCTCTCTCTTAGACTGTGGTGACTTTATTTTTGCTCATCAAATAAAATTTTTTCATAAAAAGCTAGAAGTTTAAGAATTTGTGGCAAAGGTAGTATTAATTTAGCCAGGTGACTGAAACAGATGTGCTTTGTTTATGCAAAAGCAAACTTTTACATAGCTTGTTAAAGTAAATGTTAAAATATTTAAACTTGAGTACCGGTTTCCTTTAAAATTGCAAAACCATTTTAAAAAGCTGGAGGAGGGGTAGTAACTGCTTTGTTAAAAGAAGGGCTGGTTTAAATTGCACAAATTCTGGTAAAGGTCAGTGAATCAGAATGAATTTGCTGGTTAAAAATTCAAATATCCACAGTAATATTTCCTGTTGAAATCTGGTAATAGGCTTGTAAGTTACTGCTCAGAAATAGTTTGATCCATGTTCAGCTCTTTCTGTAGCTGCCATAGAAGTTGAACAAAGGTTTAGAAAAGCCCTTCTTCATCAGTTTTAAGATAATTCTGGCTTTAGGAGAAAAAGGAAAAGTTTTTCTTGGTAGATGTAATTTTTAGGAACTTGGAATTTGTTGGAAGTCTCACCTCATGTACTTTCTGTTACTTAGTCACAAGGTATTCTTGCCTTAGAGGTTTATTCTCTCACTTTTTGGAATTAATAGCATTGGTGTTTCCTTCAGTTCAAGTTGTTAGCACTTTCAATGAGCAGAATCATTAGAATATTAATAGAAACTGTTGATGAGTTGAGTTTTTAAAATGTGCAATTTACAGCCAAGATTATTGGTAGGGTAAAAAGTGGTCTTTTATGCAGGCCTTTCTATGGAATTGTCACCAAAAGGCTTTAACAGTGTTAGTGATTGTTTTCGTTCTGTCTTCCTTCAGCTGTTTAGTTTACCTTCATGTGTCCAATTCATTTGGTAGGGTATCTAGCAGGCAGTTTGGAAAACCAGTAAAATAGGATGAAGATAAATAATTGAAGAGTGTATGACCAAAGAGAAGTGTGAGCACTCAACATTTTCTTCTCTGGTCTGGTAAGAAATTTAAAGGAGGTGTAAATCAGATCCAGTTCTTGATACCTCTTTCCTGGATTTGCATGTGAAGTAGGTATGTTCTAAAGGAGTGAAGACAAAATTTAGTTTTCATGTGTTCCCAATGCAGCTGTTATGTATTTGTTGCAGATTCTATGATACACGTTCCCCTTAAGACAATAGTGATTTCATTTCCTGTTCTTACGCAGCAGTTTTGTGGTTCAAGGCTTACATAGGCCATGATCACAAATGAACAGTACCCACTGAAAATACGTCTGGAGGTGGACTGAAAGTTAGTGAAATCTTTATCACTGAAGGGGAGCAATTAGAATGGTTAAAACTCCCACAAAACGCAATATTACTATGTAGCAAAAAAAGTGCTACAAGTTTACTTAAAAATATTGGGACGTTAGTACCTGCACTGTTGGTATAGGTGGGACAGAATGGTGAGTGCTGAATTCCTGCCTTTATTTTACTGTTGTCAAGAGCATAAAGTACATAGTGGTGTGAATTTGCAGAATTTTTTTTCCCCTGGTATATGTGCAGTTCAGCTGTAGACAGAGCTAACAGTCTTTGACTAAACAAAGTGTATTTGATGTTTTTCTTGCTTGCTATGGCAAAGTTTCACATTTATGGAAGAAGTGTGAATTTATTCAATGTAGAACTGTGTCAGGATAAAATAGCTGGTACATAAATAATTTTCAGGTTTTGCAATCAATTTTCTGGGAATATGAGATTAAATCAGTATTAGTATTATGACTGATCTTGCTTTTAACAGGTCTGCAGCTGACAGGGTAAAGCATTGGAAAAGTTTGGGGGAGCAGGAGGCTGGGAGGGACTGATCTCTATCAGTTGAATTCCATATTTTAGGCAGAGCTGTATATTGCAAGTACTACTTTCTAAATTTTTTTTTTTAAGAAAGATTTTTAATCATAGTTGTATTCTACAGACAGATTCTTAGTCTCAAAAAGGTAGAACTTTGAAGTTAAATCTAGTAGCTTGCTTTTTCTTTGCATAGGATTTTGCATATATTCTAAATAAACTGCTGTTTTGCTGTGCAGTATTAAAATAATGGAATCTTGTAATGTCAGTATGACTGAAGTTGATGTCTGATTTATTACTGTTTCGAAATATGGCTTCAGTATACTAAAAACTCTTGTCTGCCTTTTCACTGTTACCTTTTGTGGATTAGCTTGTGTTCTGTCTTTCATGGTGATTATTTCCAACTTGTTAACTTTTCCTTCTGCTAATTGCTTTTTGCATGAAAGGCACTTGGAGACCTGAATTACAAATATCCATGGAATTTTGGTATTAATCTGGATTGATATGCATCTGAAACTTTACAACATCCAGGTTTCTTTGCTGTCATGAGTATTGTGTTTCATTATACATACTTTTCTCCAGTCATTCTAGTCTGTGTGGTACAGCAAGTGTTCATGGGCTGAGGTGAGTTCACAAAGAGAGTTCCTAGGGCTTGGAGAAGTAGTTAGTTCTGTGTTCTTTTAAAATGTTCGCTATATCTCATTCTTCAGATAGACTTGGTGGGGGAAAAACATGTTGTTCAAGGACAGAAAGCTAGTAAATCATCCTTCTTGACAGATAAATATTTTGCTTACTGCCTTTTAGACAGTAGAAAAAAGCTGGATGTCAGCTGATATGCCAGAAGGGGCTGAAGAAAGCAGAATCAAAGTGGAAGACAAAGCACTGAATTTTCTGGGTGTAGTGAGGTGGTGACCTGAATTTCAGAGGAGGATTAAAATGAGTCCTATGGCATGTACTGCTGTGTAGCATTTCAGCTAATGAGGAATACCTTTCTGATCTAAGACTTTCCTTAAACTTCTGTATGGCTTCATTAAATGTTGTCGTAGTGTGCAGGGCTTGGAGCAATAAAGAGTTTATTTTCAGCATGTAGTAAGTGACTTTCTGTAACTGGTTAGCTCTGCTTCATTAAGCAGGAATGACTTGGAAAGGAACAGTGCTCATATATGGAGTCTTTTTTGAGTAGCCTTCTTCAGTACAAAAGCAGAAGTCTGTCTTCAGCTGATGAGGATCTTTGGACACGTGTAAACTTGTTAAAGCTTGGAATCAGGTCCTGACATATTCAGATATTTAGTCCATGTTCTATGTATACATGAGCGTTCAGTTGCAGAATTTTGGGGAGAAATATTCCATAGCTTGTGGTCAGCAGTAAGGCTGTTACAAAATTCTGAGTATTTGTTTGGCTAATAGCTCTAAAAAGATTGAGATTTAAATGGCACATTGTAAATTTAGGTGTGGTGTATAAAGAATAAGTAAGACTTAACTATACCACAGGTATTTTTTTTTTCTCTGCAATGTAGTAAACTAGTAGGAAGGGGTTTCATAATTGCCTCTCAATTGGCCAATTCATGACTCTGGATATCTGTCATTAGGGATAAGATTGCTTGCTTCTATGTAGGTGCTTGTTTTCTGAAAACCAAAGCAACCATTTTTGTTCAACTGCTGGTTGCATCCTGTAAGTGGGGAAGGTGCTGAAGTACTTCTGATCCGGTAGAGGGCAGTTGTGTCCATAGGGGAAAATACTTTGGGTGCATGTTCAGGTTTATCAATCTTTAAAATAGGAATTCTTAATTCAAAGTATTGCTTGAAAAAATAAGCAAAAATCCTTAGATACTGATGCACATTAGCAACTTTTATGTCATTTCTGCTTTCATGCTTGGTGTCCAGAGCACTAAAAAGTGTCACAGAAGTTGCTCCTTGCAAAAAGATTCTCTGCATTCAGAGGAAAACTGATTATAAAGGATACTGATGCTTAAAGACATCCTGAATAGTTGACTCTTGTATGAGCACTCATGGATGCTTGATTTTGTACAGGAGATTTATAATAAGAAGAAAGCAATTTGCTAGCCTTTTCCAGCCAGCATTTCAAATAGTCTGTTTTAATTCTAACCCTTTTCAGCTTTAAAGACAAGGGTGGTGGTTCTAGCTGTTCAGCAGTAATGCTTGTAACAGTGGAAACAGACTTTAGAGGACACAAGTTGACATCTTTTGTCAGGCTTTGTAATAAGCACCTCTCAGCATGAAATTTCTTGGAGGACACTTTCTAGTTAGTGGGTTCTTGGCTGGACACCAAAGGTGTTTGAGAGCTGCTAATGCCTTCATGAGGTGAAGTACTAGGTTTATCTTGGGGAATAACACTAAGGTTTTGAATCATTCTATTTAGGGAATGTTTTTTTGCTTGCTTCTTATCAGATTGACAGAATGATTTAGGGCAAATAAGGGCTAGAAACTATCTGAACCCCTCTGATGGGGAAAAGACTCCATAGCCTCTAGTTTTTGTGACGTTGGGTAGATCAGGCACAACATTTTTTATTGAGATTCTGTAGTTTGGAGCATCCTTCACAAGTACTTGAGCTGTTAATGTTTTAAAGGCATCAAGTGCTGGAGAGGTGCAACTTTATCTGACCAGGCTTGTCCGGATTGTTAACATCTCTACTTTCATTTGCTTCTTCCAAAATTATTGTACGAGCTGATGGCTTAGGAAGCCTGGAAGTCCTTTTAGATTTGTCATCATTTTGATATGTAGGAGCTATTAAGCCTTTATTCTTATAAGAGTCATTTGCCTGTGGTGCTGTTCTGTCTGTCCTTATCCATATTTGTGTTTTGGTACTTGAATGATACTGTTGGTATGTGGCAACTAGTTGAAATTGTCTGTGGCTTTTTTGTTTGTTTGCTTGGCGTTTGTTTTGTTTGCTTGGCGTTTGTTTTGTTTGGCATCTGAAAGCCTACTTTAGTTATTTTAGCTGTTTTTTGAATAGACTGGTGTTGCTGATGGTGATGATGTATTTGTGGTGTTCACAACTTACTGAAAACAAGAGAACTTTTGCACAGAATACTGTCTTACAAAAGGCTGAAGATTTTGTAGAAAAAGCTGTGACTGTAAAATTGTGTGGTTTTTTTTTTTTTTTTTTTTCCCCCCTCATGAGTTTATTCTTTGGTAACACTTAATACATCTGGTCTTAAATAGAAACTCTAAAGCTGAAAAGTGGGGAGAAAAAGAATAAGGTTGAGTACTACTCTGTGGGGAAGTATATAAGGTAATAAAGAGAATCTGAAGGAGTAGATACCTGGAGTAGTGTGTCTCACTCTGGGCTTCTCAGTACCAGGAAGAGAGAGAGACTTGCTGGAGCAAGTCTAGTAAAGGTTGCAAAAGTGATTTAGGAATTAGGAGAGGCTGAGAGCTGAGCCTGTTAGCTTCAGACTGTTCAGCTTGGCTCCGTGCAGTTACGTGTCTTCATGATTCTCCTCACCTTGTAGTCTGCTACTTAGCTTTTTCATTGTAGTTTGTCTCAGCACTTCATTACTCTGGTTAATAAGGAGTTGACTGAAATTAAGTGTAATCCTATACATGTATTTTTAAATTTGGCATTGTAAAATGCTTTTAATTAAAAGTATAATATATGTGCTCACTAGATGGCAGCAGATTCCTTAACTAACTGTAAGAATGAAACATACTCTACTAACAATAACTATTTTGGGACTTAAGAGTGCAAATAAACTTTTAATACCATATTTATGTTAAGAATAAAATATTAGTTAATATGTAGAACTTGATGCAATGTACAGCTAACATCAGAGCTCCTCTGAATATGAACTTCAGAACATACCCTCTCAGAACTGTTTCAAGACTGGATATGGAAGATTGTGTTATTTGAGACTTGAATGTCATCATATGTCTTGTTAAGTGTCTTCCATTTGTAGCTATATTGTCTTCATGTAACAGATAATATAAAATGCAGGAAGAGAGGAAAATACATGTGTTTTATGAGTACTGCAAGTGGAATGCAACATTAAAATGGCTTGTATTATTTCTCTGTAAATATGTAACTGAAAGTTCAAGACTTGTTGAATGAAAATATTTTCCCTTGAGAAATGACCTTCTGTTTTTAGAGGAGTAAATGTACATAGATTGTGATGTATAGATGTTTTAAGCTAATTTTTAAGAACTGTTCAAAATGATATTTTAATTGAGTCTGATCTGCGTTTGCTCTTGCATTTCTGCAGTGTGTGCTCTTTGTCAGTTGAGAAGAAAAGTAACCTTGGTCTGTGGTTTTCTGTTCTGACCAGCAGTTCTGCATTTTACTAAATGAGCTTTTTCAGATGACAGGCAGCCTGAGTTAGGGAAGTTTGCAGTGCATATTTACACTGGAGCCTGTGTGTTAGTCTAATAGGCAGTGTTTTAAAGAGGACCTGAATACTGGAAGAATGGTTTACAAAAAGAAACAGAGCAATGAAGAAAAATGCATCTGTTCAGAAAAATGCTTTAGGATATCAGCCTGGAGATGCATTTCTCAATGATTTGGTCCCGTAAGCTGTTGCTTCTCTGTGTACTTCAGAGGAGGGAGCTGAGAAGATAAACTTGTGTTTGAGGAAAATTAAAGGAGTGTCTAATGTAGCTGTATCTAGTAAAGCTTATTTTTATTCAAAAGAACTGCATCAAAAGGAAGTAGCAAAGGGAATATGCAGCCACTCCCATCCTCCCTGCAGCTTGATAGAGTTGCCAAAACCAATATAATGTGAGAAAGCAGAGACAACACTATAATGTACTTACTAGGAGCTTTTTTTACTCTCATGTTTGACTGTTGGGCTCATATTCCAGCTGCTTCAGAAAAGCCAGGCAGTACTGTATGACCCAGGAAATTGAGTTTAGGACTGAAATCTTAACTCAGGACTGGTTTTCAATGCTCATTTCTGACACTGCTTTTTGTGAGATTGAATTTAGTATTTTAAGGTTCTGTTTTGATAACTTAGGGTGGGGCTTAATTGCATTTGTACTAATATCACGGTTACAAAGTTTGTGTTTTCTTATGTTTTGAAGAGTTAAAAATAGTAAATGCCACATTGTGATTATTTTTGCATGTTGTTGAATGGGATAATTCAGTTAATTATGCTTGTAGCCAAATATATTTTCCATCTATGGGAACCTTTGTGCCTATTTGTTCCATTTGTGTTAATACTTCCAGCTTGTGTCACACTTTTATAGAAGCCTTTTAAAAGGTGGAATGTGCTGCCCAGTACCTCTGTATATTTTCAATGACACCAACAGTATACAGAAAAACTTCTTTTCTGCCATAGCAGGTTTCTTGGCAAGGTAATGATACTTGCATACTGTGTCTTAATTACACAAATGTGTTGTATTCAGTGATTTGCTCTACTTAATCTTTTCACACTCTGAAATAGTAGTCTCAGTCCTCTGTAATATGTTTGCCAAAGCAGGCAGTGTTATAACACTTTTTTGTTAGAGCAGGAATGGTTCATAACTCAGAAGAGGCAGATCCCTGAGTGAGTCATTTAGGTCATTCCCACTTGTGTGGAAAAATATTACATCATTGCCCTGTACTCAGTGTTCTATTTATACCATGCCAGAATTTTAAGTACATTTTGCTTTTTTTAGATGCTGTAAACAGTATTGGGGGGTTGTCTAAAAGTAAAGTTACTGCTAGGCCTTAGAAGGAGCATTACTGAAGATTCCTTTTGCATACTGAAAATCTCTTTTTGGATAACTGTACCTTTTTGTGTTCTGGTTGCATTTCTCAAATTATTTATTTCTTCTGTGCAGCCTCTAGTTGCATTTTTTTCCCATTGCCTTAACTTCTAAGTCCTAAATATTTTGGTACATTGTCCTTCAAGTTATTGTTCTATTTGGGAATGCCAACAGACTGCCTTCATACAATGGAAAGCTCAGATTTCTAACTTAATGCTTTGAAATATTTCATGAAACATTATGTTAATGCAGACTATTGCTTTTGTGATCTCAGGTGACCGGGTCATAGACGTTGGGTCAGAGTGGAGAACTTTCAGCAATGACAAAGCAACAAAAGATCCGTCTCGAGTTGGGGATACCCAGAATCCTTTGTTGAGTGATGGTGACTTGAGTACAATGATTGGCAAGGTAACACTTAAAATACTAAATTTTACTGAGTTTGCATGTTCTTATGTCAAATACATGATTGTATGTCCATAGGGAAAGTATTCAGCATATATATTTACACAGGTTTTGCCTGAACTGAACTCATATATTTCAGCAGTGTTTAAATGTGGCTTTTTCTTGGGGGTAGCAGGAAAGGGCCAACCTTGGCAAAAGAAAAAAAGTTTGCAGTGCTGTGTGGTTATTTGCTGCCCTTTGGTATGCTGCTATAAATAGGAAAGCTGATGTTGCAGTTTTTAAAGAAGCACTTTGACTTAGCAAGTACCTTTGAGGTGATTCTGAAATAAGATACTTAATTCTGAGATCTCGATAGCTAGTGTTGCCAGCTTGAACTGCATTTTTTTTTTTTGTAGTAAAATCTGTATCAGTTTATATTGGAGAGCTGAAGATCTACATGCTTCTTGTACATGTTCTTCCAATTAATGTTAAAACACTAAATGTAGAATTCTTTCATGGTGTGAATGCCCCAGAGGAAAGTATTCACTCTATATTCGGGTCAAAAATTAGCCATACAATCATATCCTGCTGTTTCCCATGAGAGAACAAGCAAGATTAGTCACAAATGCCCTCCCTTTAATGAAGTAGCGACCCAGGTAAGTTTTCATTCCTGTACTTTCTGTTACATTTTTTACTGCAAGATCCAGGTTGATTTTCGTGGATTTCTTGAATGTTTTGTGAAAGGTGGTGCAGTTGCTCATAAATACCAATTAAAAATGTATTTCTGCTTTGTGTGTTGTGGTACATGCACACCAAGATTTCTCAGACGTTTTTATTCCAGTGGTGTTGCTAGGATGAAGAAGTAAACATACCTAAATATGTATGGCTATGTATAGGGAAGTGTGCAACATACTTTTCAACAAAGAATTCTTCAAAGAGATGAAGTTGACTAGTGAATACTGATGGACAGCTAATCTTTGACCATTAGTGAAAAAGAAACCTTCTGTTTAAGGAGTTGTCCAAGTGTATGCTTGTGTTTTGGACAACTCCAAGCACTGCTGTCTGAAAGATTTTAGAATTTTAGGTGGCTTTTGAAATCCATTTAGGCAACAAATTTCTGCACTGCTCCATTAAAAATACTGGCATTGCTAAGTGCCTCTGTGAAGCAGCGCTGTAGAAGTCACTGGGATTTTAATGTCACCTGTATAAGATTAGAAAGATTATAGTCAGAGGACTTGGATTTCTGTTGCTGATTTGGTCAGCTGTAATAAAGATCAGAAATAGACCTTTTTAGACAGATGGAAAAATGGACTGTTTGCTCCAGGTTCACTTGGTATCTCATTTTGGGACTGTGTAAATACAGGGTTTGTTTCTGAGAGCTCAGTTTGATTCAGTAGGTAGAATGATCTGAAGTCCTTTAAATTCTGTATTCAGGTGAAGAGTGACTTGTGCTGTTAACACTCTTTTCTGTGGAGGTTCAGATCCTAATTTAGAGCAAGAGGGATAGCAACTTCAATGAGAGAAGATATAAACCTCTGTGAAAAGTTTGTCTTATGAAAACTAAACATTTTCAGAGATGGACATTCAGCTAATGAAACAGTTTTGCTGTTCACCAGGACATTCCATTAACAAACTTGCTGTAGCAAGGAGAGCCAGTCAATGAAGACAAGATGTGTTAGCGTGTCATGATTTAACTTATTAGAACTGAATGAAAATGTCCAAGTAGTGGAACTGCCAGCGTTGTGTTGGGGAATGTAGAGGGGGCAATTGGTCCAACTGTGGATACTTTATTTGCATGGGGAGGAATTGCAGACAAGATGTGTTATTGTCTGTGGGGAAACTGGGAGTCTCTGACAAACCAGGATGTTTTCTGTACAAGAATTCCTGTGTTAGTACTGCCAGTCAGCAGGGGCTCTGGGATGTCAACTCACTGATGTGAACTCTCTATCAGGGGCTGCTATTCTTTCCAGTCATTTAGAAGGAAGAGAATGGCTTATATCAGAAGATGCTGAAGAAATCTATCAGTGCAGAAAGGGCATGAATTTTGCAGCAAAAATAACTAAACCAAGGAAATAGTGTTTCTCAAGCAGTCCTCTGAAGTCCCTGGCAGCAGTAGGCTGGGATGAGGATTGACCTAGATATGCACAGTGATTTAACAAGGATGAAATTGGTGTAGTCATGAGAGGGTAAGTAGTATCTGACAGAGTGCAGAACAACCTTCATGAATTCCAGAGAATGAAGCAAGGTAAGATTGTTATTTTCCCAGTTAAAAACAGTTCTCAGAATGGACCAGAGTGGACCCCAGATTTGTGTGCCAGAGGCTGGTTCAGCCTTTCGTATGGGACAGGGAACAGAGTATTACTTTCTGCCAGGTAGGGCTGCAGATAATAGAATCTTTACAGCAGACCTGTCCTGCCCAACCAAAAAAACAAAACTGAAAAACCCTTAAACTGTTGTGGAAAAGAGAAGGACATTGGTAATTCTCATGGCACATCATGTTAGAAATTATTATAAACTCATGGGAATGCAGATGGAAGTGGAGCCTAAACCACTTAGAACAGTAAAGTTCTGATGATTGGCTGTTGCCTTGAAACAGTAAAGGAAGAGGGCCAGTTCTGCCTCACAAAATGCTTTGTCATGCTTTCCTCTTGGAAGCCAGGAGGTGCTGCTCCAGGACTCCTTTCTGCTGGGAGTGTGTGGTCTGTATCTGCTAACAGCAAAGGAGAGGCTGCTTTGCCCATGCAAAGGGATTAATTCCTAATTGGTTTTAGTACTTAGGGAACTCATATGTCTGAGGCAGCAGCAGCCTCTGTTGGAAGAAAGATTAATTTGTCTGTGAAGATCAGGGTGAATAGCGTAGCTGGCTGTGGTGGAAGTGGTTTGAATTCCACAGGCAGGTCTTCAGGATATTGGCAGAAAAGTGTAACTCTCTGAAATTAGATACTGTGTGCTACAGTTGATCTGATTACAATGCAGATCAATTGGAAGAATGGTAAAGCCTCATGTTAATTGTGACTCGATTGCCAGAATATCATAGTTATTTCTAAATTTCTTATGTAAAATTAAAGAAAAATAAGAGAACAAGCAGATTCTAGATGTGCCTTGATATAAGGAACTCTTTCCTAGGAGTCTAAAACAAAACTAAGTGTTGTTTCCTATCTTGTAAAAAACATTGTCTTTTGTCATCTTTGGTAGTTAATTGATTCCTTTTTGTAGTGACTGCAACTCCAAGAGGATTTAGATTGTTTGAACAAAGAACTAATGCAATCTCTTGGCATATAATTCCTATCCTTTGATCAGATATCTCTGAAAGGAAGCTGGTTGTTATCAAACTGCATGGCCTGAGTCTGAAAGTGCTATATTGAGAAGCAATGGCAAGATCATGGCTGATGATTGAAAAAGAGGAAATCATCCATCAGACTCCATAGTTAGCTGGTTGTAGTGGGCAAGAAGACTGCTGGTTCTGGGGGCATGCCTTGCTCCTGTGGTTAACCACAAGTCACTGGTGTGGATGATGCTGGTAATACTTCTATTTTCTGCTAAAATGGGGGATATGCTGAGGTACAAAGCTGTTGGCTGCCAGCACTGTCAGCCTAACCACCAATGAACCCCTTGAGAGATTAACACTGTTTGCTTGACTATGTTTTCTCACTTTAGCTGTCATGAAGGCTCTTTCCAGAATTGTATCCATGACTTTTCTGTTTGAAAGCCAAATAGGTAGAACTCCTGACTTTGACAGGTATCCTTCCTGGTGAGATGGAGAAGATAGAAGTAGATGTCTCAAAGGCCACAACAGCAAAACAAAATTTTTAAAGATTGCTTTATTTCAGCTAAAATTGTGTGACTTCTGTTTCCTTCCATGGAGGGATCAGGACTCCTGACATGGTTGTCAAGGGCTGAAGTCAACAAAGCATTGTCCTTCAGTTGAAAGCTCCAGAAGGAAAGTAGATGGTGCATTTAAATAGCAAATGCAGGGAGAATTGCTGTGGCTTATGTAAGCAATTGAGATGGAAGTGTGTTTTCCACCCCTTTTATAGTTGTGAACTGTATATTGAGTATGGCTCTTGGAGAGTGCTCATATCAACAGTGCTTGATTCTTGCTTTTTGTTTACCTTTATATCTTACTGGGAACCTTTGAATAGTTGGAGGTGTTCATCCTATCAAGGAAGTAAGATTGCTTTTGGAGCAGTCCTCTGCTGTGTTGGTGCTAGAATCAGTTCTGGGTGCTTCTTTCATATGAAAGGATGTTTGAAGGAGTAGGAAAGCAAGAAGAGTCTGGGAATCTAGCATCTGTTACAGAGGCCTGTTAAGGGAGCTGGGGAAACTTAGGAGGGAGGGTTTTGTGCCAGAGTCCTCAGTTGCCACAGCAGTATCAAAATGCGTGTGCACCACAGATACGTCTCAACAGTGGAGGTACCTGCTGAGGCTGTTGGAAATGGGGAGGCCTTGGGCAGTGGAAGTGGGACAGTGTAAGCAAATAGTCAAGAGTGAGTGTTACTACTCTCAGCCAAAGAACATGTATTAAATGCAGAAGTGCACCACAGAGATTATAGAGTTAGAAGCTGTGTTAAAATAGAAGGGCAATTCCCAAGAAGTGGGTCAGGAAAGAAGAAACTGGGCAGCTCAGAAGGAAAAGGTGATGCCAGGGCATATTCTTTCCCTTTTCACTGTGCCCTCACCCTACTTTTTACAGCCTGGGCATCCTGGTACGTTGCTGAGTGTTCAGCATGAGAACTCTGTGTGCAAGTGCTTAGAGTATCAGTCACAGGTCAAGACCTGCTTTATGCCTACTACTTTTGGCACAACAGACAGTGTAGTAGTTGGTGTCTGCAGCAGCTTACTTAAGTGACCAAGTCTGTCTGCAGTGAAAGTTGGATGTCCCTGTGTAGGTAAATTGGTTGAAGATGCCAGCAGGGAATAAATGCTTTCAAGATTCAGAGAATCCACATTTCTACTCCTGACAGCATTGCTGTGAAAGAAGCATTTTCGACTCGAGAGAACTCATGGCCTCCTGTGCATTGTGACAGCAAATGCCTAAGTAGACAATATAAATTACAGACACTGGTCTTCTGAACTTACAGGCTGTGTTGTCATCAGCTATCACTAATCTGACATGGCATTATTTGTTAAAGATGTGTTTTGGACTGCTGGCTAATTGAAAACATTAGACATTTTAGGCCCCTGTAGTTGGGAAAATTTGCACATTTAATAGGAGTAACAAAATAGGGGTTTAATGAAACGCATGTTGGAAACTTGTTTTGAAGTGGCCAGGTTGAGTTTGTGGCTCTTAGTTCTCCTAAGACCTCAAGCTTTTCTTTTAAGAGTCCATGGTTTTCCAGTGAAGTCAAAATATATGGATGTTTCTGCTTTCTGATTAAAGTTTGCAACTGCTAGCAGGCATGGTATCAAGTTGGGTTTGAATAGCTCAGTGGTTGGGATGTTCTCTTTGTCCATACCTTCACTGTGATAGTTATCATTGTAACAACTGGTCTCCAGCTGGCCATAGAATTGTTTTTCTGACTTGCCAGTCTGCCACAGTGCAGATGCAGTTCAAAGGACACATGGGTTGTATAGAATCTACTCTTGGACCTCAGCATTGGTGACAGGAGTATTGAGATGCACACAGTGACTACGTATTTTATTCTTTAAACAACTGTTGCACTAGGAAGGAAAAACCTGTATGTAATCTGTGGTCTTTGGAAAGCAACTCACAATTTGAGACAAGTGCAAAGTATAGAACTTGATGTGTGAACAACACTCAAGTGAATGATTTACTTTCAGTTATGTTTATTTGAATGACAGTTTGAACTGATGCCTTGAATTAAAATGTATAAAGCTGGAAGATGTTTGCTCTCGAAGTGAGGAGGAAGTTGCTTGTGTTACTGACAGTGCAAATTTTTCTTTTCAGGGCACAGGTGCAGCAAGTTTTGATGAATTTGGGAATTCAAAGTACCAAAATCGTAGAACTATGAGCAGTTCTGATCGTGCGATGATGAATGCTTTTAAAGAAATTACAAACATGGCAGACAGAATCAACCTCCCTAGAAATATAGTTGTAAGTTCATGTCTCCCTTCCTTGAATTGTTCTGGCATTGACTTAGTTAGCATAATATAATGAGCACATGAATTTTTGATATTGCTGCTAATTAAATGGCCTAGAGTTAATTAAATTTCATCTTCTTGCGTTGAAGGATCGAACAAATAATTTATTCAAGCAAGTGTATGAGCAAAAGAGCCTGAAGGGAAGGAGTAATGATGCCATTGCTTCTGCTTGTCTCTACATAGCCTGTAGGCAAGAGGGAGTTCCAAGAACATTTAAAGGTAAGTTTTCAGTGACACAGATTCAATTTTGCTATGAAGTAAAGGTCTAGTTACTGTCACTGTAGGAGGTTTGTTTTCTCATTCCTGGACTTTGTCAAATTGGTTGTTCTCAACTGCAGCTCACCTTTGAGGAGGAGGCTAGAAGAACTGCTGGAAATTTGCTATGTTTTTGGAATGGGGTCTTGGGCATGGGATTTTTGGTCATACTGCATTAAAAAGAATTTAGCATTTGAAATCTACTGAGTGTTGGTGAAACTTAAAAGTCATTGCTTTGATCAGAGGATGGTGGGGACTGTTGTAACTGAAGTTGAACCATCAGTTCTGCAGTAAATTTGGGCAACTTTTCCCTGGCAGGGATGCAACTCACTAGCATTGAGTACCAAATTTCCCTTACTAATTGAGCTATATTAATTAGCTCCTTAGGATAAATGTGGTTGACTGAAGTTTGACAGATGTTCAAAGCTTATTTAGCGATGCTGGCCTACATGACAGTGGCCTTCTTAGTGGATATATTGAGAATCAGATTTGATTATTTTGGGGGAGCAAATGCTGTCAAGCCTGAAGTTTAATTTTTCTTCTTTCTTTAGAAATATGTGCAGTGTCCAGGATTTCGAAGAAGGAAATAGGCCGGTGTTTTAAACTTATTTTGAAAGCTCTGGAAACCAGTGTTGATTTGATTACAACTGGAGACTTCATGTCACGATTCTGTTCCAATCTGGGGCTTCCCAAACAAGTACAAATGGCAGCAACACATATTGCCCGTAAAGCTGTGGAATTAGATTTGGTTCCTGGGAGAAGCCCTATCTCTGTAGCAGCTGCAGCTATTTACATGGCATCACAAGCTTCTTCAGAGAAAAGGACACAAAAAGGTAAAACTTTATTTTTTCTTTTAGTTTACCACGTCTTCCTACTTGAAAGCATATCCAGTGTTACTATGAAACCTGGATGAGGTCTGTGCAAGTAGTGATCAGCTGCCATTCTAACTGCATACAGCAAGGACCAAACCAGTGTCTCCCAGCCCCCAAAATGGAGTAACTGGCTATGCTCAGTGTAAACTGAGTTCATTTTCTTTTGGCACTAGGAGTTGCATTCTTCAGTGTGAGGGACCAGTGCATTCCTATGAGCATAATTTAAGTTTACCCATGCAGATACTTGCATGCGTACACCCTGCTAATCTAAAATACTCCAAACACAAACTTGTGGACAGTTGCAGGTAGCAATATAGCTTTGGGTTACATTGAGTCTTTAGTTGTCCTAGCAGCCAGGGAATCACCTACATTAGTACATGTTCCTTGACTCCTTGTGAGTCTGTGGTAAAGACTGAGAGTAGTGGGATGGCAGGGTTTGCTGTAGATTGCCTTGGGCATGATTCCCTGCTGGTTAGGAAGCCCTTGGGGAGCCAATAAGGAGTTCAGGGCTGTTCTTGAGCTTCAGAGCAGCATGGATCAGCCCTTGGGACTCAAGGGAATGAGACCTACATGGGGGCAATGCCCTGGGGAAGGAAGGGAGCTAAGTCTGCAGTGGTTAGAACTTGATGTAAGGAATGGATCTAAGTGCTGGCAGCTGGCTGGGGAAGCTGCATTGAACTGTCTATTCCAGTTTAGATGTGTTAAAAATGTAACAATTTCTTAGTGGAGCATTGCTTTTAGGTAAAGAATAGCCTTTTATGTGTCAGGTTGTGGTGTTTT
Organism: Scytalopus superciliaris; assembly: GCA_013400415.1. Taxonomy (NCBI): domain Eukaryota; kingdom Metazoa; phylum Chordata; class Aves; order Passeriformes; family Rhinocryptidae; genus Scytalopus; species Scytalopus superciliaris. The sequence continues at coordinate 585,972 of VXBX01002283.1, read as the reverse complement.
GTTCTGCATTCATAACTGCTTATGTCCCCAGAGCTTTCATCATGATGGCAGTTTCCCTGGCGTGTGAGTGGTGTAGAGCCCAGGCAGTGCAGTGCCTTCATTCTTCCTTGTCGTGAGCTATTGGATTGTATCTCTTAAGGGAGTGATTGTTAAAATACAGCTGACATGGACACCATGGCTCCATACTCCTGCAGTGTCCTCAGACAATGCTGAAGGCTTTCATGTGGTTTAAGGTTTAAACTTCTAATTAGATTAAATCTTAAATTTAAGTTTCTGTGCATCCAAAGAAGTGTTCTATCAGCTCATTAGACAATTGTATTGTGCCTCTGCCTTATTTCTTTGGTGCATTTTAAGGTAAAGGTATTTCATGTTTAGCAGCAGGTATTGCCTTTTGTCTGAGACTCAGTTCTTTGCTTGTTTTGCTTATATTTAATCAAAGCACAGAAGTGAAGGTCCTGATGTTGATGATGATTTATTAAAATATTGTTGAGCATATGTAGAACTTGCAGTATGTTTCCAATAACTTTTGCACTTCTGGCCCTCTGCCAATTTGATGCTGATGTTATTCCGAGATTGATAGGGTAAGCTGAACTCTGGTATGTGAGAAGACAGACTTACATATGCGAAGTATTACCACAGTTAAAACCCTTTCTAAGGCTTTTGGGAGGGTTACAAATGAAGCAAGTGTCTAGAGTTTCTTGATAAATTATGCTTGCTGGTTTCTTCAGTATAAATGGCAAAAGTAAAAACTAACCCCTTCTCTGCTTTTTGTTGTAGAAATTGGTGATATTGCTGGTGTGGCTGATGTTACCATTAGACAGTCATACAGGCTGATCTATCCTCGAGCTCCAGATCTCTTTCCAGCAGACTTCAAGTTTGATACCCCAGTAGACAAACTACCACAGCTGTGAAATTGCAGAGGGTTAATGTCTATTAAAAAAAAAACAAACCCAAAAACAAACTCTTTATTTTTGCCTATAATAAAGGATGTACAAAGTGTTAATATTGAGTCTTCATGTTGTGGAACTGGAGGATATGGAGATGGAACATAACTGCTGGAACACAGCACACATTCCAAGGGTAAATGAGCTCATTGTGTGGCATTTTGTATGTATATATTAGTGGAAGTAAATATTTAATGACTGTTGCAACAAATTTAATTTCATATTACTGTACTTATTTAGATTTCTTTTGTAGGGATCTAGTAAGATGTATTTTGGAAGATTTAAAATATTGTGTAATTCCCAAATAAACTGTTTTCCAAAAACACTTACCATCTTGTGGGTATGACTGCAATGTGACATGCACGTACTGTTGTACATGCTGAGAACTGGAATGCAGTCCATGGAATGGTGGAATGAGCTTCATACTTACAGGCTTGGTCACAAGGCTGCTTAAATGCTTGCTTTCTGGACAGCTTCTAATCTCTAGTGTGTTCTTGTAGGCAGCCGTAGAGTATGGATGATTGCACCCAGCATGCAGGCAGTTGATGGAAAGCTGTTCAAAGGTTTGCACAACTGCAGGGGATTTCCAAAGGCATCGCCAGAGGATTAGTCGCATCCTTGGCCCAGTCTCTCCGATGTTTCACTGATGCTCTGCTTTTCTTCTGTGAATTTGATGTAATGACAAGGCAGCCAAAGAGAAGCCTGAGGACTGACTTTAGTTGAATTCCTGGTAACTTCATGATGCTTTTTACCTTCTTTTGTGCAGTATCAAGCACTTCTAGTATAAGTTTCTGTTGAACTTTCTGACCTGCCAGTCCATCCTGCAGTCTGGCTGGCCTGTGATTCTGTTCTAAGTGAGCACTTGCATGTTTGAAATGATGTGCCAGGTGCTGAGTGAAGGCCTGAAGTTGTTCAGCCCTCCCCAGACTAAGAGCTATGAACACTAGATGCCTCCTGACAGTGTCTCTTTGTGTGCAAAGCAACAAATGCACTTAACTGGGAGTCTTCTGGTTCCTGAGTTCATTTTGTATCACAGGTGCAAATTCAGTTTAACCACCCAAATGAACAGCTGAGGGTCAGCTTGCTGCACATCTGGTCCTAAAGCTCTCCAGGGGGAAGGGTGTGTGTCCAGTATTAATAGCACTAATTGTCAATAGCCCTCAGTTTTCTTGCTGGTTTTATTTTAATCCTCTTCTGTCAGTAGAGACTATTGAAATGTGGCAGCTCAAGGTTTTTTTTCTGTAATCAAGTAACAAAGGTACAGAACTTTTATACCACTGAAGGTGTTGGTTGCAGTCATGAAAGGTTTGGGTGCAGATGTGAGAGGTGGGATGCTTGGTAGTTTGGAGGACATGTGAGTGCCTTGACTTTGTTGCACCATTTTTATTACCTGGGCATTCCCTGTCTCCCTCTGAGCTCCTCCATCTGTCTCTGTGGGAGACGGCGGGATGCTTTGAAGGGGCGGGGCCTGACCTTCAATGTACAATGCAAAGGTGGAAGTTGCTCTACTCTGAGTGTTGCTTTCCAGCACAGATCAGGGAGTTAAATCTACTATGTGAAGGTTCAAAGTGATTGAAACTTACTTTTCCCCTAATGCTCGTATTTTAAATCCTTTCAGGCATTATGCACGAGCACTTGACATGTGAGGGTTTAATGTTAGCAATTTGAATTGTTGCATTTAGCAAAAGCTGTCTGGACAGGAATTTAAATACATCTGTGCGAGGCTCTGAAGTGCAGCATATGGAAGCAGGATGTGCTGTCCTGGCTTGACCCTGCAAGTCTGCAAGCAGGTCCTGTATCTCCCATGGTGTGGAGATGGCAGTAACTGTGCAGCCCAAAGAGACAGAACTAGAAATATGCTTGAAGGGGTGGGTATTTTCTGAAAAGCAGTTACTGCAGTTAAAGTGAAGCATTTCAGCAAAAGAGCAGTATAGCTCTGAATTAATTTTGATGTAGCTCTGACCCCTTTAGTAGCTGCAGCTTGCAGCTGTTTTAGCTCCTGACCTGCGTGTGTTAGCCAAGGGCCGCAGCTGCAAAGGCTGCCTGAGGAGCAGAGCCTGAAGTGCCACAGGCAAGGGCTGCTCTTGGGGGGGTGGCAAGTTTTGGGTTCTCTACCAAGGCGTGGATGTGGTTGTGGGAAGTGGCTCAGCAGCCAGCCTGGGAGAAGGCAGGAGGGCTGAAGGGTTGCATTCCCCACACACAAGTGTAAGGGTATAATATTTTCAAGCACTTCCTACTTTAATTCAACTCCAGTTCAGACTAGATACTTGAAACTGTTCATTTGGAACCAGCCCTTTCTGGAATGATTGCTTAGGTAGGTATGAAGTGTCTCTAGGCAATGGCCTCATGTGAATTCCACTTTGCTCTTAAGAGTAAAGATTCCTGTTCTAAATGCACTCAGAAAAGGAAGCTTCATCCTCTGCCTAAAGAAAAAGGTTTTGGCTTGTTTACAGAGCTTGCTGTGTAAGGGTGGGGAGGAAAGAGACTCTAATGATGCAGTACCCAGGAGGGGGATGACAGCCCTCAGAAACAGCCTGTGTGGAAGGAGAATGCTGATTCAAGCAGGCCAAACTCCAACTGAGGTGGTCTTCTGCTCCCTTCAGGACTGCTCCAAGCAAGAGGAGGCTACTTTCCTTCAGAAAGAAGGTATGGTCAAAGGGAGTTAGTAATTTAATTTTTTTTTTTTGTAAAAAGACTGGGTCCCCTCCTGATTGCAAGTTCTTTTCTGAAGTTACCTGTGGAGAAAACATGACCAGCCACTTCAAGGAACAGCAAAATCATGTTTACGACACAATTTACAAATTACTCTATTTAGAACTTTAATTTGTGATATTAATGACTGCAAAACACTTAGAATGACATTTGTTAAAGGCACATTTCATTTTAATGCATAGTGTACCATTCTAAAATATCCTAATTTCCTTACAAAGTGCTTGAGCAGCCACATACAGATAAAGTATAGCAAAATATATTTACAATCTAGGGTTTAAATCTTAATCTGCCTAAAAATATTTAAAAAACTACAGAGATAAAATTAGTGCTTTTTTCAGCTTAACTGGGTGAACATACCCTGCCATCTAATTTTTTCTAATTTTTTTTAGTGATTTGCTTAGATTAAAAAAAGATTTCTGTACAAGGCGTAGTTACAAAAAGGTATGTTTGAGGATACTTTCATAAGTGTTAAGCACCCTGTTAGATGCTTATATATATATATTTGGGAAGCAAAAAGGGCAAGCTGACTGTACCTCAAAAGTATTGGTTTCAGCTAGATACAGGAACATAATTTGTTTCTTATTAATGAAAATGTGGAAACAAGGAATGCTGAGGAGTTGACTTGTTCTGCCCAACATGATTTGGAGCACAGGGGAAGGTCTCTGCCTCATTCCTTTGGGGGACTTGCCTGATTCAGACCTCTTACCCATTACTTTATTTTTTTTCTCCCCTGCCTGACCACCCTGCAGGTCTGTCCAGCATCATGATTTTAACCCACCACCTTAGCATTGCACACTCCAGTGGCTTGTGTTTCTTCTTTGAATTAATAAAATTACCAGTTCTTAATTTGAGTGCTGATTCTCACTGTCTTAGACCATGAACAGCAAACTCCTGGCCCTGATGAACCTGTGATGGTGCTAGAGATAAGGACTACATAGGAAATTTATTTTCCAACAATGAATGTTTCCCCACAGAACAGCAGATGCCAAAAGTAGGTCTTGGTTTACAAATACACACAGTGTCTGGTCTTAATTATTTTTCAACTTTTGAGGTACAGCTTTTAGTGTTAAGGGGTTTATAAAATATACAGTTTTTATCAAAAATATTTATACATTCTGTTACAAGGTATTGCTTTTTACCCTCAGTAACTGCCAATCCAGGGGCTGGAGGTCAGTGGCCTACATGCATCCATTTTCTTGTTCACTTGGCCACTGTGCAATATTAACGAAGTGGTACAATTAAATTACTTGCCTGGAGGTAAGAATACATTACAACTTCCAAATATACATGTTCACAGCATGTATACATTGAAAATCCTTGTTTTCTAAGTGACATTGTACAGCAGACAGAGGAGGGACTGGGTAACTTCTCTGTCCCCCGTGGGCTGGAGAAGGGAGGAGGTGGGTACGGGAGGGGCCAGGCTGGGGCCGTGAATGCTCCGCTCTGGGCTTGCACTGAGCAACGTCCTTGTTACATTCCTCATACCAACCAGGGGCTTAAGCTGTGCTTAAGAAGCTTGAAGGCAAAACTGTTTGGCAAGTGACTTTGGTAAACTTTCCGGATTTTTCTGGATTTTTCTTTGTGATGGAAGCACTTACACAGTTGTTATCTCAAAGGCAAGGCATTTAACATTTTTCCTAATAAATACCATAGAAAATTTACAAAACAAGGCATATCTGTTCTCAATACCATTATTTTAAGAACACAAGAGGAAGGTGTATGTAGAAAGGTGTAGTTTTATAGACTGCACAATATTTAGCTGAAATAATTTGCCTTCTCCAACTAGAACCGTGTTCTGTGTGAGTGTCACCAGTATCCCAACTTATTCCAATGTGGCTGAGTGGAGATTACCTAGCTCAAAGTCTGCTGTTCCCACTTAAGGCAGATACTTTAAAAAGTGATGTTATCTGCTGTGGAAGAGTGAGAGAAACTGTACAGATCCACGTGTGCCCATGTGCGAGAAGCTCAATACAGCCTGGGTTCACCAACTCAGCTTATGAACGCCATAGACCTGCTTTCCAGTGCTCAGATAAAAAACAATATACAAAGAGGCCACTCTTCACAAGAGTGTTAAAACAGTACTTAAAAGGATCTTCATGTGATTTAAAAAAACCCAGAAGCTACAGGTGGCACAGAGAGCAATTGAAGAGTCGGTATTCTTCCGAGAGAGGCATTCTTGTGAGCCAGTCAGCTGGGGGTTCACAGTGTCTGGAAGTTAACACCAATCAGCAATGTAATCAAAATCTCTGAACATTTCCTGCTCTTCTTCTGAAAGTATCCTTGGTTCCCGGGGTGGAGTGAGGATAGGTGCTTCAGAGGTAAATTCGTCATCAAAATTACTAACATCTTCTCGTCCTCTAATGGTGGGTACAAAAGGAGGCTTCACTTTCTTGGCCAGTAAAGCATTCCAATCTATTTGCTGTAACATACGGGAATTGATGTTTAGTTTGCCATCTCTACTCCTTCATGTCTTTAGAAATAATATTAGTATGTACTCACCCTGAAGAAGTGATGCTTTTTCACATCCTCAGCATCTTTCTCTCCAGCTCCAAGACGCCGCTCTGGATTTCTTCGTAGCAGCTGGCAAAACATGGAAGGTTTCAGGGGAAGGGACAGGTAAGAGGGAGGATGAGTGCTGCTGTGTGAGAGCCAACACCCAGATTAGGTGGACCATGAAAATCATACTGCCTGACCTATGGAAAAATCCTTGGCCCCCAAAGAATGGGACAGACACAGCTTTAGCTTTTAGCAGTGCTCTTTCAGCCTGCCAGCACAGCTCCACCAGCAGCTGAGGCAGAATAGCTGCAGAGCAGACCCTCTGTCTCCTTGCAGACCTGTGGTGCCATGTCTTGGTACTGGAGGCCATGTGGGACAAGTGTTCAGCACAGGGAGTGTGCAGAGAATGCTTTTTGCTGCTGAGGGTACAGATTTACACAATCCCATTGTTCTTGCAGAGCTCAGGAATTACCCTGCTCTCTCCAGTGCTCAGCTATTTTGCAGCAGTAGCTTTACCAAGAGAGGGTTCAATGCTGCTTCACAAACCCAGCCAAAGGAAAGAGTTTCCTAGTTAACTCCAGGAGTTTGATACTCCCACTTGTGAACTGTGCTACTGTGACCATTCCCCTGTTCCAAGCAGTGCCCAGCAGCAGGGTAGGTTGACATTCATGATGTAACTAACAAAAAATACTGTCTGCTGTGTTATGTACAAATTTCTCTGATGGAAATAGCACAAACAGAGCTACAACTAGTAAAGTGCTAGCACAGAGTTCACAGTACACATATTGTGGCTGTAGTGTAGCAGATCCTGCCCCCTGTCGATATTGGCATAATTTTCACAGTAAAAATACCTTCCCCGGGTACTGCCTTAAAGCTGTATTCTGCCTTCTTTCTCTAGGCAAACACACTCTCCCTTTTAGATTATAGAATATTTATGTTACTACTTAAATACTTACATCACAGTAGTTACTATGCTACAGCACATGCTGAACTGTGTGCTAGACTGATATACTCAGCATCACACATTGAAGTGGAAAGGCTGATTCCAAAGGCTTTGGAACTATCCCCAGTAGCTGCCTTTCTATCACCTGTGATAAGGTTCTGACACATTCACCCATCTCCTTTCAAGAGGCAGAGGCACTGCACTAAGGAACAGCACTAATAACAATCACAAAATCAGCTGTTCCTTGCCAAGAACGGGGCTGCAGATGCCATGTGTATGGTGTTCGCTGCCCCAGTTGGAATGAGACCAACAAGATTTAGAAGTCTTTGAATTAAAACATGCATGTGACAATGTTAATCTACCAAATATGCCAAGGCAGCACTGTTCTGCTAGGAAAGGAGAGTTCAAGTTTTCTGGGTAGATACAACTAGGAAACTTAGTTCAGGGAGACAAATCAAGCCTCAGGTGTTTTACCTATTAAAAAGAAAAAACTGCTCCTGAATAAAGTAGAATGGCATCAACAATTTTCATTTAAGGTGACAGGCAGCATGCCACAGCATAAATGAAGCAAGTCTGAAATTTAATTGTAGAAAAAAATATACTAAAGTGTAGGTTCCTAAAATATTTTGTTCCTCACAAACATAATTTTTGGAGAAAAAACAGAACAAGAGGAAGATACTGTAATACTGTTATTACAGTGCTCTTACCCGTCTCATTATTGAGATGGCTTCTGTAGACAGAAAACGTGGATATCTTACTTCATCATTTACAATGCTGTCAAACACCTCTTCTTCATCATCTCCAGGGAAGGGAGACTAGAATGAAATTAATAAAAGACCACTATAAACAGGCTTAAAAATCACTTACACTTGAAAACAACATATCCTCAGCTGAATGTTTGGAATTAGACATCTTGAAATGAAGTCCTCCTTCCCAGAAACATACCTTTCTACAAGGAAGAGAGAAAAGGCAAGTTGGTATTATCCCTTCTTACTGAAGGACTATGCTTTAAAAATGTGCTTTTAGAAGTAGAAACACCTAAAACTGGGATCTTCTTTGAACTCTGATGCAGGGTGTAGGGGGAATGTAGAAAATATCTACCAGCTCTTCTTTAGGAGATCTGCCACTCACAAGTAGTGCAGTCAAGACTAATTTCTTTTTGTAATATCTTTAGCATGTTACAGCTCAGGGGTTTTCAAACTATGCTGAAGTGGCTTGACAAATACAAGTGACACTGTACAAGCTTTTTGTCCTTTTTCACCTGAAAGGAATTGAAAGTAAGTTGAATGATCATATTTTTGGAAAAAGAACAAAATGATGAGGTTTTTGCCTGTTTGTAGCATGTGAGCTCTCACAGTGTCACCTGGGACATACTGTAACAAAATCAGAAGGTAAAGCAATACCTGCAATGGCAAATAACCTCTCAACAGTGATTTATTTATCCCAGTTCATTTAATAGCAGCTTGCTATTTTAGTGCCGTTGGCATAATCTTTCACTGCTACCCAGTTTTATGTGTTAAAGTTCACTTCCACTCAAGCTACAGGAGTTAAGAAGTTTATTTTTCCCCAAAAGCATTTGAAAGCAGAAGACTGGTAGTGCTGTGCACATCCAAATTTGATGACAAATGTGTTCTAGAAAATGAGCTCCCCAAAACTAGGTGCATAGATGTACTATGTCTCTAAGACACTAATATTTATGTGCCTTTATGATGTAATTAAAAATACGATAAAACAAAAGGTTAAGTCTTTGACCAGCTACAACTCATTCACTTCTACAACTGCTGATTGTCATGATTGACATGACTTGCCAACTTCTCCAGTGTTACAGCAGCTCATAGCAGGTAAGTGGCTGCTCAGTATTTAATACTTCTTTTTCTTGACAAAACACGTTAAGATGCTCACTGCAAAACTGGGCATGCCTATACATGCTGTATATATAAATACTGACACAACTGTGACTGGGCACATTAAATGCTGACAGGCTGCTATCTTGAGTTTTGAAACCTTGAAAACATTTCTTAGTTTTGTGACTCCACTGTACCTTACTAGAACTTACCTCACCAACCAGCATCTCATAGATAAGAACACCAAGACCCCACCAGTCTACAGCTCTGGTATAGGAAGTTTCTGTCAGCACCTCTGGAGCCAGAAATTCCGGTGTGCCACAGAATGTGCTTGTTCTGTCTCCAAATCCCATTCCTGAAAAGTTACAGATAATGGAAAGCAAGAAGTATTTTCTGCCACTCCACCACCTCTTCCTCCAAGCAGAACCTCTCTCCAGAGCAACTTCAGCAGATACTGTTGATCCAGTGCCTGTGTTGTGAAGGCTCAGGACAATGAGGTAAAACATTACCCCATTCTACCTCCCCATGGCTTTGTTCCACATGTGCTTCTAAGTTCTGTCCATAACTACATGCAACGAGCCAAATTAAGCTTCCTATTACACCTTTGTTGCCCAGTTACCTTTATGTGAAAAGACACAAACAATCCTACACTCTGTAAGCAGAAGGTACTACCAGGCAGTAGAAGCACATGTGCTACACTGGTTTAGTCAGATATGCCTGCTCTGGGTGCTTCTGTAATGGCAAACTAATACAGTAAAGTAAAACATGAAGTGTAGTGAAACAACTTAAAGCAAAGTAAGCCCTGTGTATTTGCCAGAGCAGCACAGTTTGGGCCATCAGCACCACAAAGTGACACTGCAAGGGGAGGTGCTGCAGAAAACTTGAGAAAACCATTTATTGTAGCAGTCAGTGAAGCACAGAGCTTTTCTTCTCTTCATTTCCTTCAGTCATTTACAGAACTTTTTTGTAGCTACAGTCACAGGACTTGCCCTAGGATATTAAAGACAGCAGTCATGTTTGAACACCTACTGAATTTACCCAATTCCCTCTTAGGATACCCAAACGGAAAAGATACAGAAAGCAGGCTACACAAACTCAAGAAGGAAATGGACCTTGTCAGATCTTTTCCCCTGGAGGTGGGCTTGAGAAAGATGCTGTAATTTCTACCTCTATTTTATGTCTTAGTTGAAAAGTCATTGCCAGTAGTGAGATGCTTGTAACTAACTTTTTAGGCTTCCTTTTTGGGATAATACCTTAATTTTAGCTATAGTATACTTTGCATATCATTTCCACATACTTACAGTTGCAGCTATTTCAGAGCTAGAAAAATAGATAATGAATTTGTAAAAAAGTAAGAGCTCCGGATGGATTATATTGGTACTTCATTTCATTGTACATTGTCAACATGTTCAGGATGAGGACAATAGTCTAATGCTTCTTTTTCTAACTTGTAAAATACAGCAGTGTGCCTTCTTACTAAGCAGAGATGTTATGAAGTAAGAATCAGGTGATGCTCACAACTGACAAAAAATATATAAAAAGAGCAGGGTAATACTCAGGTGCTCCCAATACCTCCCTGATAAGGCCCTTCCTCTTATCTCCACATTTGTACAATCAGAGATGTATTTTTCTCCCTTCAAATGACACATGGTAAAGAGACACTTTACACATCTGGCAGTCCAAAACTCTCAAGGAACAGTCAAGAGTAGGACAGACTATGGAATTCCCCTAGAAAGAAAATTTATGGTGCCATTACCTTCTTTGCAAAGACCAAAGTCAGCAATTTTCACAAAGCCTTCCGTGTCCAGCAATAAGTTATCCAACTTCAAATCTCTAAATGGACATTTGAGAACAAAATTGCATCACTTGATGTTTCTTCAGTACTACTCAGAATAGCTGAAATTCATCTGTTGGAAAGGCCAGTGACTACTTACCTATATACTATTTTGTGCTCGTGCAAGTACTGGAGTCCAAGAACCACACACGCAGCATAAAATCTGTTGAAAAAATTAGAGTTAAAATTTCAGTGGAATTTAGCCTTGCTTTTCAGAATGTGAAGTTTATTTTTTTTTTTTTTTATAATCATTTGAAGATTACCAACTGTTGTTTTGGGGTACAGATGAGTTTTATAAGAGGTCAGAGTTTTAAAGCCAGATGGCAAAAATGCTTAAACTTGCAGCTTTCAAACGGTAGTATGTTTACTTGGCCTGGAGGATAAATTTTCTGTAGTGTCTATTACCATAGCACTGAAGGTTTTCTAAATAGGCTGCTTCTTTCCTTTTTTAAGCTTTTTCTGCTATTTTAAATTTTTATTCAGCTTTTCTATGTAATCTTAAAAAAAAATTACAAAACTTCAGTATTTGTATATACATTTTGAATTCAGTGTAAATTCAGGCACATTAAACCTGCATGTCTTCTTCTAACAAATCAGTTTGACCCTCTGACCCTCTTAAAAACTGAAGCAGCATTTGCTGAAGTGACATAACGTGGAGTCATGTGGTGATAAAGACCTCAGTTCTTAGCCCTGAACAAAGTGCCCTTCACTTAGTGCCACAAACAGGGGGATACTCACACTGCTCTGGGTTCAGAGAAGACATCAGTATGAATGTGCATCATCAGGTCCCCACCAGCAGCATATTCCATTACAAAGCAAACGTGATCTTTGGTTTGGAAACAAGCAAAAAGGTTCACCAAGAAGGGGTGTCTTACACTATTCACAGTTTCAAATATTCGCTTTTCACACATCAAGCTGCAAACAGAAAATCAGTAACAATTTGAAGCTGAATGCTGAACCAAAACTTTTCAATTCTCAGAAACTACTGGTAATTTGCACATTGTGTTTTTTCCTCTATTTCTCAGGATAAAATAAGAACTTTTTATTTCAAGAGACAGATTCTAATACTCGCACACACATTAAGCTGACGTCAGGATTTCCATGAAGGTACATTTAGCTTCCCCAAATGAAAAGAGGAAATCTAGTTGTCCATGGAAATTGTGCCCTGACAATTTTCTTTCCAAAAGCTCAGACTGCATTAACTATGCACTGATATCATATGACATTCTCTTCAATCCATTTTTATTTTAATTATATATAATCCATAAAGTGGAAAACCAGTGACAATATTACAGATTTCTATCTATAGTAATTCCTGATTATTTCTCCTTAAACCAACTGGTCAATTTGTAGCTTACTGTTAATAATCTTTCTTCCTGCAAATGCATACAGTCAATCTTAAGCAGTTATAGTAACACCTTGCATTAAAACTAAAAACAGTTTTGTAAAGGCAGCTTCACTTCCAAGCAAATAAAAAAAAAAAATATCTGAGTTTTGAGTAAAAAAGATTGAAAAACACCCAACAGTGGAGTATACACAGGGAAAATATGATGGACAAAGTATGACAGTATGTTACAGGTTGAGAAATAGCAACACAGGGGTTTTGCAAGTAAACAGCCACTCTTGTCCTGAAATGTGCTGGAAATCTACAGAACAAGTAATTAGAATAAATAATTGCAAAAGAACCTAAAATCAAAAATGGGATCAGCTTTAAGTCAGAGCTGTAGCATGGACATGGTAAGAAGGGCACTAAAACAAATGAGTGTTCCTGGGTTTCACTGCTCTCTCCTTGTCCCAGAACAAGACTACACATCTGCAGCAGCCAACTGCGCAGGGAGATGACAACTTATTTTACTCTTCCTCTCCATTTAACTACTGCTTGGTACAGCTTACAGCTGTGTTGTGTGCAGAAAGAAAACACAAGTGATTTGTGGAATCCACATGTTACATTTCACAAACTGACCTGTCTACTTCATCACGAGCAACGATATCTCCTTTTTTTAAGGCTTTAATAGCAAACATCTCGTTTGTGTTTTTGTACTCTGCCAACAGCACCTAAAACAGAAGGGATAAATTTAAGCGCTGTATCTAGTTTTTGATATGGACTTGACACTTTTATAGCCTTTTGGCATTTACCTTTCCAAAATGTCCTCTGCCCAGTACAGCACAACATCTGAAATCCTTCAGACTGAACTGAAACCTTTGTTGTGACCTGTGTAAATAAAAAACCAGTCACAAAGTTTCTTAACTTTTAGAAATATTATTCAGATCAACAGCAAAACCACTGCTTTTTCACCTTCTATCTTCAGGCTCTCTGGTGTTGGTGTATTTCATGTCTGAATGGGGAGCATCAGGCTCACAGATTATTTCAGGCTGGAGTTTTGGGACAATACTATTTCTGCCATTTTCAAAATCAAAAGCTGTTACTTCATCCTGTGAAGAACAAGGGATCAGAAAACTCAAAACTGATTGCAAAGGCAAATGAATGCAGAAATTTTACTGTAAAGTGTGTCAAATCCTTAATACACCCATGACCTAGGCTGGAATGGCAAACTTTCAGATGATACAGATAAGCAAGCTTTTAACAGACTGATGAAACCTACTGCTCCAGCCATTCTGCTCTTTCTCAATAAAATAATTTTATCCCAAATACTCTAATGATTTTGGGTTTTTGTTTTTTTCCATGGTGGAACCAATGGCACGGGGAGTTAAACACACCAACCATGGAAACAGTTTGTCACCAAGAGCAATCAGAGCATGCTGTTGAGACAATTCTGTCTGTGGAAATTAAGGGAGCATATGCTGACATATAAGGGAAGAAATCAATCATAAAGATGCCAATATTACAACCTTGTTAAACTGTATAACACAAAATTCTTAGAGGTTACTTGCCTGAGAAGGCACATCAGGAGCCTTTATCTCAGAGGAAGATTCACATATTTCCCCAAGGGAAGATGCACGGGGTGGAGCAGGTGGAGGCTCAGGCTCAAGTTCGAAGTCCAATTTGGCTACAGGAGAGTCACTGAAAATAAATAAATAAGTAACTCCTCAGTGTATTGCAGAGACTGTTTTAATATATGCAGACCTCTCTGAAACCAAACCTTGTGTGTCTGGATCTAGCTATAAAATGGATAACCACAATTAATACATGGAAAGGTCTGCAGCCTTGCAGAACAAACAACTCGACACACATTATGCACACCAAGGCAGAAGCATCTCACTGTTACCTCCTGCACCTCAGAGCACTTAAAACCTGCAGGGATCACCTACCCAGCTGGCAGAGTCAGTTCAGCAAGCTGTGCATCCACCACTGACCCGGTCGCAGGCACTGGTGCTTGGGGGCTGAAGGTGCCAGAGTGATTCACTGTAGGAATAGCTCTTCTTACCAGCCTTCCCCAAGTAGCAATATTTATATTCATTTGAGGAGCTCTGAGAAATGTTTTGCCTATAGATATTGTGAAAAAAGAAAAAAAGGCGCAAGTAATTCCCTTACTTATTACCAAAAATAACAATTTAAGAAAACCCATATTAATCCATTTATAGTTTATGAAGAACAAAATGAATTTCTCGTATTATTTATCAACTCCTAGTTACCCATGATTACTAATGCATAATAAGGAATTCTAATACAAAACTTTCTAAATGCAGTGCCAAACTCTTCCTTATCAACAGCTTTACTTGCAGGCAAACATCAGAACTCTGTATAAAAAACATCACAGATCTACACAAATTTTTAGCTTCACATGTTTATATATAAACAATCACCTTGCTGTTTTGAAAAAATTTTCTTCTGCCTCTGGAGTTTTGGTCTTCTTTCAATAACAGGATTGAAAAATGTAACCTGCAGTTCAAATAACATGTGTTATAATTGAAGCTTCAGAACAAAATGCATTCTCAAAAGTTCAAAAAACTATTCTACAATATAATACTTGCAAGTATATTCAAGGCCTTCAAAGAAACATTCTTACCTCTGCAAACAGAGTGCCCTGGGGTTCAAGATAGAGACACATGCCATGCCGCTGGTTATCCAGGAAATCTTCCAACCTCAGAAACTTTACTGCACACAAAGATCTCCAGTCACGCCAGTAAACTGAGATTTCTAATTCCCGTGACTATGACAGGAAACATGTACACAGGAAATTACTTATTAGTAATTGTTCTGCAAGAGTTACCACTGTACAATCATAAGATCAAACAACTCAAGGATCAAGATGCAGAGCTGTCATTTTAAAAGACTGTCAGGGCTAACAGGCCAGGCTAACAAGCTCTCACTAGGATGACCATAGCGTTTCACTTCAGTTCAGATGTGATCACCAGGGTACAAATTTACCTGAGAGTAAAAGGAGAGAGTCACAGTCACCAGCCTTGAGTCTGTCTACTAGCACTGCTTGTTCAAGATATTTTAGCTCAAGGTCCGACAACAAAGTTTAACCTGTGTTTAGAACCTCAACTTTAGTACTTTTGCATGTTATTTACAAATGTCAACTTCATTTCATGGCTGCAGACAATTTAGTACCTGGACACACACAACGATGCATAACTTTATACAGTGTTTCTAGAAATACATACAGTTTTTTTAACATGGTCATGAAGAGGGGCCAAAACTTTAACAAGAACTACTGCTGTATCTTGCTGGTGGGATTTATATATTCTTAGAGTGTCTTGTGTGCTTATTACAAAAGCTTGTCACAAAATGTGAAGAATCCTGCAATACGATGTAACAGCAGCATTGTATGTAACTAGTTTAATGCCACCATGATGCATCAGTTTACTGTCTATGATAAGTTTTAAAAGAAACAAAAGTTAAGAGAAAGCAACAGATTAAAAAATGACAGGATTTGGACTGTGCATTTCAAATACATAAGGATATGTGGCCATGAACAGCAGAAGCAAGGTCCTTCTCTGGCACCAAAAAGCAGAGTTCTTAAATAGAGGCCATGACAGACTAGGCCGGTGTGAGCAGCTATCACACTTTGAGTAGTTCTGTTCTTAATCTGAGAATAATCAAGGCTTCAGGGCTCCACAGCTGCTCATTATTTTCTGCACTACTCCTGAGCAGACCCTGAAGTTCTCTACCTGCAGCTCTCAAGCTGCTTCCTTCCTCCAGAGAGGGAGTCTGCTGTGGGGCTCGGAGGGGTGGGGCTTGGCAAGGAAAAAGCAAAAACAGGAAGGTAGCTTTTTTTTTTTCCTCTCATGTGTTTTAAACATACACTGGGCTGAACATTTAAACTCCTAAAGTATAGTTTAGTTCTCAGCCTATTTTAAAGAATGATGGAAAAAAGCAATCCTTGTACCTTAAAATACTATGACTATCAAGTATCTAAAAAACAAACGCTTGATTAAACCTATATAACATACATTCTACTTCAAAAGTATCAAATCATTACTTGTGTCCTTCAAGTAACATTTAAATTTATATGAAATAACTATTAATCAATTTATTATTCCTGGAGAACTGATGAACGTTACATGAGAGCACTTCTGTAGAAGCACTGTAAAAATTCTATGACATAGCTTTACCAAAATATCCAAACTGTATCTGATATTACAATTTACTGATAAATAATTAAAAGCTGAAAAAAAATGTAAGAACCATCTACCACAAGCTAAAAAACTTCTAAGTGTTAGATCTTGGTAAATATTACATCAGTTTGTAAGCCAGAAAAGGTAAAATTCCTGGAATGCTGGCCAAGTGCAATGACTTAACCCCAGGGAGCTCATTCTGGTAAGGATGGGAATACTTGCACATATGAAATCTTAAAAAACTGACAGCAATAGGGTAAAAAAGAAGTCAACATAAAATTAAAAGAAAGAATCGATTACAGATGCCAATGAAATCAAGGCCACATTTTTACCCTGTCTAGTTCCAGTGTAAATTTCTGATCCCATGACTGATTGGAAATCGGTTTCCAGCTAGTTTGACCAACCACAGTGTTATCCAGCTTCAGTACAGCACAGACTTCATCTGCAAGTAAAGCACACAAACTCAGCTTAAGTCTTTAAGAGGATTTT
This sequence comes from Scytalopus superciliaris, assembly GCA_013400415.1. Lineage (NCBI taxonomy): Eukaryota > Metazoa > Chordata > Aves > Passeriformes > Rhinocryptidae > Scytalopus > Scytalopus superciliaris. The sequence continues at coordinate 569,187 of VXBX01002283.1, read as the reverse complement.
TCACAAACAAAAAAAATTCCAGTAAGTTTTCTTTAAAAATGTAATCTCATATTTAACTGGTTCTTATGGGCATAATAGTGTGGTTGTGCTTTTATTAACAGCATGACAGGTCAAGAAACAGGTAAGTGTAAAGCTTGGAATCAATATTTTAAATTACAGAACACATCATGCCCATGAAAATGTAAATAAAAAGATATGCATAAAAATAATAGAAGGAAGAGTATACTCAACTGGACAAGTCATCAGTTTTCAGAAGGTTTCTACTAGTCCCACTTTTACTTTTACTGGGTCTGCTTATGAAAGGTGATCTGGCTTCATTTGGACTCCAACCAGGTAATGTAATTGATGTGGCTTTTGATCGACCAGGGACGTTTTCCAAGATGTCTTGGCAGCCCATTAGCCTAACTTCCAGGGTACCTAGGAGAGGGCAGACAGGGATTTATCAAAGATTTCTGCTCTTAAGTAAGCCAAGTGAATGACTAATGATTGATTGATGGCAATAGCTCACATTCTGACCCCCGCAGGGTATAACAGAAATATCAGATGAAATCAAAAGACAAATCCAAGACAGACATATATACTGAAAATAAATGCATTAAAAGTCAAATATGTGAGACTCAACCTTCTAGAAAGAGCAACAGTTCACCAAAATAACACAAAATAAGCTTTTGTTCTCTGTTTCAGAAGTATCTTTGTTTTCTTCACTTGAGAACCTTACTGACTTGGGTTCAAGTTGTAAGGAATGTCAGCTTTTAAGGTCAACAAATTTCAAGTTTCTTATTAAAATAATGGATCTTGCAGATGGAACAGTAACAATTTTAATGAGTTTTATATAACTAATTAATATCGGATAAAATTAACACACTATTGAGACTACAAATTTGTTTCAGATACATTCGGAAATCACATTTGCCTGCTGCATGCTGAAGTCAAATTTGAGTTAGTATATAATTTAAAATGATTGAAATGTTTCAACTGAATTTGGATTTATAATAGCTGAGACATGAAGCTACTCTTCCAAATCTACATCTTTAACCAAATGAGGTATAGAAGCTGCTGTTCAAATTGAAAAGAGTTTCCTCCAGCAGCACAGAAACATCTGAATACCACAGATGGTTACAAGAACTGGTAGGCTGACTTCATCCTGTACAAGATAACATCTGTAAAACTGTGACACCACTGACACTGACAAAATTAACTATTAGAAGTGGTGAAATTAGCCAGTTCATAATCACAGTGTCAGCTAGAAATGCAGCTCTGAAATGCAGTCTTCTTTTGATAGCAAATGTACTTAGCCAGGAAACTTAAAAGTACTCTTTTGTAACAGAAACTTAAGTGAGATTTGACCTAAAAATGATCTGGCAACATCATAGCCCACAGAACAGACACCAAGAAACCAGTCTAAGAAGAAATCCCAACCTGTAGGAAACTAACAGCCGTAAGTGACAGCTAAGCATTAGGCTATGAAGACAAAGAGATGCTATTGGCTTCCGAAACAGGTTAAAAGGTAAAAGAATACTTCATTCCCAAACTCTGTTTAGAAAAAAAAAAATAATTAATAAGCAGAAAAGCTATAATCTTGTATAAGGAATGGATGCATATCAGAAAGTTATGTTGATGCATGTTAAGAGGTATGACAGTAGCACTGCTCTGTTTTAACAAAGCTTTAGAAGCAAAACATGAAGTCACTATTCATTTAAATCCAGCTCAATACAAAAGCTCTTTGTGTAATCAATATGAAAGTGAAACTATTAAGAACTTCACAAGCATGTAGCTCTCTTTTGACGATTTCTATTAAAACCTGTTCATATGTAGCAGTAAGTCACCTTTAAAGAGAAATTGTCATTATATTATTGTATCTGACCCTTGGTTATGTATTACAGGAAAAGTAAAAAAAAAGCTATTTAAACCCAAAGGCATGATACTTCCTACCCATGGTCACTGATCCTTTGAGATTTCATTTGATGAAAAAAGTTCCCCTTACCACACAACTTTACAAGGACTCTCAGCTGAGGTCCTGATGAACCACAATGGAAGACAGGCAGACCTGCTCCATTTTATTATTATTATCGTAGATCAGCAAAAGAGTTCCTCTTTTTGTTTTAAAATACAACCACATAGTAGTTCAAAACTGAATTCTGGTTTCAGTTATACAAGTAGAACCAGAGTAACACTTGAATTCCAGGTGGTTTTAACAACTTACTTTGTTAATAGTAGGCTTAACAGTTACATGTGAAACATGTTAGGACACAAAACATGAAATCAAACCTGTCTGTTCTAGTTTTTTTTCTATGACCACTTACTAAATAAATTTAATAAAGCAACATGCCCCCAATTAGTCAAAAGCATATTTTTCTTCAAGAACATTGTGAAGTATATGTTCAATACCTTTGTTAAAGTATGGTTCATCTCTTGAAAGTTTACTTCCAGTGAGGGATAACCAGGTGAACCCAAATTATGAGAAGTTTCTAAGTCTTATATTTATATATAAATGTACTGGTCCCTCACAATAGGCTATGTCTCTTACAAACAAAAAAAATCACCTCCAAGTTTATTTGCCAGGAAAACAACTGACACCAAGAGAGTCTTCAGTGGTTCCATGCATGTTTGTTAGGATCTCCTTCTGATTACAAATATAATGCATGTTTTGGTAGCATAAATCTCACCTTCCAGAAATCCAGTGAGGTTCAGTGGGTAAAACAGGAACTGGGAGAAAAGCTGGGTGCCTTTCTCCAGCTCTGTTACCTACTTGTTGTATGATCAGGGCAATTCACTTAACCCTTCTGCAACTTAATTTTCCCCATCTGTAAAATGGGGATAATGATACTTATTCACCCTTCAAAGTGCTTGATAATCTAAAGAGGAAAGGCATTAGGCAAATGCTAGCAATACCATTCCATAGTGAGCTAATTTAAGGCCAGAACTTCACTTTTTCAATAAGATTTTACGAAGATCAACAAATAAATCATAGAAACTTATCTGCATTTTTTGCAGTGCACAGACACTTGGAAATTCTAAATGCCTTTGTCTAGGAAAAGAACAACAATTAAGTATGCCCACAAAGAAATACAGCTGTCATTAGAGACTTGTTTTAAACCATTAGTTAAGATTAAAAAAAAAGGAAAAAGCATCATGAATCATACCTGTTAAAGCTGCTGGTTTGGACAGTGTACTATACTGGTTTTGAGTAGATATTACACTCTGACGAGGACTTAATGTGGGTGAAGAGACTAATGAAAGCTCCTCTATAATAATACTGCTTTTGGGATGGTTTTTAGGAAGTTCATTCAATCTCTGTTCCAGTGAATACTTCAAGAGGTCCAGCTTCTGGCTTGATTCATTAAATCTTGCTTGCGCCTTTTTAAAAGAGACAAAAATTTGAAGTATTTCAATTTTTTTTCTTGAAAGAATCTTTAAAACAAATCATCAGAAATTGTAATGACATAAATTACTTCTGAAAGTGCCTTTCTGTCGGTAACTTTGCCAGATCCAAGTAATTTCATCACATTTTTTGCACCTTCTGCTACAGCATACTCTATCCTAAAATGATGCCGTAATTCTTCCATTCGCAGTTCAAGAGGGCTTATCACAGGTTTTGCTGCAAAGAGATATAAACAAACACACTTCATTGAAGATAATGCCCAGGGTTAATTTCTTGAATATTAACCCCTCCCCCACATAAACAGAGGGGAAAAGAAAAACAAACAAACAAAAAGAGAGAGATGCGTATTTGGCAGTCCAAAGAGAAGCATGAAGTATATCATAAAAGCAGCAGTGAGATTTTAAGCATCTTTATTTGAATGAAGAAATAACTGATCAGGGCCTCAATTCAGTGAACAGATCCTACTCCTTGAAGTGCTATAATTGCTAGAGGATGCAAGAAAAAGAACGTCTTCAGGAGAATTAAGGGGCAAAAGCCACATCTCCCAAATATTCAACTAGCAAGGAGGTTTTGAGACTTCAACACTTCTGAACTATACTCTGAAGATTTATCTTTGAAACTACTCTGTAGCCAAGCAGATCTCTGATCAGTTTCTGATAATCCCCCTGCTTCACAAGAAATCCCATGGAATCTGGCTTCTGTCAGCACAGAGGATGTAAGAGACTCCATACACTGCCTTCCCCAAATGGTTTGGGTTAACCATTCTAATGTCCACATCTTATAGTCTTTAGATCTCCTAAACAGAAAATTTCCTGGATGTATTTCTTTCTGTTTAAAGCTCTAAGAATAGCAGGAACATAAAAAGGTATCTGAAAGCCCTTTCTCACTTGATTACCTTTTTCTTTTCAACAAATGATATACATAATCCATGTACTAAAATTTTTAAAAAATGGGTGTGTAAAAACAAACACAGAAACACCTCACACACCACAAAACACACACATGGTTTTCATTATCTAGGATATGTGCAGGCCCTGACTACAAGCACTGTCATTCAGCTTCAGTGCTCAGAAATGCATACGAATAAAGTGCAAGACTTAGAAATGTACCGATATGCCCACGAGTTTCCAGTACACTCATGCTATTGGAGCTCAGGGGTATATTTTCTATATTTTCTTTAAAGATTTCCAAGGAAATGCAAGTTTAAAACTATTTTTGAAATGCAGCATGAGTATTTCAATCAGGTCGTTATAAAAACACTTCTTTTGTTGCTTTAAAAACAGTTGATTGCCATTTAATCTATCCTAAATACCCATCAAGACAAGAAAACTTCTCCTCCATCTGTGCTCCCATTAGTAATAATGTCAAGCTATTTAAGTATGACAAGCAGGCTTTGTACATTTGCATTAGTTTTTTTTTTAGAATCATGAAAAGATTACATGCTTTAAAGAAAATGACTAATTATTAACACAAAAGAAAGCATGCATGACAGGAGAAGGGAGACCACAAAGCAAAAATGGACTGCAGAAAATATAAAAAAGATGATGAAGAGAAATTGTATTTCTTCATTAAGCTGAAGGTATTTTCCTTCAAGTTCAATGTGTTTGGCATCCCAGTACAAAGTTTTGCCTAATCTCTGATTATTTTTGGTTCATGCAAGCTTTGTCAAACATTCCTACTAGAGATTTATGGTAGCTCTGTGTGCATATGGGTACACATCTACATGGATTCTGACAATAACAATTCATATTTCCTTTCTACACCATCACCATTATCAAAAGCCAATTCATTGGTCTGGACTGCCTGAAGAATCTGCATCCTTATAACTTCTATTTTTGTCTTGCTGTCCTGAAGCATCTGCTGAGCTGTGGCAAGAAGTTTTCGATCCTATTAAAACAAACAGACAAGTTTAAATCATAAACTTCTTCATGGAACAAAACACATTGAAAATTCCAAACACACATACTTAGGAACAAGAACTAAATCTGTGTACTTAATTTGGTATAGCAGAACAGTTCAACTCAGCACATTAAGATAATAATGGAAATTAAGTTAGGGCAAAGGCACTGGTTGATTAAAGAATGTAAGACACTCCCATAGAAATTGTATTGTTTCAAGCTGAATAAAGGAGGCATGATCTAGAAACATAACATGTAGATTAATGTTTTGTAGGCTTATACTAAAGAAAGGAGAAGATATTAAGGGCGAAATACCTCCATTATGTAGAATGACTCAAATTTACTGAGTATGCTGAGAACTCTTCTAAAAGACAAATTTGCTAGACTAAACCCACATAAAAGTAATTGTACTAGTTAATCTGATCTGATCTTCAATATTGAAATTAGAAATACAAAGTTGCTTACATAGCACATGACAAATAAGTCTGCAGTACATTTTCCTGGACAAATCAAAGCTGAAGATTTTTTGCATTAATAAATACATAAAAAAGGGCTACTTCATTAGCTATTTCATGAGCAGCTTTGAGTACAATACAGTATTTGTTTACCTAAATAAACTAAGATAACCGATTTTTGTTTTCAAAAGCAGCATCACAAGAAGCCATTTTGAAGAGAACATTCCTGAAAATGAACTTGCATGAACTCCTATGGCTGCCATGTGGCTCTCTCTGTATGCTCCAGGATCTACCAGATAACTTAAAGGTGATCTGACTTGCAGTAAGAATAATGAAAAAAAGGTATAAGAAAAATTAAGGCAGTCTATTAGTCCTGTCCATGCAGTACTAATCAATCACAGTAATTAACAGCAGTCAATGCAGATGTGTATGATTCTCATTATAGCCCAAAGGGTATTTTGGTTAACTCATTTTGTAGCCACTCTATAACCTCATTAATGTTACTTTCCCATGAACATGGTTTATACTTATATTTTTAATTTTATAATGAAGTTATCCATTAAGAAGTTAAAGAAATTAAATTCTTCCCCTTGCCACAACCAAGACAAGGAACTGCAGTGAAGCACAGATCCCAGAGCTAGAAATACTGGCACTGTGAAGCACACAGTGAGAAAAACCTGCATGCTGAGAAATTGACCTTCATAGAGCTCCTCTACGACCTTGCATCTCACCTGGTATCACTCAGATGTTTTAATGCTGCCCCATGTTCTGCAGGGTAGACACACCAAGAGCTACACATAAAAAGACTGGTTGCATGGGAAAAAACTGTGCCCCCTCTGCACACCATAAGCTCAAAACTCTTAGTCTTAAATTTTAGTATAAATCAACATTTCAGAGAGATACCACTAGTTTTCCTATTTTAAGATTCAATGTTAGATATCCAATGAGCTAATGATCACACTGAATTTCCTAAATCAGTGTCTTCTCAAATACAAATGTGAACTTTTGAAATCAGCACTGACTTTAGCAGAGCACAGGATTTAAGTAACAGATTACAAGCAACTCTAGAATCCTGTATTAAACATTACCCACACATCATTCTGATGTATAAATACACTGCAAGTGTTTGTCTGTATCTTTACTTTTATCTTATTTTTCATCTTGCTGCTCTTGATTATCCCTCATAGTCTCTTACTGCAATGGATTTGCTAGCTTAGGGCAACACCGGCCCTTCAATGTGTAGAATGGAGGCAGTTCAGGATTACAGAGATATCCTTATGTTTTCTAGAGACAGAAGATCCCATCTTCAGAATGAAAATTTATGTGTAACACTCAGCAGCTCCTTTAGTGTTGGAGGCTGAATAGAAAGTATTTCAATGCATCTTCTGAGTATAGAACTGACAGTGCCTGTAAAACTGATCTGCAAAGCTGTCATGGGATCTCAGAGAACCCACACACATCCAAGAAAAGATGATCATTATCTCAGAAATGTTTAAGTTCAAATAGGTTGAGCTGAATGCTACTGAAGCAAGGAGAGAAAGTACAAAGGGAAAAGCTTCCCATGAGATGATGGGTGTATTAACAGACTGCTTTTTCATTTTTAGAAAACAAATTATGACCTCCCTCCATTAAATTAAGATCTGAAAATAATACAACAGATTTGAAATTAGATCATATAGTACACTTGAATAAAGGTCACAAACGAGTTTAATATGTTTAAAGAGGGTCCTGTGACTACTTTTTAAAGAGCTACTACTGGATTATCGGAGTTGTATTCAAACTGGTCATTTTCTGCCCCTTTTGCCCACCTCATCCAGACACTGGGTTCTTTTAAGCTCTGCTTTTTAAAACATTGTCAGCATGCCCAAGGCTAAGGTTCAAACCTGCCAAAGTAACTCACTACTGAAGCATTACAAAAATGAGAGAATGAATACGCACCATTTCCATCCTGTTTGCTGAAGTGGCTGGCAATGCTTTTGTGCTTTCCAGCTTGCTCTCTCCAGCCCAGTCACTATATACTCCCAATCTGGTAGGCTGATTTAAGCATTTACCAATTGCAAATACAAGATTCAATCATAAATTTTAATTATATGCCTCAATCATAAAGCAAGCCAGAATTTATCCTCTCTACCTGGTCTGATCCAAGCTTGCTAACAATGTCTAATATTACAGCCTGAGCGTTTAGTTAAGTTTTTCCAGCCTGTTATAAGGTTACTTACCAAGGGTATATTAGAAAGTTAATTCATGTATGTCTTTTGATCCATTTGGGTCAGTTGATCATTACTTTTAAATGTACCTGATGTTAAGTACATGGCCCCAGAGAACACAGACTCCAAGGCTTTCCAGGAGCTGCAGGACTGTGGTGCATGGACAGCATTCCCAGGCCCTTAGTCATAATGTGCACTCCAAGTATTTCTCCCATTTGCCCCAAGCTAATATGTTATAGGTCACTTTCAGATAAGGCTATCTGGGACAGAATGAACTTGATGGCACCTGTGGCCCATCTAGTCTAAACTCATGTTTCTGGGAGAAAGCAGTATTCTCTGCCATTCTTTCAGGGTATCAGAAGGTCATACAGTAGGCAGATACAATGTGATCTGCCTCTCCACCAAACCCTAGCAAAAATACACTCAGAAAAGTAAAGTTCCTTTCCAACACTTTCTGGTTAGAATCAGTTATAAGGGGTAGCTACACAATTCACAGATGCCTCCTCAAGTCAAACACTTCTGTTTAGTAAGTTCACTGACCTAGCTAGGTGTCTAACTGTGGCTCAGTTAAGATCTTAGAACATTTTAATTTTACTATTGCCTGGACACATAAACATCTACTCAAGCTACTACATACTATTTGTTAGATCTATCCCTGTGTTTCCCCTCAGTTTGGAAATTCATCTTAATGACTTACTAAAAACAAATGAAAAGAACAGCTAAGGAGTAACAAATGAAAGGTGAAGGGGCAGGTAAGTACAGGATCTTCCCCTCCCTTCTTTCTCATTTGAGAACTATGACTCCCTTATAAAATAAGTGTTGTGGTGTACTTTTTTTTTTGTTTCTAGGTGGTTTTTTGTTGATTTATTTGTTTTGTTTTCTTGCATTTAAAAGGTTTGGCTTGTTTTTCACTTGAGTTAAGGGGTTCTTGGAGTCTGATGAATTTTATCACATAGTAAGGAGTCCGTGGTAAGTTGAATCCATTTAAAAGTTATCAGACTCCCTCCACCTCCTTGGAAAAATTCTGGCACTATCAAGTGAGAGTGAGAGCAAGTATTTAAAATTCAGAAACAAGTGTGGCTTTATTTTTAATTTCACCTTATGCTATCAGAGACTACCTCTAGATTACCACACTTCCATTAAAAAAAAAAAAAAAGTATTTAATTGTGTATTTTCTGTGCTTGTGTACCAATGCAGATTATGACAACTCTCTCAGAATACTATACATATCTTACTGAAACAAGTATTTGGTACAGATCTTTTTACTGCTAACTACAACTAAATGACCATTTCAGAAGCGTATTTGGCAACACTGCCTTTTTTGTAATTAGCATGCACATTACAATTTTAAACTAATGGATTTTTTGAGCAGAGATAGGAAAAGCACCAGACTCCAGCGAGTGTCATACCAAGCTTTGCTGCTAAGTGAATCACGCATGGTCAAAGATTACTAGATGTACTAAATTTAGTAAGCCGGATTTGTTATTTAGGTTGAACTGCACATGCACAAACTGATAAAACAATCATCTCAGTGGGTATCAAACCACAACAGAAAAAGGTATAGTAATTTGTAGCATATTTGATGTAACTATTTAACGAACATATACCCCAAACTAAAAATACTGAAGTTCCATACTGTTTATACATTTAAAAGTCACATTACAGCAATATGAAAATCCACAGTCATTTCATGTTCTTCAAGCATTGCAAAGCCTTACCTTTGAAGAGCCATTTGAGTACATCTGTATCATATTTTCTGCTCCCTGTTTTACCTTCAGTTCTATATCCAATTGCTTCTTTAAGGCCATCAATCTGTTGTTAGTAGAAAACCGAGGATCGCTATTTGGAGTATCAGGAGTACTAGGACAATCTGCGAATTAAAGGTAAGGTGTGATGCGTGCGGAAGGAAAACGGGAAGGAAAAACCCAAACCACTCCCCCTAAGCGCACTGTACACTCTATTCTATTAAGTTATACATTAAACAAAACTGGAACATCATACTTAAGAGTTAAGACTCTCCCTCCTGTCCAGAGCTACTTTGCAACAGCACTGCAAATGCGCCTTAACATGAAAAGCCTCCCGAAAGCCCAGTGACTCCTACACATGTCCTAATTCACATGAATCACTTCCGGGAGTGGTCAAACAGGCAGGTTTGCAGCTAGGTCTATTTTTATTTTAAAGAAGGTTTATTTCTTCTGGAATGTCTGGAGTCAATTAAAAAAAATGCAGTTTTCCACTAAGCTTTCTTACACTTTTGATTATAAATCTAAGTGGTTTAAAACTAAACTTACATAATAATATTTAATACTAATGAGGATTGCTGGATACAGCTATTGAGTAGATCCTCATTGATTCTAGCGTGAACACTAAAGACACTGTTTATGTCAAAATTAAGAGCAGACAAAATGTGTTTTTTTCTTAGTTGTAAAGCTGAATGATATTTGCTCTAAAATCATTAACAGAATTCAGGCATAATTGGATATATAGAAAGACAGGTTATTGAACAGCTGTGATCTATGTGAAGGATAAAGCTTTTATGTTTGACAATATTACTGTGTTTGGGTCTCCATCTTGTTCGAAAAATTTAATGGAATGCAAGTTAGTTTTATCAATTCAATTACAAAGTCAAGCTCCTTAACTTTTCCTAACCAGTCTATTAATCACTGGTTCATATTTCAGCTTTTGCAACACAAACTGTTAGCAAACTGAAAATAAGTTGCCACTGGACTATTGTCTAGCAGTGAAGTATTTCCAACACAATTGTCCTTCTAGCTATCTTCTGTAACAGTCCCAAGGGCTTCTCTTACAACCTTCTGGTAAAAGAGGATAAATTATTTTAAAAAACCCTTTTATTTTGTCTACCCTAACAACTGAGAGAATACCTTCTCTATGGCTAAATGACACTAGTTGGTCCCCTGGAAGATAATATTTACCCGAAGAGTACAATCTTTTTTTTCAATTGTAATAATTTTCCTTGAATTAAAACTAGCATGAAGAATCAAGTTCCTGAAATCCTCAATTATCAAAAAACAGTGCACTAGTAACTTACAAATTATTATTTATGAGATGTCATGAGGAGATGTCTTACCCGCCATTTCATATCTCTTCTGTAAAAGCTTCTGATAACTACTTTCTGGTAACTATGTTTTACTTCTAAAGTTTACTGGGTAATTTCCTCCTAAATTACAATCTTTGCCGAGTCTACATACAGATTTTCATGTAACGAGTTTTAATTTCCTCTGCTGCTAATTCACTCTTCACTTTAAGTCTCTTACTGCATCCTCACTACTTAAAGGTAGGACAGAAAATAACAGATGTTAAAGAAGGAAAAAAGTCTGCATTATTCCTCATCTGTCTGTTTTGTCATTGATCCTCTCCTCAATGTTTTGGCTTTGTTTCTCTGTGAAATTGCACTTGAACAGCTCTACCTTAAATCTGTTATTAGTAAAACAAAGATTAACAATATGCTTTCCTCTTACTTATGTCTTCAGTTTTAACTAATTCTCACATAATAATCTATTAAAAATGAGAACAAACATGAAAGTCACAATGTCAAGTCTCCTTGTAAAGTAGATTCATCATATAAATGAGTATTTACCAACTTTAGATTTATGATGCAAGCCTCAACCACTTAAAGATCCCAGCCCTCTGATGATCCCTGTGAAGACTCTGGGGCTCCTGAAGTCTGTTTTCACAGCTTTTAAAGATGCACACAACCAGTCTTCCTTTTCATTAAAACAACACTCAAGTTGCAAGTTAAGGACTAATTAGAGATACCTCGGTTCAGGTTGCCCAGGCAGCTGTTATTATCTCCCTTTGCATGTCTCCACTGTGAAGGTGTAACCACATCACTTACCTGGGTCATCTCAAGAGTTGGTCTGTACTTGTGGGCCTAACCTACCCTCTACTATTTAGTTTAAATTGTTGTACTATATGTACTAACAGCAAAGGAAACCTTTCTACAGTATGGACTAATTACTAGGAAGAAGTAATTTTTTGCTTCAGGCATAGTAGCTGCTCACTAAACTCCCAAACATGGAACAATATGGTTTCTTAACAGAGATACTACCTTTTTTAAGGAAAAAAAAGTTTACCAACAGCTTTTCAGAGATGGTTTCTAAGTGACTCTTTTTTACTTCCCCCAACTGCCTCCCACCATTACAACTCAGTAAGCAGCCTGAGGCAGCTTCTTATAGAATTCAGATTAAATTTTTAAATCAGCCAGACAAACCGGTTCTATTATGGAAAGGGTTGACAATCTTAGCAGCAACACTACCAGCTACATCTGTATTAGCTGTTTGACTTTCTTTTCGTAATGTAAGGCTGTAATGACTTCATATAGCTCGTTATCTCAGATCTATTTGTGTAAAGCACTACACAGAGGGGCTCAAATCTCTTCTGAAGGCATTTAGTCATGTTCATAGTACAAATAAGTAATAAAATCATCCAGATAATTGCAATCAATGGGATTTATGTATATGCTTAGAGTTAAACAAGAGTTAAGTACTCACACCAAATTGGTATTTCACTCAAAGTAACTAAGCAGGGACTGGGGAACAGTTTGCCCCATTTGTTGGTCAATAAGGGCAGTACAAGGCTTGCCATTTTGCATGCATTCAGATACCACTTTGCATAGGTCAGCAAGAACTTTGCTGGGGTACAGTCTGGGCTCCTAGGCTCAAATATTCTTCTTAACAGTGACTATCAAGTGAAGTAACAGATCCACTTCAAGTGAACTTAACTTCAAGTAAACAGGCATGCTATTTTGCTGAATATGAAAGTTGTTGCTTAACTCTAGTGAGTTTTGTGTGGCTTGTTAGCACACATCCAGGCTGCTGGAAGAGGTGCAGTGCTGCTTCCCCAGCATCTGCGATATCCTATTTTCATAAAACAACACTAATCAGACTTAAAGTAAGTTAATAGGGATGGTTTAACGGATTGCTTTTTTAATATTTGTTTTACATGAGGAGAATGGCAGTTTTCAGTGAGAAACGTTTATTTTAACTGTGATCTCTGCTCTTCTAAAAACCCTTTCAGTTTGAGTCTCTGTAAAGTGCTCACCAGCAAAAACTTCTTGCTTTCTGAATTGCCTTTTACCATCACTTCCATCTAAATTATATTTATTGAGACTAGTTACATAAGTCTACTCTTCTGAGATGGCTGCTCATTCCTTTGGGGACTCTTCCCCAGATGGCTACATGCACTATTTCTTCAGTAAGCTCAGTGTGAAATCTAGGATCCTAAGCACCTTTCTGAATTTGGGTTCCCAGACGGTACTGCAGCGTGCTGTTAAGGTACTCAATTAGCGGCAAGCATCGCTTGGTAAATAGTTAATTCTAATCTAATTTGAGGATATTTAATTGCACTTGGCCTCATCAGTGTCACAGCCAACAGAAATACCTGCGACACATGTTTAGGCATAGCTGAAGGGAGGAAGAAAGAGGCATCAACAGGTTTTTCTCAGGGAGTCAGATGGTTCGATCAGCACTTGAACTAAGCCATCAGAAAACACCATGCACTGACCTCCTGGAAACTTCTGAAGTTCAACTGATTTCCATTAGGTAACAGCGAATTTTAAGTACGAAAAAAGGTGGCAGAAGATTGTTTCAAACTGCTTCAATAGTGATATTCTACACTAAGGTTTCCAAGTTACCATGAAATTTCTATGGATATGAGCCTTGTAGGTGGATTTTGCTGGCTAAAAAGTCACTACCTGTGTCAATTTTGTTGCTGCCTCTGACAGTTTCCAGTAATTGATGTTACATGGACACTTTGTTGTCTGACGGGTTAACCTAGTCACTTGTAGGGACAAAGAAATCCCTCTTGCTCCCCTGTCAGCTAATCATATTCTTAAAATAACTTATTTTCTTTGTGAGCCTACAGCCAAATGTGATGTAAAGTGGATAGATTACAAGGTAGTCAGGAGAATGGGAGAAGAGACATGAACTTGTCTTTTTGAGTTTGTGTGCTCCATATTTTATCCAGTTTCCTCAATTCCCTCAAAGGTTTTTCTACCATCACACCTCTCCATCCACCTTAACTTCAGCTCTATGAGACAGATTCATTTCCCAATTGATAGATTTTCTATGTATTAACTATATGCCTAATTAAATCAGTGACTTGCTGTGGGTAAGCTATTTCATTCTTGCACCTCCCCGAGTCATGTTAAAAACCACAATCTGCACTGCTACTTGTTACACACACAAAAAGAATACCAATTTTATCTGTGCTACTGTGAAGTATGTTTTCAAGATACAAAATTTCTTCATCTCTAAAACAAAAGCAATCATCCTCATGTTACATATTACGTCTCAGACTTTCAGCAGTAATGCTCACTAGGCTCGTCCTACTCATTTTATATTGCTGGATTCTGCTTCACTTTTAAGTACCAATATACAAATTTTAAAATTCCACATCCTAGTGTGACTAATATGCTGCATGACAAGGGCACACGTGGGTACAAAGTCCTACTTCTAAAACAAACTTGAACTCATCAGCAACCCCCATAAGGAAAAGTATACCTATACTGTGCTAAAAATTTGTTTCTGAATCCCACTGCCAAATCTATCCTTGCATTCAGTAATACAGCTTTGAGGCAAACCATACTTTCTGGTTGAAGTTTAGTCCCAGTTCTCCAAATAATTGTGAAAATAATTTCCTATGGCATTAAGACTTGGAAAGCTTTCAGCTCTAGGTAAAGTACCATAAAAACATTTCGCTTGAAAGGGAATATTGTTAAAAACCAGCAGATTTGTTAACACTATGTTCAGTGGTTTTAATGTGTATTGATTACACTGTGCTGATTACAAAGCAGTTACACTAAAAATTAGTGCTTTGTTAAAAAAGTAATAGAAGTTACTGCTTGATACCATAAGGAACAGTAAGAGTCACAACAGCTTGCACTAACTGCACTTTTCAGCTCTAGCTAGGGAGTACTCTACAAATATATGTTCACACCCACTTTTCAGATACAGGAACAAGGCAAGATTAAATGACTGTTCTAAGTTTCCATAACGACCTTTCAACCAGTCAACAGAACAAAAAAATCTTCAGAGTTCAGGCCTGACAAGTCAAAGGGATCATCACCTCAATGGATCTCAATCCTGACTTTGCTACTTAGAACCTGCAAAAACCTATACAAGACAGAATAAAAAACAGAGCTGCCCCTGAAAAATACGAAAGTACATAAACAGAACACAGACCTTGACTCCCACAGCTCTTGAACCCTTCTTTACCTTAGTTTCAGCATTCATGATCTGCAGTCTAAAAATTTCCCATAAATTTCCTTCTCTCTTTTAAATAACTTGTTACTAACTGACCAGAAGGTCAAACATGAGCTAAAGTGACAAGCAGTAACACAGAATAAAGATAACCTCTGGAAACAATGCACTTATTCGGGGAGCTCCCATATTCATCAGTAAAGGGTTATTAAATTCACTGCTGATTCCAGCAAAAGCAAGAATTCCCAAACTGAGACACCTGTGACCTCTCACAGAGGTAACTTATGTCAGATGGCAGTGACTTTTAGGGTTATGTGTCTATGCACTTCCTCAATACTATGTGTGTATATATACACACACACACACACACAGAATATGCATATCACAACTTCTGTATTACCAACCTTATTTTGCAAAGGCCAAGCCCACTAATACCTTAAGTCAAACCTAAGATTTCAATATTGAAAATCAGAATATCACCTAGATGACTTGCACCCATTAGTCTCAAGACACACAGAACATTTAGTGGTAATGCTCCTCCCCACCATGAACTACTGACCACGAACGAATGAGGAAGGAGACAACAATCAATTTACAAGGCAAACAGTATAAAAAACTCAAGTATTTCAATTTTGGAGGGTGGGTGCTTGTAAATATTTGATGTAAAAACAGATATTAATAAAACTAAAGACTAGTTTTATTTTCCTCTAGAAGATTATGCAAAATAAGCTACTAAAATGGTTCTTATATGGGAATACCTAATATGATACTTTACAGGGCATATAAAGATTGCCACAGAACTAATAAGTTTTTTCTTGCATATTTCAATAATTAAGACTGTACAACTTATCTACCAGTAACACTTAGAACATAATTAAATTTAAAAACATTAAGAAGTACTAAGAAGTTTAGCATGCATCAAAAGCATGTAGAAGCATATAAATTAATCAACCTTGATCTTTTATCCTTTGAACCTCTACTGCATTTCCCAAGAAACACACAATGACAATATTGCTCATTAACTCATTATGATAAGCGTTTTAAAAGGCTACATTGGAAGTGAGCATTCCAACAAGAGCATTCCACGCTCATCCACTTTTTGAGTCCTAGTACTAGATGAATTTAGCAAATTTTTATCTGCACAGATTTTTAGCATTCAGTCTATACACAGTTTGTATAGCATTTTCTCTGTTCCACTCTCTCCCTTCCTTTAAAAGCCACACTCCTGTCAACACTGAAGCAGATTTTGATAAACCCTAGCTGATATGGAACAGAATGCTGCACGCCTACCAAAAGCCCCATGGCTATCCAAGAAACATACATTATTGTATTCATTCCCATTTCACACTGCAGCAACACTCTGCCTCCCTAGTCCCAGGTGTGTCCCCGCTCCACCTCATGCACCTCGCACAGATCAAAAGTGAAAAAGAGCAGAGAATACTGTGCAGGCCACCTTGGACCACACGTGGCCCCCTGAACACCCTGGCAGTATGTCACTGGGCCAGGGAGTCCTGCCAGTACTTCCCTAAACTCTCATTGTAACCAACCTTCCATGACAAGGATGGTGCAGACTTTTATTCTACTGCCCAAGCTTCTTTGGGCTTAGCATTCGCTGCATGAAACCTCTGATGGCTTGTACACATTTATTAACTTTTTGCCAAGAAGAGTCTGTGCAATGTGAAATCACCAGGCTGGCAGTATCTCCCAGGTCATTCCACAAAGCTGAAAAAGGACTGTTTACTTTCACAACATTCCATCTTAAAATACCAAGCCTGGTATTCGTAAAAAACACATTCAAAATTAGTATTGACTCACTGCCACACCACAGAAAATACTAATTAAAACCATTAACTACAACCATTCTGTGATTCTGTGAAAACAATTTCCAATAGTCTTTAAAATGGTAGCTTCACTGTGGAAAAGCCTGGAGACTTAAATCATAAGAAGTGTCATTGTGAGAAATGTTTGATAAGTTAGTCAGATAACAGCATAACAATAAAAACATTTTCTAAGTTAAGACTGAACTTAAAAAAATCAAAAAGCAATGAAACTTTTAAGTATAAATGTTGTAATTTTTTCTCCCATAGAAGGTACATTAATGCTGATGTCGTGTAACTCAGAGAAAGCCATGGAGAAGGATACTGAAATTTGCTTTTATACAGTGAAAAGCTATTAAGAAATATTACAGTGGCTGAGAAAATGCTTTAATATAGTAAGAACTGAAAGTGAAGAACTCACAGTCCATGAAATACAGTGTTCCCTGGAAACTTAAAAGTACTGGACACTCACTTGTGAATCAAAACAAAGAGACATTAATAAGTAACAAGCTTGCCAACTACGGATTTGCTAATTCACAGAGCAATTTTTTCCAGTGGAATGGGGTACAGCTTATCTTAGCTATGAGGAAAAACTGATTTCACAGTAACACATGGTACCTGCAACATCTTCTAGATCCGTTACAACAATGTGTGCATTTAGCTCCTGTAACTTGTGATGCAAGTCTTCTAACTTCTTATTCGATTTTTTCAAAATGTTGTCCACATATGCCAAGTTCTTTTTATCTGTTGTGACCTTCCTGAGGTTCTCTGCTCCCTCCTTGATTTTAAGTTCCTTCCTTATTTCCCGCTTGATTTGGTCCTTTATTTCATCCAGCTTCTGCTGTACCATTGTATCTGAGAAGTCCAATTTCTGGCCAGTGCTCACATTCTCAGAGGTTACAAGACCTTTGGCATCCCCCTAGGAAGAAAAACAGTAATATAATCACCAGGAAGCACTTTTCTGACAACACATCACCCACTTAAAGTGACCAGGATTCTGGTCCCTGTATGTTAAACTCTTGCTTTGCAAGAACATTTACTAACTATGGGTCTACACCCACATTGACCTAAAGCAACAATCTCACAAGATATTACATGTTAGCAGCAGTTACATTTTACAACAGATTTCAAATTTAGTGATATCTTTACTATGCCTATTTTTAACACCAAGTGATTTAAATACTTTTAGATTTGTCATAGCTGCTTGTCTGGCAGCTATATGCCTCAGGGCTAACGATTCACATTTGTAATTTTCTAGATTTAATTTGAGTTTTAATAGACCAGATGGATATAGGAAACATGACCACTAACCATTATTATCTATGATGAATTTTTATACATTCATTAGAATAGATTCCTTTTAAAGATTGCAAAAGAAAAAAATGAAGTAGTGTTTGCAGTTGTTTAAAGAAATAATGGCATCTTTATGAAGATTTGTCAAGTTGCTACTGGAAAATACATTTGCTAGGGTATTTTTTTTTTTTAAGTTCCTCAAGTAAAGCTTCACATTTAAAAAAATTGTAATAACAACTAAAAAAAAAATCTTGCTTTTTTTATGCAGGCAAGCTAGACTGAAATGAAAAGAAAATAATCTGTTGCAGTGATGAAGCGGAGTTGGTGCAGTAAAGGGAGCAGGGGATGAAATGTCTTCAGGTGTAAAATTAGTTGTTATCACTATTTGCTACTGTAAAGAAAAAACAAAATAGAGAGCAAACAGTAGAAGAAAATATTTGGGAGGGGGTTCAAGGAGCACAGCATCAGCTAATAAACTGAAGAATGTCCAGAACATGTAATCACTAGAGATGGTCCACAGTAACTTTATTTTCATGAAGGTTGTGCCTGGGCCATACATGTCACCAGATAATATTGGTCAAAGTATTGATTTCCATCTGTGCATGTTCCAGCAATAACTGCCTTCCATAAGCGAGATCCAATCTACCAGTGCTCAATTATAATTTTATAAGTTTCCTGAATCTCTCATTAAAACATTTCTACCAAGAGCTGCTACTTTTAGCATAAAAAGTTAGCAACTCAAAGATTCTTAAGTATTAAAAATAATAGGATGCATCATCCTGTCATAGAATTTAACTATCAGTAAAAAAGACAAGCAGCAAGCAATTTAGAAATGACAAACTGAGTAAGAAGATGAAAGGGAAAAAAACCCCACGCAGATTTACTTTAAGTGCACTTTTGAGTGCATTTCTGTCAGTGCAGAGTAAAATAAATAATTATGCATACGTAGATAGGCTATTAATAGTGGTACTGGGAAATACATGATATTGTTTCCATATATAGGCATATAAATTTTTTAAAAATTGAATAATCAATAGCAATGAGCAACTCATAAAAAGGTGCATACCCCTAATGAAGAAACCATTCACCATGTGTTGAGTGTTTTGTTTTGAGAAACAACTGAAAATGAAAATAAAACAATATAGCAACTCTATGGGTAACTATTTGTTGAGGTAGTAAGTATATTCAAATTAGATTAAGATCTTTGATTTCTCTGTTTGTCTAACACATAAAAATTTAGGATGTAGAAAAAGAGCATCAAGATTCAGTTACTACTATATAGTCTTTAGAAATAAAAAAAAAAAAGTTTGCAAATAAGAAGTATGTATTTTTAAACAATAATCCTTGTGCCTGTTCTGCAGCTTCCCAGAAATAAATTCATCATCTACTTACTCAAAGCAGGATTTTCAAAGTTCAGAGGAGAAAGAAAAATGATAAATGAAAATAAAGAAACCCAAACCAAATCAGAACAAAACCACCAAACCTCACCCCAAACCCAAAAGAAAACCTTTACTCTGTATTTCAATGGTACCTGCAGTATGCTAACATT
Source organism: Scytalopus superciliaris (assembly GCA_013400415.1). Taxonomy (NCBI): domain Eukaryota; kingdom Metazoa; phylum Chordata; class Aves; order Passeriformes; family Rhinocryptidae; genus Scytalopus; species Scytalopus superciliaris. The sequence goes on along the minus strand of VXBX01002283.1, from coordinate 549,366 downwards.
ATGCCAAGAATGTACACTTCTCAAACAGAACAATGTAATTAAAATATAAATAATTCAGAAATATTCTTCACTAGGGTTTACCAAAGAGACTTCAGTTAATTGTTAATTCATTGAACAATAACGTATTTTGTTACAGGGGAGGTTTTTATCCCTCTACAAGCCCTGCATCCCATCTGTTAAAGGGATGTTATGTCCTTCCATGAACAGGTTTTTGGAGCCCTTGTGCCAGATGCAATCTCTAGCAAGTCTTCAATGAAATTAAATCTCCATGATCATTGGTAATTTGCCTTCTGAATTCAGTGTAATTGAGCTAAAGTTCTTCTCAGTGTGAGCAGTCTCAGCAGCATCTTTGTCCCTGGACTTAAAGGATTCAGAATACAGAGTTGCCTTCTTCAATCTGCTTCTGAGACAGCTGAGAGTTCAATAGTTTGGATATTAACCCTGGGAGCTGGTCACACAGCCTGTGCATCTAAACATTCGTCTTTAAGTCCCTCCACATGCCACAGGTAATACTCCTGTCTCTCCTGTCTGAGTTAATTATAATTTTGAGCAAGAAGTACTCTCTCACCTAGTTACCCAGATATGTCACCTGGCACAAAGGTCACTGCGAGATGAGTTCTTCCTAGGAGGCAACTGGACACCCAGTGACCCTTGAGACCCTTGAAGGTCACTGTGAATGCAGGGCAATAATATGTTTTGCAAGTGAAGCTGCTCTGGTGTTGCACTGCTGGGATGTGGCAAAGGTTCGAGACAGATCCTCACACTGCAGAGATTAGCAGCCTCAAAAGCATTTAAAATGAAGATAATGCCCACACTGGCACAACTGGACAGAAAGTCTAATAGTTGAGTAAGAAAAATGAAGCAAGTTTTTTTTTATTTAAGAAAAGCATCTCCCAGAAATTTAAACTCAAAAATACACTTTTAAACTGAAGTGACTTAAAATACAAGACATTCCAGCTTTATTTGATGACATCCTATTACAAGTCTCTTGTTAGAACTGAATATTCTTTCAAAAAAATTATTTTCACCACTTGAATAAACTTCTTCCCAGGCTGAGCTTCACATCTTTTAGGCTGTAGGTGCTCTATCCCCTAAACCTGAAAATTATGCCTGTTAAAAGAAACAACAACAGTTGGAGGCAGGGCCCAAATCCTTTCCTTTGCACTGCTCAAGCAGGCAGGGTACAAATATAGAAGAAATCATTCATAGTCTCTATGCCAAGAAACGATCAATGAATTTTGAACAACTCCTTCCTTTACTCTCCCTCTCAGAATCACTTAAAATATCTTTAGAGTGGAACTGTTCTGAACAGGTAATGACTAAACCACTTGTGCTGGCAAAACAGAACAGGCCTCATAGCTTTAAAATCCAGGACAAAAAAACAGGCAGGTAGTTACTGATTCTTGGTTTCTTTTAGAATTCTGGTAGTGTTTTGACTGCTGGTTAGAAGAGAGGGGCCAGTCTTTGCTGGGTGGCCCCAGGATGGGATCCCTGGGCACAGCAGCTGCTGGTGAGCCAGCTCTGGGCCTGAGCAGCAGCGAGGGCAGCATCGCCTGCCTGCACGGACAGCAACAGGAGGCAGCTGTGCACACCTCTGCAAGGGCAGAACACATGGTTGTGAGCCAGACCATTTCAGCATGTAATGAAACTGAGGCTATATTTACCACAATAAACTATGAAGGACCACAAATTAGATACTACTGCTTAATAACAAAATAACAAAAAAACCAAAAACAAAACAAAACAAAACAAAACAAAAAAAAAAAAAAAAAAAAAAAAAAAAAAAAAAGGAAAAGGAGCCCACATCCACAGCTTTCCCACTGCAAAAGACTCAGCCTCACTTGGCTTGCTGGCACAAAAGTATCTATTTACATAGATTAATTCAAGATGCCAGACTTCTATTTCTGTAGTCCTAGGAAATGTTTTAAGTATAGTTGCTGACAATAACGAGTAGTGGTCTGAGCACATCTTCTAATACTGCAGAGTCCATTCTGGCTGACGAGAAAGAAAGTAGTAATACTGTTTTATGGAAACCCATAGGGGGCTTGCACTTTTGCCTCAGGTCAATTCTGAACCAAATAACTGGTGAAGCAGGTGCCTTCACATACTGCATCAACCATCCAAAATCCCAAAACACCTAAACTGCTGAATAATGGCAATCATACCATTGAACAGAAGACAGTACCTTGAAGCTGAACATATCTGACAATCGGCTTAAATTGTGTAAACTGAATACCCTGAATTCAAAATGACATTATCAAACTGCGCCCTCTTAGGAAAAAAAGATAATACTAAAACCCTGGGCATTAATAACTTCCAAATATTTGCTCTAATATCACAGTACAAGTGCACTGTGTTATATCATACATTCAATATAGAGAATATTGACTAGGACAAGAATTCCGATTGCTGACTTCTGGTAGAAGTTGTTATAGAAAGGTAAGTGAAGCCTTAAAACAAAGCATGCTTAACACCTGATGAGTGCTCCTGCACATTATTTACACTTCACACTGGTGGGCTGCTAGCACACACTGAGCCTGCCTTTAGAGAAAAACTCAAACCAGACCTTATCAGAACTCACAGTATAAGTGCTTATATTTTTCCTAAAAGAATTAGCATTTGTTTTTATACGCTCTTGAATTTTAGTAACCATTTCAACAGACAGACAGTAAGAAAACCTGATTGACAAATACGGTTAAAATGCCTGGCTATTTAATATAAGCATAGTTGTTTAGAAAATAAAAATAAGATTTTCATTATTTTCATCTTAGGTATGATTAAATTTTTGATTTAAATTTGGAACTATTATGTCTCTTAGTATAAGTTTCTGAATAATTTTTTAGGATACTTAAAAAAAAAAAAAAAAAGGAGGAAAAGGGAAAAATGTTGCTTTTCTGAGCTAACTGCCAAGGTCCCTGAAGTTCTCTACAGTAATTCCTGAAACTAAAGTAGTCTTTGATTTTAAGAACAATGTTAATCAATTGCAAACTTCCCTTCCCCCCTGAAGTCATTCATAAAACCAGATGTGATGGCTTGTCTGGATTACTGGAACTACATGGACTATTTCCTCCTGCCCAGAAGCAAATGTGATTGTGGTCAAGATCTCAGCACTCACTGAACGTCAAGAACAAACAAAAAAACCTTGAAGGCTTAATAGATTTTGGCATTAGTTTGCTGTGCTAACATGTCACAAATCAGGATTTAAATTTAATCTCAGTCACAGCTCTCTGCTTTGTAACAAGAGGCTGTTTAAGGCAGAAATATCCATAGTGCATTGCATTATATGTGGATGAATTCAAGTAGGACGCTGATTAAATGGGGTTCAATTCCTGCACGTGGTGACTGCCCAGCTGCATCTGTAAGAGATGAAATCGATTTTAAAACAAGGAAAAAAGTGTTCCTTAAAACGGGGAGGTCCTCAATCAGCTGGTCCTCTCTGCCCCTCTCTCCCAGTCTGAGCTGTTGTCCTGATGAATGCTTCAGGAGCAATGTTTGCTTTTACTCACGCAACAGCTGCTGGTCCTCCAGCTCCCCCGTGAAAAGCTGTGTGAGCTGCTCCAGCCAGAGCACTGAACTAAACAAGTAATAAAATTCCCTGGGGATTCCTTATTAACATCTAGGCTTCCAGCTACCAACAATTCCCAAATAGGCCAGCATTTAACTAACACAAGGAACATGCCTCCCCAAAATGTGCTCCAACAGCAGTACAGACTTTCCTGCTTCTCGTTGAAGCAGCTTCTGATAAGAACCTGCAAGAAGGCTTGCAGCAAAATATGACACTGAAAGAAAATCCCCACAATGACCTTTCTCATGACCGCAAGGGCTTGATGGAGCCTGTGGCACAGCACAGGTGATGAGCACCCAAATCTGAGGTCAGCAGATGGCTACAGTATCCAAGAAGCATTACTAGATATTCTGGCAACAAGTGGGGTACAAACACTTCAGCAGTTTCCAAGCTTTTATCTATAACTTGAAGTTCCTACTCCCTGCAAAAACATTCCATCAGAGTTCAGCATGGTGGAAACAAACCTTACCCTCTCTAGTTTCAGATGTGCAAAAGAAACGGCAAAATCCCACTTACAATGAATAGGGCCTGCTGTCACACCCTTTATTAACATGTGCCAAGGAATACGATCAGCATATGAACTATGCCTGTAACAATGCCATTCCTCCATTCTCTATGAGACCTGGCTGTCTTGGTTTTCATTTAGCTACTCATAATATATGAGAATAATATACTTAGAAGAAAATTGCGTTTTACATAATGAGTATGGTTTCAAGCAGACCACACAGAGTAGTTGAAGCTCTATTAAATGCCAAAATATAAACAATCTCTTTCAAGATACAGGGAGAAAGACTTTATGAAATGTTAATACTACATGCTGAAAATACTGCCAATAATGATGTATCATAAAACTGTGCCAAGACTGAAGTAATTCCCCTAAAACACAGCCTCACCAAAGCACTGAAATGATAACTTCTCATCTAATTCCTGTAAGGTTATCACAGCATATATTCGTAGTGTGGTAAATAAACATACTCCTCTTTAAAAGATGAGGAAAATCAGGTGGATTAAGTCACTGTTCAATAAAAGAAAAAGAAGCAAGTTCAAAGAAGCACAAAATATTTTGAGACTAAATACCTTAGTCACAGATTCTGGAGTTGTGTACTTACTGTACTGGTCTGGGCAGTGAAAACGGTCAGGCATCTGTGTCCTACCTCCTACTGCCAGATCAGGAATTTCATGCACAAACTTATTTTGCATTTTCTAAATTTGAACTGGAAAATTTAGTCTTCTGTTGAGACATACTTCGGTGGAAAAACTCTTAAGATCCCATAAAAACATGAAGACTGATAAACAGCAGAGAAATTACTATTTTCTGAGTATTTAATATTTTAAGGCTGGTTTAAAATAAAAGCCCTAAAATTTTAAAATTGATAGAAAAAAAATATGCATTGAAAAGGACTTCAGTATTGCTGAACTTTGGTTGGTTTGTTACTTAAAACACTTTCAAATAAACATAAGAATTACTGTTTTCATCATGTGAACATCTGCAATTTTCTGTACCATATAAATACATAAACAATTTCATCCTAATGGCCTAGAATTACCACTTGAATATATACAGCTTGTACTTCTAAATTAAAGTGTGTATTCTAATACACTTGCCAAATACCACATATGAATATGCACGGTATTCATTTCTTTTAGAAAATAATACACTCATTTTGAATTACTGCTAGAGATTGAAACAAGAGGCCTTTTTATTAAGAGCAATTCTTATCACTAGATTTGTCTCAGTTTGACTTGACTGATCTCCCTGTTACATTAAGGTCAAGCAGTTGTTTTACTGCTTTGAGGTGCTTGAAGTCCAACATAATTTATTCAAGAAACAGAACTATCTAAGACAAAGCTGAGGTCATGCAAATGTTGTGTGAATTTGCCACTAAGTACTAGTAATACAGAAACTAGCAATCTGTCCACAAGAGAGAAATACTCTCCCCCTTCCCCATACTAGTTCTAATATAACTAGTGAGGTATCTGTGCAAGTCTGTGTTAAAGCAAACACCTAAATTCAAGGATTTCTGCTGCTACAGAAAGTTAGTATATTTCTTTTTTATGTTACCCCAATATAAATATTTTATTGGTTTTTTTATATAAAATATTTACCTGATTTTGTCTAACAATCAGAAGAGAATAGTAGGATACATATAGCTAAAGATGTTTGAAAAAATGATATCGCTACATTATCCAAGCTATAGGATAATATTTAATTCAGCAGAAGAGATTTTCAAAGGTAAAAAGGTCAAGTCAACAGACATGAGTCATAACATGTCTTACGACTTTGATAACTCCTCCTCAAACTCAACACACACTGTATAAAGGTGATAATTTGTTGGGCATGCATCCAAAAATATACTTACCTTAATGGGAAGTTAACATTGCAACTCTACATTTTCAACAGCTGTAATGTTAACATTAAGATAAACATGTGTGGTTAAACTCCTGCTTGTGAAGGAGTCTTAGTTACAAGGAGGAAATATAAAAATAAAATCCCCAGGAATCCAAACCCCAGTTATCAAACACTTACTGAAAATCAGGTCCACTCCCACTTGTAGGGTATTTTTCTTCTATTATGATAAAACTAAATTATATAATAGCTACTATTAAAAAGGTATGATTATCTTTTTCAGATAATGCAACAGACTGACCATCCTGTTCACCAACAAATCACAATATCAGCTGTTACATGGTGGTACTTCAGTGTAACACATTCTAACTAAACTGCAAGAGAAGAACACTAACACGCCTTACTACAGAAAGAAGTCACTACAATTGGAACTTCTCTGTTCTTTCAGTGAGGGTTAAAAACCTTAAACACTGAAATTATGCAAAAGAAATCTTCACCTAATAAACAGCAATTTCTCAAAAACACATACAAGTATCAGGGCACTGTTAAAGACCAATACACTTAACTTCTTTAATCTGAAAAGCACAACAAAGTGGTCCATGTATGAGAACCTTCATTTCTGTCATGGATAATCATAATTTGAAAAGAAAAACCCCCAAACTTTTTTGTTTCTGGAAATTCCAACTTTCAGCACAGACAAAAGATATGTTAGTCCATTTAACTTGACTGTGTTTTACAGAAGCTATTTTTAGCCATTGCAAAACTAATGGAAGAGTTGAGAGTCTACATTCCACTCTAATTAAGCCATCACCTTTAGCAGCCAACTATTTTGTACATTATAAATGCAGCAAGACATATCAGAGATAATACTAACATCTGTTTTATCAGGCAAGAGGCCAAGTGGCTAAATACTAGATCCTGGTGAAGGAACCAGACTTTTTTTGCTTTCTAGGACTGTGCAACAGTGGCTTTACCACAGCTTATGGGTTTCCTAGCTTGGTAGCTGAATTTGTTATTACAGGAAAGGGATGTATGTTTGTAGTTATACCAGGGAGCTGTGTCCTTGTACTCTAGGATTGAGAACTCTTCCACGGTACTTTGCTTCATTCTATGTGAAGTTACTGCTGTTCACAGCCTATACTCCAAACAGCTGGAAACCCTGCTCCTGCTTTCACCTCCAGCAGTAAAAGGAAGATGGGAAAGCTCCTTAAATCCTTTCCTCATCTTTTACAGGTGGTCAGTAGAGAAGATCCCTTTTTCCTATTGGGACTGCCACACCCAAAATTCCACTTGCAGAGATGCAGGCATTTCATTCCATGCCTTTCCAGTAAAAGTTTATAGATGAACACAGAGCTATTTATAGAAGCATTACTTCACATCCCCATTTGTCTGAGACTTCTACAGAGCATCACTGATGTATGCTGTGATACATTTGAATAGTGTTTTTGCAACTCTTCTTTCCCTAACCCTTAAAATACAGTAGAAAATTTCTCGCTGGCTCCTAATGTCCATTTTCTATTTAAGAATTCCCTAGGCATTATAGAATCATTAAGAAATAGAATCCTGTCTTAACCTACAACACAAGCCAAAAGAAAATTGCCTGACTTAACTGCTTTATATACAACAGCAATGAAAAAGAGGCAGATGATTTCATTTACTATATGGATTACAAAAAGTTCTTAATACATTTACATTTCTAAAAAAAAAATCTGCTTAAAGTTTCAGTTTTAAAAACTTCCTACACTTTCTTAGTTTATAGGAGCCCCAATCCCCCACTGACTGCAATAAAGTACTCTAATTAAATCTATTTTCTTATGACCCAAAATTAACATCTGACTTACATATGAAGTTTGCAGTAACAAGTGTTGGAAAAAGTAGAATTTTAGCCAAAGATTTCCTAATGCATGTTTGACAAGTTTTACTTTTCATGTTCAGTCTCAGCAGTATCTCCCAAGTAAGCTGTTTCCTGTTTTGCGTGTGCACTTGCATAGGACTCTCTTCCATCTAGCTCGTTCGCAGCACGGTTTCAATATCAGTTACATAAAACTAAATCTTACCGGATATTCTGTAAATACAAGTATACGTATCAATGGCAAAAAGTTCTCACCTTACAATTTCATTAAGTTAGGGGAATGATATGTTGTTTTTTATGCTGCTGAGCATTCAGAAAACCCACAGCAAGGTATACTTATTAGTGATTTCAATACTCTTCCTTTTTCAGAGAGGTGAAGGTTACACATGCACTCTATATGTCTCCCAGCACTAACCATGTGAATGGAATCTTGAATGTGTTATGTAACCTCTGTTTATCCTAAATCAATCTATTTTTTAATATTAAAAGCCTCACTCTATTTTCCAGGGCACATACAAACAGTAGTTTTCCCACACACTTACAATTTCAAAAAACATTCTAGCAATATTTGTTGCCAATATTCCACTGTAACTGATTTTGGTATGCTCAAAACTTTCAAGGTATTCTTCAAGGCTAAAAGTTTTCCACTTCATTCCAGTTCAGAACCATTTCAGTTAGCAGCCTGAGAAAAACCTCAAGGTAGTAACATAAACTGTAGCATACAAACTATGGTAAACAGAAGTAGAACATTCTGCTTTATCAATAACCAGGAGCTACAGAAAAAATATTCTACATATGACATTCAGCAAAACCTTCACGAAGAAGTCCTATAAGCTAAAGAAAGAAAGTACTGCAGCCAGAAGCTATTTATGGTTGAAGTTTAACCTGTTGCATTCCCAAGGGTATCTACAATGTATTCCTCTATAATGAGCACTCTAATAGAAGCATGTCATCTTTAGGAGACAAAAATATACAAACTAACTTTTGACTGAAAACTACCAGCAGGAAGATGACTTCTACCTGATGAAAGAGATCCATATATTCTGACAAAGATTTAAAATTTTAGGAGGTTGTGGCTATTTCCTAACTGTATTTGGAAGGGGATGATTGTGAGTGGGTGGGGTGTGTTCTTTTGATGCTCACTTAAGCATTCTACTAAAGATGTCGAGTCACAGGATAAAAATAAAAATCAGTTTCTATAATAAAAAAAGAAATTAAAGTACACAAAAATAAAGTACAGTCCCAATCTGTCTACACCGTTTTCCAAACTAAGATACTATATTTAGATCAGGCTACCACCCTCTCAACTCCAAACTTCTCTGACCTCTCTGAGCATTACTTGTTTCTTTTCCACGCCCTTCCCAGTGTTTTACATAGCCAGGACACAATGAACAAGCATTATTGGTTCTGCTTAGGCACAGATTCTCCCCATTTTCTGAAGATGCCAGAACCACAGCCAGCCCTTCCCTTCTTTTGCTCAGCATGAGGGACGAAGGGTCAGCTCTTATCATTCCCAGTATACACCCCTAAAATGCTGAGACCTTCTGTATCTCAGATTTGCAGCAATTCCCAGTAGAGGTACTTCCCTATGTACTAAGCTTCAAGTATATTCATTGCAATAAAGAAACAGATAAATACTTCAGGACAGTAGACAGATTATAATAGTGAAAAAATTAATAAATATTATTACAAACATCTGACTTTTTCAATGTACATTGTTAGCCAAGTGCATGACAAAAATTAGTGAAGGAAATCTGCAGAAACTAATACATGCTAGATGGAAATCAAGAATAAAATAATTCAGCTGCACAGTTTAGAAAATGCACAGAATGTACAGAATATGCCTGTAGTTAAGTTTTACAAATCTGTTTAGTTGAGGTACTGCATAAACCTTAAATTGACAGTGAATTAATTAAAGTAAATGCAACAAATGGGAACGGAGACAAATGCTAAAGAAAGGAAATGTTACTTTTGAGTTCATAGAACAGTATTGTCTATTATAGAAAGGAAAAAAAAATACATAAAAATGGGAGACCATTTGCAGAACTCCTGTCTCCCTTGCCTTTCCTTCATACCCAAGGTCATCTGGGTCAAGAATCACACTGGAGTTAAAGAAACCAATTCCCACCTGCCTGGCAGCTGCTGCCCTGACAGTGTCACTGAGATACTCCCATTTCAAAAAAGGACACTTTAGAATCAGTGCTGCCTGCAAACCTGAAAAATAGATTATGATCCTGAATATCCCTCTACAGCTTTTTTTCCCCCTGCACTTAAGAAACTTCTAAGAATTTTTTTAAAAATCTGTCAGGATTACTTTAATTAAAGTTTGAGAATAAATTCACCCACTGTCTTGTACAAAATCCTAATACAGACGAAAAACAGTTTTTAAAGCAATTAAAACAACAATTATAAATTGTTTCTGCATTACATAGTATATTACAACTAAACACAGAATTTAAGAAAGGAGTTTGCCCCCAGACCAAAAATTAACTGCTTGTGAATACCATGTACTTTGCCATAAAGAAAAACTTTGTTTGGAAAGTACACATACAAAATGAAAAGGAAAAAAGTCAGACCCAGATGTTACTTTGTGAAGTGGCTTATACAGTGAGGAATCATATTTGAACCAGCTTGATAAAAAATGAACAGTTAAAACTACATTTTTCACCCAACAGACAAATACTTGGTTTGACTCACACTAACTGCTATGAATAAAGAAGCAAAGAACAACACTTAAATTCTCTTTGAAAGAAATTATTTTGTTCTAATGTTGAAGTACCATCTGGTTTAAACTTCAAAATGTCAAGTTTCCATCTCTTCAGCAGAGGAGAAACTAAATACACAAATCCCAGCAACCTGAAGAAATCATAAAATACTGGGTTCTGTTTCAATAACAGTATTTAAATAATTTTCCCAAGGATCTCTAATTATAAAGATATTACAATCTGCAAATGATAACTTTTGACATCCAGTCATTCTCAGCCTAAAACACTGGCTTTATATGAGCTCATAAATCAGCAACAAACAAACTCCAATATTGAAGAAAACATGCTTCCATTAAAGGAGATTGCCGAGTCCCAAATGGGCAGCCGTTCAAGAATGCTACACTAGTAGTCAGGCATGTACGATTTACAGTACTTTTACTTTTCTACTGCTGCCACTAAGTTTAGAACATGTCCTACAAAAAGGCCTTAATGATTTAAAAACATTCTGCAGATCTGTAATATGCTTACTTTGGTACTTTTCAATACAAGCCTTTAAAACCCAGACTCTGTCTTCTCTAATCTTTTGCTAGAATCCAGTTTACCGTATTGTGTCTCCCCAGCTGACTATGCCCATGTATTCCCCCATGTGCTCTGGACATGTGGCAGGCAGCATACATCCTTACAACTGCACAGGTTAAGAGTTTTAAGAAAAACTGACACTTCTTTGTCATCATTTGTCTTATAATTTTAGCTTACATGATTTGAGTTGTAGAAAAGAAATAATCTTGTCATGTCTTATGCAGATCTACCTATAAAGGAAACATCCTCTTAAAACACATTCCACTTCATTGTTTTGCAGTGTCTCCCCAAAAAAGTAAACATTAGAAGTTTAAATGCAGTGGATGTTTTTACATATTGTGCTTGTAAAAAGCAACAGGCCGAACAGTCAATTTGCATTCCTTCTAAATTCGCAACAATAGTTTTGAATGCTTTTGGGGTTACACTACTTAAAAATCCAAGTGAGAGTGTTTATCTCAATGATGAAAAAGAAACTTCAATCTTATATCTAATAACCTGAGTGATGTAAACAGGGTAAGTCCTAAAATCTATAATATAAGGGGTTATGTTCCTCTTCCTTGTAAAGGAGAAGGGTAGGTAGAAGAACAAAACCAAGCAGCTTTTCTCCATTTATCTAAGGACTGGCATTAAGTTTCTAGCTCACATTACACAAATAAGCCAGTTGTTATCAGAGAGCTTTGGAACACCTGGAATCACCAAAACCAATCTAATTGTTTATTCTAAATATAATCTTCCACCTCAACAGCACAAATTTAAGATGATATATTCAGAGTTGGTCAGTAAGTATGAGGAGAATGAGAATTAATTCAGCACCAGAACTTTGAAAACATTTAATCACTTTTTTACTGTGAATTTCTTATTTCTGCACCATATTCTCAGGTCTTTTCCTCCCCTAAGTTTGGCTAAACTTCTGAAACACAGCATCAATCTTGTACACAATAGTTCAAAGTCCTCTAAGTGGTTCTTTAATTGATGCTCATGTGACTATTTCGAGATACTTTGTTATCACAAACATTCAACTCATCATTGTTTAGGGGTTTTTTTCCCTACTGAATATTCGAATGCCTCACAGTTATTGAGCTATTCATTAACTGACAGATGTATTCACACCAATCTGTAATACCTCACTCTCTTTCCTATCTTTACGGACAGTAAGTTTATAGTATGATTTGCACAGTACTTTGCCTTCACTCAAAAATTCAGTCCCATCAAGTTTCAATGTATACTCACTTTTTCTTTCATTTCAGTTAGAGAAATAACAAGACGACTCAAGATTTTTGAAAACTACTTCCTGCATCAAGTGTGCAAAAGGTTTAACAGGAACTTCTGAAAGATAATATAACTGGGTCACATCCCTATATTCACCTGGCATACTGCTACAAAACTACACTGCTCTCAGCCTTTGACATACAAACTAAATGTAGCTCCATTATCCACCCATGCATGATGTCCAAATCAATTCTATTTTCAATGCTTTTTCAGACAAACAGGTTCTCATATGCACATTGTGAGATTTTCCGCTTGAAGAACACAAAGCTAGAAAAGAATTGACATAGACAGTCCTTGGAATGCTCATTATCTGTATACTCATCTGCAGCACAACTGGACTCTTCACAGTCCTTAGCTTAAAGCCACATACATGAGAGTAAATCTTAGCCCATAATCTGATAAACCTTTTCTGCATGAACCACTACTGCAGGCAAAAAAAGCACCCTAAGGAACCACCAATCCTAGCCCCTAACAGTTTGTTCCTGCCCCAGACCACTCACTGACACATGACAGTACAAACCTCTGTAAGGTCACACAGTGAACTGGATTGTGAACCTCATCTGACTGAAAACTAATTCAGGGGTGAAAAAACTATACCGAAACAAAACAAGAAAATCTGTTCACCATATAGCTGTCTGTGCAACTGTAAAGCAACACAATATGGCACACCCTCACTTTCAGCAGCAGCACCAGCTGACAGAGTCTGACACTTTCTTCCGGCAACAGCCACAAGTCTCTATGTGCAAAGGTGCCAGGTTCAGCACATGATGTGGTCCATGAACCAACTAGAACTCTTCCATCCTAAATTTATGTCACAGACCTGTCTTACATCTTAGTGACCTGCAACAAAAAAAATCAAACATACCTTTTGACACTTTTCAAAAATACGTATGTTAAAGTTCCTAAGTTCACAAACCAACTAGAGCCCCAGTGACATACTAAACCATGCCATTATTTCCTATTTAATTAGGCAGTTTGTGTTTGGGATTTTGAAATCAAAAAAGAATTTTTTTCAGCTTGTGATAATTATCAACTTTCTCCTCAAAAGTTACAAGAAGTTTATATATAAAAAAAATGTATATATATACACTTACAGATGAACAGAAGAGTAATTTTTGGAACACATGCACTGCAATTATTTCAAGTAAATAACAATTACACTTACTCTCACTTCTTATTCATTTTAATAACCTATTTATTTCAATTGTCTAACAAATGTGAGTACATAGAGGGATGTTATATATGGACTTATGAAGTTCATGTACATGTATTTAGTTTTTAAAATTCATTAAAGAAAATGTACATGATAATGACCGTCAAGTGCTTCGAGTATTAGCTTTTAAGAACTAGCAAAAAAGTTGTATCAGCCCTTACATTCCAAGAGTTGAACAATATTCTCTGAGTTTTAGGTCCAGAACTAATTCAGAAAACAACTACTATTGTAGTTACCCACACAAAAAGTTCTCCTTTCTGACCTGATCTGCTTGCAAGTGCTTCTATCACACTAACAGTCAGAGCCTCACATTATTCCTGTGATTTAACTCAGCACTGTAATGCAACCTATTAGTACTTTGGTAATGCAGATTTAATTATGCCTTCTCCTGGCTACAGATCTGCTGCCTATTGTATTTTGTGACACTCTAATAACAACTGTGGAAAGTTAGTGGGAAGTTTCTCTTCTTCTCAATAGAAATGGAACTAATTCCACTACTTTCATTTTCAGTTAATATGTTCTTATGTTTAATGGGAACTTAAAATTTGTGAGCCCTACTACCATGTTGCAGGGTAACAAGCATTTGAAAAACCTCAAGAGAAAAAAGTTTGCTTCAGCACTAGACTCCCATCGTAACACCACAGACATGAACCACATATTACAGGCTTTTGATTCAAGTTCTCCAATCTGCACTTAGAGAAGTCAAAAATTCTCTGTTGTTTAAAGCCCAATACATCTCCAGTGAGGAAAACAGGCTTAAAGACATCCACAGGAATTGGAGGCAGAAAAAACTAGTTAATTTAGTCAGGTCCACATTAAGGTTTTTACCAGCCCAGATATTTATGACGGGCCAGCAAACCCTGTCCCGGTCTCATCACATAGCAACCTTTCTTTATGGCACAAAAAATGGAACAGGGAAAAGCTGCATATATTAAACTTTCATAGCCCAGCCCCACCCTTCCCAGTCAATCATTTATTATTTGGTAGTTGATAGCTATCTCTCTCTCTCTCTCTATATATATATATAAAATAAAATCACAAAGGCTTTTAGCATAGATGTTGCTTCCCTAGGAAAGTACACTTACGCTAATAGTCCTGTTTTTTCCCTGGCTGCAGAAGCTACAAACTATACTGATGAGAGCAGCCTGGCCATCTCGGTGCATCCACTCCAGAAGTGCTCTGCACACCGCAGCAGCAGTAAACAGGAAGCACAGCCACGGTAGGCATAAGGCTGATACAGAGTATAGGAAACTGCATCTATACCAAACATCAAGAAAAACAGAAGGCATGGCCTGCTCTTAAAAAGCAATCACACTACCACTACCCTGCTGGTGGTCCCACAGCTGAGCCACAGTAACTGATTACATGAACTCTCTCAACTCACCCTACTTGTTAAGTGTATTAGCCTGAATAACTTCATTTCAGCCTCTTCTATTAACCAGAATACAACAGCATCAGAATTCCCAGCAGAGCTGGTCGATTTAGCAGAACATAAGCCTGCAACTGCACACTACCATCCTGTTCCTGTGAGTGTCTGCTCACCACAGAACTCAGCCATGCCATCCTCACCAGCTGCCAGAAGTTGCACCAGCAAAGCTGATGGATGACACAAAACTTCTTTAGTTTGACACACAATCACAGAACTCCTGAAAGCTGGGGAAATCACCCCACAAAATCATGAGAAAACCTATAGAGCAGCACTTTGATCCGTAGGATGCACAGCCAGACTGCCCATGCAAGCAGTTCAATTCACTGGTGAGCTGTCAAACAGTAGGTAACTGGTAGCTGTAAAATGGCAGTAACCAAAATGGTGCTGACTTGTGTCACTGTGACATAATTGTATAGCTACAGTTCAAATAAGCAAACATATATATCAGATATAATGTTGCTTGTAAGGACAGGCCCAAAGCATTTCATTAGCTAATGGTACTACTAGTTTCTGTTTCAATGCAGTACTTCTGAATCGGATCTCAAAGTAACAGAGATCATGGATTAGATCCTACAACATGAATCTCATTTTTTTTTTTAAAAGAAACTCCCTCACCCACACCAAACACTAGTAAAGATGGTATTTTATTTGTGCCAGGAACTGCAGACCAAGTACTAATAATTAAAGCCTCAGAGTACCATACAAATGCTTTGCCCAAGCTACAGAGCAGTATCTCATGAAAGATGATTCAGCTCAGCCTATTCCTGAACCCATTTATTTACAATCCATTACAGAAAAAACAAAACAAACAAACAAAAAGCCTACCATCAAGCATTTTGTAACCATTGTACAGGTGATTTCTAGCAAAAGCAAAAAACCTCAACAGACTGAGCCTTGCACTACATATAACACACATAGAAGGCTTTGTTACTCTGAATCTAAGTCTCTAATTCAGCAAAGCACTGAGACATTGATGAAGAAATCCTTAATCCCATCATTAAGTTCTTAAACCACTGTTTCCCAATGTAAAGGACATGTTTATCTAGTTATTCTACTACAGACTTTAGGTTACACTGTAATGAATGACCACTCACAATGTATAAAACTGTTCCGGAAGAGCTATTACACATACTGTAACTAAATACTTTTCTACTAGCCATCACTAATAATTTATCTTAAGTTAAAATAACAGATCTGGGTCTTAAAAAGACAGCTGCTCTGACAAAGAAAATTCAGTCAAATATATACAGATTGACACCATACACAAGTTCCTACGTTAACAGGTAGACTGACAGAGTTCAAAAAATGGAAAAAAACCCCAAACCAAAACAAAACCAAAATCCCCACCCATGCACCTACCTAAAGGTATTTTAAGGACTGTTTATGTTCCACTGAGAACAGGATGTATATTTTACTAACACAAGTTCTGAACAGAAGACTGTTTAAAGAGTAATATATATCCACAAATGGAAAAAAACCTGAAGGGCTTCTCTAAATCCACTAGTTCTGAAAGCATTTGTAGGGACCTAACGAGTCCCAAGCAGCTCTACACACATTTTCATTTCTAAATTGCAGTAGACTAGTTCAGGGTATTTTCACTTGAATGTGACATTTTCTTCTTCTGAAGAAACAAGAGTAATTCAAAATTATTTAAAGCTAATCTGTCCTAGCTGAATATTATTTGAAGGCAGTCTTACAGCTGAGTGTTCAGCCCAATTACAATTCCTCCTCAAAACAGATTAATTAGGTTACTTGTACCTTTTTATGGTGTCCTTAGGCACTTGACCACAGCTAATAATAAATACTCAGTACTTTTTAATCTCTAAAAAAGCAAGCACCCTTACCTCTACACTAAAGATGAGGAAACTGAGACATGAGTAAGCAAAGTCATCTGCCTAATGTCACCTAGATGAGAGCAGAGCAGCCAGGAAGCAAAAACAGGTCTTCACCTAGTAGTATAACTCAACATGGCAAGGTACAAGTGCCCAATTTTATACACATTTATACACAAAACACAGTTGTATAACTAAGACTCAACTGGCCAATTTGTATCATGCAGACTAACAAAATACTGAGCATTGTCCAGTCATATTCACTTTATAAATATTCTTGTCCTAAACACAAAATGGAAAAATAAAATAATCCAAAAACTATACTGGATGGGCAATCATATAATTGTAATTTACATATATTTCAGTTGTGGTACTGTCCATCGCTATTAAAAGAAGAGTTATTAATGGACTTCAAACATGATTCTACCATGAAATCTATGCTTTATGATCCCTAAGTATAACACTTTAGGGAATTAGGTGACTAGGGTATTAAAGCAAAATATCCATAAAAAAATCCCTTTATTCTGATAAATGTAGAAATAAAGACTTTTTTCCAATGTTCTGTGATATTAGAAATAACGTATTATGGCTGAGTTTGAAAAATTAATTCCAGGCAGGGCCTTTAATACTTCTATTGGAAGTAACTGAGGATCTGTTACATGCTAATTTACTTCAGGGCATAGCCAAAGTTCTCAATCTTGACCAAACAATTTCATTTAAACAAATAAAACCAAGTAATATGCTCTTCCCCCCCCCAGTATTATTATGAAAGTACAGTTTTGAGTGAACCTAAAATTTTCTTAAAATAAATCTTGTAACATTAATAAAAATCACAAGTTTAAAAGATTTACAGTACTGTCTAGAAAAGAAGTGGCAGTGAACACCTAGATGTTCAAAAGCCTAATCACTATGCATACACAGTTTCATTTAAATACTCTTAGTAATAATTTCTGTTAACCTAGCCATATCAACTTACTATGCTGACATCTACCATCACTGCCAATGAAAGCACAAGTCTTTGGAAATACAAACAACGTCACAAAAGACCTTCTCTTTTCTTTCTAATAATGATTTGGAAAAAAACCCCAAACAAACTTTTTTCCCGTTTGAAACTTAAAATATTTTATTATTTGGATGCTTTATTTAACAGCCTACAGCACCATATGTTAAAAGTTTAATTTTATGAAGAAAGAGTTGCCACTTCCACCAGGAAGCAAAGAGTTAAAGACTGTGCAATTAACCTGAGAGCAAGCACTGGAGAGGCTAGTTTACCTGGTGGACAAAGTTCTAAGGGATGCAAGCCCAGAGAAGGACAGCAGAATTTTGGAAGGGAAGGCAACATCAGCAATACTGGTTTTTACCCAAACTCATTCCTCCTCCTCCAAAAAAACCTGTACTGGAGATAAAAGGAGGTAAAAAAAGGGTAATCTGATTTTATGTAATCTTTCAATCTTTAGTAATCAGGCAGTTTCACTGGTGAAGCTACTAAACAGAATAAACCAAAGAGAGGATTTGTTTACTGCCAAGTTTACTTCAAATTATGCATTTGCTAACTACTAAGGAATAAAGTGTTGCATTTTTCACCTTGAACAAACTCAGCTGAAAACTTGTTAGGAAGCTAGATATACTTCCCACATCCTATTAATGGTCCACAAAATGTTTAGAGTAAAATAAAAAAGAATGCATACAATATTTTGTAAAAGGAGCAGAACGGAAATGTCAAGATTTGCTAGGAGAGGTTTTAAAGAAACTGCTCTATCACTTACGGAGTCACCTTTTTAAAATACAAAACTGCCATTGTGAGAAGTGCGATTTAGGGCCTATTTAGGGCCTATTTAATTAAGCCCAGTACACTTTGAAACAAGTAAATGTATCACATTTATGTTTTACCACTTTCTTGTTAGCAGTTAGCTATTTCGGTCTTTTGTTTTTCATATTTTCTCAGAATCCACCTCACATCCTGTTAGTCAGTAGATGTGACAGTCCGCCAATCTTTTTATTAGGAGAGTTCAATTGATTCATGACTACAAATCCATTTTTATTAACTTAATCCAAAGCTAACAGTTTACTTACAGCACGCTGGAGTACATGGAGCTGTCATAACCAAGTGCATGCAGAACATGTAACAGCAGACAGCACTGTATTATACTGATCACTGATGATACTCACTCTAGTCTGTGCCATGAAAAAACTTGGGATATACACTGGGTTTAGTAAGTTTTCATGAGTATTAGCAAAACATCTAAACCATTCTCCATGATCTAGATCAGTCGAACCACCTGACCCTTTCAGCCTTTACTGTAGCCGTGCATTCTACAACTTCCTCATCTTTCTGCACAGGATTGCAATATGCAAGCAAAAGCCCATTTTACATATAAGCACTTTTTAAGTCAGAGTTCTTTAGATTGAGGAAGTTCCCTCCTGAAGAAACATGAGTGAAATGGCGTATCTCACACTTCACTGTAGTTTCCTTTACTTTTGGGCCACACCACAAACCCAACTTTTATGTACAGGTATATGAATAGCAATTTCTTCTAAAGTATTCCCAAGAAAAGTTGTATGGATGCCTTCACATTTCACTGCTAATATACACCACCACAAACAAAATACCATCTTTACAAAGGTTCTTCTTAATATGCAAGTTCCTCTTCAAAATACCTAAAAGTTAGCAGTTCATGAAGCTTAAACCCCAGTGGGATTCCCATGTTACCTTCTTAACCTTTCTGTCTTCCCCCAGGAACTGTATTTATCAATACAGAAGTTACTACATATAATGGAAAAGACAGCACAATCAAAGAATCTAATACATCATGGATTTTTTTTTATTTAGTTGTTGTGGGGGTTTTTATTATTTTTTAAATTATTTTTTGTGGGTTTTTTTTAAGTTAGTACCACTATCAGTCTCAACTTTCAAGAAAAAAAGCAACAGAACAAACTCAAAACCAAATCTTCTCCCTTCCCAAAATAAAAATACTCCACTCATTTCTGTTTAAAGTTAAGTGAATTCCACTCTCAGTACTTCTCTAGAAATGTTGCTTCCATTTATCTTACCTTAACACTACCATAGTTAGTTATTCACGCAGTTCACCACTTCAAACAGATTTTCCAGCTTATTTATCACTGTATCAAGTTTGTATTAAGTAGTGATTCTTCCAAGGCACTTATGAGGTACTGATTAAATTTCAGCGTTTTGGATGGATTCTTAGCCTTCAGCCATCTCACGTGCTACAGTATTAAGTAGGCTGCTACATCTCTGTTGTGCCTTCTTTTCCTTTGTTACTCAAGTGAGCACATCGCTAACATTCGAAAGTACAAGAGCATTTAACAGCATTTAGGAAATAAATTTTCTCCTTTTCAAAACACGCCTCTCTAATTTCTATTTGAGCATTAAATTCAATACTTTCCATTTATGGCCTTTTTCCTTTGCTTAATTGTCTGTCTAATAAATTCAGAGACATTCTTTGCCCGGTTAAACACAACAATTGACACAGATTTAGCGATGTATATTTAAAAAAAAAAGCAAAACAAAACTAGAAGGAAACCAAATTTTTTTAGGAACAAGGAAACTGAAGAGGTAGCAGGTTGAGCTGACGTTTAAAGATAAGAGCACAACAGTGAAGCTCCCGAATTGCGTCCAACCCTGCAGCTGACAAGCAGGAAAGTAACAGTTGCACGGGGAACCAAAAGTGGTCAAACTGCGGGGATGAAAAGCTCCAGCCCTCGAGTCTTCAAGAGCTCTAGCAGCGTTGCGGGGTCGTGCGGAGTTATTTTTGTGCAGTGACAAGAACCCTCGCGGTGTGACAAATAACGCCGTTCGCACCATTTTCCCCTCTCCCCGGCTCGGCGCTCACGGCCTACAGGCAGGAAGCGGCCGGGGCCGCGGTGCGGTGCGCGGGGCAGAGCGCGGCTCGCCGCCGGCCCCCGAGCCCGGGCGGGGAAGGGCCGA
>VXBX01002283.1:214344-527689 GCA_013400415.1 Scytalopus superciliaris | reverse complement strand
TGCTGGGAGATGCTGTTGTTCCCTCCTGCGGTGGCGGGGTGGGGGAGGAAGGCGGGGGGAGGCGTGTGGCACATCCGTGGGGCTGGTTGCTGCGGGGGCTCGGTCCCCGCAGGCCCAGGAGACAGGTGAAGCCCTCAGTTTGTGGGTTAGCAAAGGCAGGTAGCTCAGGAAGGAGAGGTCACGCTTGTCCCAAGCGCT
Source organism: Scytalopus superciliaris (assembly GCA_013400415.1). Taxonomy (NCBI): domain Eukaryota; kingdom Metazoa; phylum Chordata; class Aves; order Passeriformes; family Rhinocryptidae; genus Scytalopus; species Scytalopus superciliaris. Next base: position 527,491 of record VXBX01002283.1, on the reverse strand, counting down.
CGGAGAGAGGGCAGCCACCTGCCGCCCTGGGGACCTGGAGCAGTGGCCCGGGAGGTTGTGGTGAGTGGGTGTAAATGACGTTTTTAATAGTTTAAAGGGATAAACATTTGTACTTGGGGTGCTTGGTGATTTTTTGGGGGGTTGGCACTGTTCAGTTAATTTGCGGAGCAGTAAGCTGCTGAGAGCTTCAAAGTCAGTGGGAGTGTCTGGGAGGAAATGGTTTCTCTTCCCTCGTGGCAGCATGTGACACAACCATTTATTCTCAGCTTCCTGCCTCGAGTGTTGGTGGAGTTTTTTCACCTATCCATAAACATGTGCTTTCTATTTTCCAGTCTATACACACGTGCATTCTCATTCCACCTTAATATTGGATGTTACATTAGGCTAATTGGACCCATGCAAAATGCTCTGTGGAAGCAATTACAGCTGGGTGGTTTTTTAAAATCTGTGCAGTTCATGTCAGACTCGTAAGCTGAGGCATTTTCAATAGATTAAACCTTGGCACTTGTTCTATTTATGCTACTGCATCTCTGTGTGGCTATGGGCCAATGGAAGTGTGATTGCTCTAGAACTGCAGACTTTGGAGGGTTGGGTTGGTTAGTTTCAGGCTTTTTGAGGAAAAAGCGACTGGGAGAAGTAAATATTAAATTACCAAAACTATTCCTAGCAAATTTGAAGCATTTTAAGTGTGCTTATACTTTCACTGTTGAGCACCAAACAAACATGATAATGTGAAGTACTAAGCTGCAGTAATAAAGAAGGTTATGAACATATACACACAGTTAATTTCACGTAAAAGAGCTATTAAGATAGTATCAATGCACATTTTAACTGAAATTACACTTTTTCACTCACTTATGCCTATGTAGCTGTTTGATAGAGTTCAGAATCTTACGCATGTGGAAATCTACATAAAGACTTGGTCCACATGAAGCCAGTGGCTTAATTTCTGTTCTATGTGGCCAGGCATCTACAGGCTCTGAGGAAAACTTTACTTGCTGGTTGAAAGTCACTATTTTACAAAGAATATTATCCAGTAAAATTTGTGCCAGCACAGCGTCAGTGTCAGTGGCACAAAGGAGTCTCATTTTAGTGGTCACAGGTCAAAAGCCATGAAGTGGCTTTACTTGTAGGGCACAGTGTGGAAGAAGGTGGTGGGGAGAGGTGGGGAAAGAAAGGTATTTATACAATAATTTCTCATTTTGAGCATGACAGAATAATTCCAAACTGTATTTAAACTTCGTTTGAATTGGTTTGCAAATAGATGTTGAAGACTATAAAGAAGTAATCAGAAATGACTGGATTACTTGACTAAGTGACTTTGTACAAGTCAGTGTGTATGTGGTCCATTACTGCAGCTCATCTCCTAGCCTGCTCCCATTGCAAAGGAGGAGAATCAGTGTGCTTGCATGATTATTTTATAAGATGTGGTCAGAGGGAAACACAAATTGTGCCCCAAAGAAAATTCATAAGTATGTTAGTGGGTGTCAACAAAGTCAGTGAAGCTTGAGATTCTCGAAAATAGGCATCTGACTTTGGCTCATGCTTAACCTAGCCAGCCTATGGAGTGTAGCCTAAAACACATTTTTACCCCTCTGAAGACAAGGCCTGTAATTTTTTTTTATTCCAAATGTTATTTACACAACTTGGAAAGACAAAGTCCTAGATTCTTTGATGGAAATGTAGTGGCACAGGAATCAAAAGAGAAACAGCATTGGTTTAGCTAATTTTCTGATACTTAATCATTCCTCCTTCAGGGTCTGGAAAACACAAGACAACCCTGGACAACTGTAGCTCTACATTTAAGTACTGTGATGGTGAATTACTGAGCAAGAGGGAATATTCTGAGTGAGTCCCAAAATAGAAGACAGTTAAGTATGTAAGTCTAAGAATTTAGCATTTATATGGAATCCCATCAGCCCATACCTTAAAATATCTGGATGCTGCTTCTTCAGCCATTATGATGTTAGCTTGTTCCTGCACTCAATCAACATGCTAGAAAAGCAAACTAAATGAAAGGGATGCCAGTACAGCTGGCTGAGACCTTTAATTGTTCCTTTTCTTCGGGTTGTGTTATTAAAGTCTTTGTCCCAAAGACCTGGAAAAGTGAATGGCTGAGATTTCCAGCGTTCCTGGTGCAAAACACACCTTGTGAGCCCTTGAGTATAGTACAGAACTCTTTAGATAAATGTGCAGGATACTGTAAGCAAAATCTAGGCTATTTTTTAAAGTCGTTCTGATTAGTCCAATATATCACCTAAGGAAGACCTTGCTTTCATTGGTGATGCATATAGGAATGAGGAGTGATGCCTGAGGAACACCAGATAGCAGTTAATTATATTATTATACTTACTACTGGCAGTACTCTACCAGGAAAAAAGTAATTTTTTATTTAAGCTTCTGGTTAAAGCTTGCTTGTTTAAATTAGTGATGTAGGTCTAGAGGGACAACAATGTAGAGACATGCTTGGGTGTGGGCTGAATGAAGCTCCTGGAAAGGAAGAAATTGGATACAATTCTACATGCACTGTTAATAGATGAGTGTGGGCAGAGCAATACTAGACTAGCCCACCATCTTTTTAGGCCCAGAACAAGTTCTAGGAATTAGTGACCTTTTGAATGGGGTACGGTAAAGATTATTGAATTTTGCAAGTAATAATGACACCTATAAAAGGAAATCCTTGTCTCATAAAGTAGCAATGCTAAAATTCACAGTTCAAGTCTCCTTTGGGATAGTATTTCTTTCACTTAGAAATGAAGAAAACTGTGTAAAAGAAATGTAGCCCCAACACTAGTTTTAAAAAAAAACCGACTGCCACCACAACAGATTTTTAATCATGTAACCGTTTATTGTCCCTGATTTCTAGACAGCAGTGTTACTGTTGTATAGTTGTCCTTCCAGGGTGAATCCTTTGAAAACCTTATGAAATCCTGGAACTGTAAAGTACAGGAAAAAAAGAGATGGGAGAATGCATACATCTGTGCCTTCTTTGTTTAATTCAGCCTGGAGATGTTGAAAAAGTAGTATATTAATGAAGAATAGTACTTTCCAGCTTCCTGTTTTGCTTCTCAAATCATTGTGGGGATAGGAGAAATCTTTGTTTTGTAAAGCTTTCAATAATACATCTCGCAATAGATTAAGGAATAAATATGTCTAGGTCATGTTAAACTTTGAGTTAATAAAATAAATTAATGTAATAATCTTTTTTAGGCCAACAACTTACTGATGTTAATTAAATAAAATGCCAAAAAGGAGAAAATAAAAAAACTGAAAAAAACATCAAAAGTGTGGATAATTTTACTTTTTTCAAAACTCCTTCCATAGTACTTCTAAGATGTTAATTACCTGCATTTCACTCAAATTTCTCAAAGGGAATTCTGTGCAAGAAAAAGCTCTGAAGCTCTTACTGGTATACCACTGACAGTGAAGAGCACAGGTTGATGACATGTCATAAACAGAAAACTGAAATGACTATATAAGTTTATTTAGCTCTTGTGGTGCTTGCAAATTTCATTTATTCTTAAACTGTTCCTTTATTACTCTTTTAATTACTCAACTAATCTTACAACTTTTGAGTGGATTACTGTGATGTAATCATAACCCTCCTAGCAATTGCTGTACACGTTCTACTTAAAATTTGTCTTCTATGTTTACATACTATTACCCTGGGCTAGGTGTAGGCATATAATCACGCAGCCAAGTAGGCAGATGTTACCAGGAGTGGAGTGCAACAAACTTTATCTTACTATCTGTTTTATTCATTCTGGACCTTGGGAAGTCTTACAGTCAGTGAGAAAAGAGTGCTCCAGGGGAAGGAGGTTCGTTCCTGTTATTGCCTCCTGTTTTTCTTTTTCATCCTTCTCTTACAAGGAAAATGCACCTTATGTTGGTTAATGCCACTGGAACCTTCTGGAAAAGAAAGCCCTACCTGTGCAGAACCAGCTGTAAGATCAGACCTCATTTCTCTAAAGAAGATCAACTTGGATTATTTGAAGTAATAACAAAATGCTTTATGTCTTTACATTAAGGCTATGAGCCTACAAGTGGATCAGCATGATCGATCTTTACACCTATGCTAAGCCCCAGTGATTCTAATTAAACTTGATTATAGGATCCAGCTTATCATACTTGGTGTTTCTGCAATGAGCTCTGCCCAGATGGACTCTTGTGCTTTTGTCGAATCCACTGAAGTGAATAGGGCCTAGTGCAGCACTGGTAACATCTATACCTTATTTTTTAACAATGTAGATGAGAGATCAGTTCAAGCAAGGTAACTATACCTTTGGATAGTTCCTGGTCTCATTGCTTTATTTCTGTCAACTGTAAGCACATTACTGCAGATGGTGACTAGTTGAAAATACCTTAGTTTGTTACAAAAACAAGGCAAGATGCCTTCAAGAGTGATTTGCAATATGCTCACCTGTTATGAAGGCGGCTGATCAGCTGAACAATTGTAGGTGGCTGTGACCTGAAGTTGCTGTGAATAGACATTAAAAAATCTGGGCTTGGGAGATAATGGAAGGTTTTCTTATGCAGCATTAAGGTGGGCAGCTTTCCATGATTCTAGGAAAATCAAATTTCTAAAAAAGGCTTTTCAAATATAAAACAAAGAGTTTTACCATTAATGTATCTGAAGTCCAAGTCTGCATTTGGAGGAAAGGGAAATGTATGCAAAGGATAAGTCAGACATGGGCATTGCCAGACAAAGCTTTGCAGAGCCGATCTGTGCGTGAAAGGCTTTTTCAGGGATGACTCTTGCATGCTTCAAAAGTGGGGTTTGACCTGCCTATGGGCAGTTTGTCACTGCCAGAAATACTAGACTGCAGACTTCGAGTAGCTCCAGCAGAGTATACAGAAGGCAGAAAGTTGTGTCCATTCTTCTCTGCATCATGGTGCTGATAGACTGGTCTCGCCCCATGTTGTGGAAGCTGATGTGTGTGACTCCTGAACTTTTGGTTGTCTTCAGTCAATTTTCATTTGCTGTTTTGAAATCTACAGCAAAGACTGACAGAAACAGAAACTAAGTCCTTTGCATGCAAACATGTACAGCTGCAGTGACATGTCTGGTGATACAGCATCTATGCATCAGCATTTTCTTCAGCTTTAGTATGTTCACGGACACTATAACTATGTCAAAATGCTCCTGAAACAGACTTCATCAGACACTCAGTCTTAGATGGTAATGATTTTTGGTCATGAGTAACTTGATGGCTGTTTTTTCTCTCCATGTCTTGATCTTTTCTCAGAGGCAGCAGCCTGCATATGTAACTCTGTCAGGGATTGAAGTCCTAAGCAGTTATTAGCTTGTACTTAGTATGCAATGTCTCTGAATTAAAAGGGCAGATCTATCTTCATCTAATGAACACTTAGAACAAGAGAGTTACCCGGCAGGTTTATAGCTAGCTCTAATTGCGTTCTCCTTGCTCTGCTGGGACTGACATCCCCAGGAGAGAAGAGAGCATAATAACTTGCAGAGAAAATGACAATTGCATCAAACCAGTATCAAGGGAAAGACATTCAGAAAAGTGCTGATACCAAATACGTTACTATTTCCCCTTCTCTTTTCCTTAACTCCCTGCTTTCCCTCACCCTCAATTTTTTATTCTCATGCTGTGGCAAACAAACTTGCCATCATGTAATTTACTACAGCTTCACATTGCTTTGATTCATGTTCTGCTGCTTATGAACCCTGTCGTTCAGAGATGGCTTGTTAAAGTGTATTCCACTTAATTAAGTGTGGTTTAAACATAAGTGAGGAAGCAAGACTAGNCTTTCTTTTTTCTTCTTTCTCCCCCACCCCTGGAGTGGGATGGTCATAATAGGAGTGAGCACAGATGTTAATCACACATATTTGTGTGGGATATACCCTTTTAACTAGCTGTAACTGAAACTTTTACACATTTCAGGTTCTTCAAAGGCATTTTCACTTGTGTGAATCAATTTACTGATACTCTCATGTTTGAAAAAAACCACAGTGTAGAAAGGCTTAGCTGAGATTTCTATATTGGAAACTAGTTGTAAAGTTAATTGTGGAGTGACTTCTGACTGGAAAGTGAAATTATTAGGCATCTGAGAGATTAATTAATTTCTTTTGCTTCTCTTAATTTGCTTAGATACATAGATACCAGTGATTTTTGTAAGTGTAATACGTTTTCTTTTAAGCACTTAATGTTATGGGTTTTATGTTCTAGGGCAAACACTTTATGTCCAAAGGATTAAGCTGAATCAGTTTAGGTTGAGTTGCTTCAAAGTATCTTGACATGTGTTCAAGGAAATCCCATACTGTCAGTCTGGCCTCAGATTTGAACCATTTAATATAATCATGTAATGACATATTAGAAATATAAAACAGTTTCAAACTGATTTGGTGTCTAGCAGGTAGTTTGCACTTAATTAACTTGTTTCTTCTTTATAAGAAAAATGAGGCTAGAAGCTACTGAAAAACATGTGGAAAATGTTTTGGAATTGTGATCTGTTTTTTGCATCTATACTGTCGAGAAGCAGTCAGCCAGAGGCAAACACTGAAGTGGAGTTAATGGAGGAGAGGACTGAAGTATACTGGGGTGATATTTGAAATGTGCTAATCTGAATTTTCTTTATGTTCATTTACCTCTGCCTCCTGCAGTGTTGACATGTTAGCTTCAACGAAGGCAGCTTTTACACAAGTGCTAGAGATGTCTCCAAATAATGGAGTGCCTCATTCAGCATGTTCTTATTCTTTCCCTCTCAGCATGTTCTTTGCTTTCTTCTATCTGTTCCTTGTACACACCAACTAGTGTAGTGATGGAGCAAAGCATAAAAATGAAGTGTAATACTCTAAAAACAAAATAATAAGGGCTACCCTCCTCCTGTCCTATATTCTTTCTCTCCATTCTGAGATCCATCTAGCATGCCATTGAACTGCTGTGTCCTTAATGACTATTGGATTGAGATAAGAGAGCTTAGTTTAGTTAGACCTGTGCTGAATGTGGTCATGATAATGATGGATGTGATGGGGATATATCAATGATATGTCTTCAGTATGTCTGGAACCATGGCTGAATTCTGCAGGACCGATGTGCACAATTACCTTAATAGTTGCATGAACAGCCTAGTGTTTGGATTTTGTTTAATTAGTCATGATACATAATAGTAACAGTTATTAGAAAAAACCACCAAAACTAGACATTAAAAGCATGCATTTTCCCCATGGACCTAAACAAAACAGTAAATCCAGTTGTTATTTACACTTGCTATTCAGGTAGAAGTAGATCTAACATTAGAAAAGTGCAATAATAGACAGGATAATAATAAGCAGGAAAATAAAATTGTATACTGTATTATGAGGCTGGCAAATTTTAGATACAGCAGACAGTATATTATAACTTGTTTTCATAACATTCAGATTATCAGATTTATCAATCAGAAATATGAATATTTCACAAGTAGAGTATAACAGAAGTCATTGAAAAGAAAAAGGTGAAGCAGAGGCCAGTGGGGATTGCCATTCGCAGGCTGTCCTTAACTCTGCTTATTGCTTCCCCTTTTCCCAGCAAATCCAGTATTTAAGAAGGATTTTAAGACTCGTAATCATCGAGGATTTACTTTGTTGGTGCCTTAGAGCTGCCTTCCAAAAACATTTCTATTTTGTTTTTTAAACATATACATCACCTATACAAGGTAGAGATAGATGTTATTAGAAAGTATTTTGGATAACAACTGTGAATTTTTGCTTGAAATTAATATTTGAGATTTAAATAGATATAGGTTTAACTTTTGGTCTTAAGCTGACAGAAGACACTGTAGTTCTACAGCCATCTTAGATGCAACTGATATAAATTGGGACTCAAGCTAATGAAGTCAAGTATCTTTTTCTCATGTCAGTACAAAATATTCTCAATTCTCATTTTGATATAAAAATATAGAAGAATTCTAAATATATAATAGTTAGGCTAAGGTTCAGGATAGGGTAGAATAATTTCTAAAGGCAAAAAGTTCTTCTGGTGTCTCTGGTGAATAGAGAGCATATTATTCTGATAAACTGCTTAATATTTCTTAATGCTTAATGTTTCTGAAGATTAGTGGGTGTGGATTAATTAAATTAACAGTTTAACTGAAGTGGTTTAGAATTGCAGTTTACCTCACACTGTTTCCAGTCTTTGCTACAATACAGGCAAAATATGGAAACATTGGTGTTTATTAATTTTCATTTGCAACTTTCTTCTCACGTGCATAATATGTAAGGACACAATATTTCTCAGTGTCCTTAGCATAAAAAGGGAAAGCAGTATTGGGAAAGGTGAATTAGTGAAAGAGTCTTTATAAAGGAAAATTTTAATATTAAATTGCTCCATCTAGTGGCAATCTGCTAAAACTGATTTTTTGATGTCATGATTATTATGCTTTAGTAGTGATTATGCCTCTTAAGAATTTAAGATTGAATTCTTTGTTTACATGAGAAGCCCTCTACCAAGGGAACTCCACATGAAAGAAGGTACAAACTTTGATTTTCCTTCCAGTTTGTTCTGAGGAATTTTACTGCGTAAGTCAATGGAAGCAAGTCTCTGATTCTTTGCCGAAGAGTTAAAATACACAGTGAATCATGTACTGAGTACAGCACACTGAGATTTATCTCGTGTTCTAACATGAGATACATTTCAGTTGTAGATTGGTTCATCCAAACCTCAACTGGCATTGATACTGTACTTTTCATAATATTAACAATGAACTAATTGGATGATTTGCTAATGTCAACATACTTTGTGAGCAGTTGGAACTCTTATGCCAATCAAGGTGAAAACACCTGTGTTTCCCAGTCATATGAAAGTAGGGAAAAATTTCAAAAGGAAAATGTTCAAGAAAAGGTTTAATCCAGACTTCTCTGATGCCTCCTTCCTTTGCACACCTCCAAAAGAGGAAAAGACAAAAAAGGAAGGAGCTCTTGAGGAGGTTTGCATATTTCCTGCTGCCCACTGCTGTGATCCCTCCGGCAGCTGAGAAGTGCTTAAGAATGCAAAATCACAGAACAACAAATCAGTTTCAGAGTAGTTACTTGCTATTGTTTTTCTGTTTCTGAATGGAGCCCAAAACTGCAGCCCACAGAAAACAAAAAATATTTTAAAATGAGTAGCAACAGAAGAAAGGTCTAACTGAAATAGTCTAAAACCAAATTTTAAGTGTTAAATTTAAAACAAGAAAAAGTTGGCTGTTCTTGAAAATGTAACAGGTACATCGGACTTGCTGACTCTCCTGTCTTTTACTCCTGTAATTAATTTTTCAGTTTTGGTTAATCTGATACTTAAAATATGTATACAGTTTTAATTTCCTGGTAGATTAATTATCAATCCTTCTCATTCCATGTCTGAATACTCCTTTTATATTAAGAAACTGGTCTATAAGACTAGAAGAGTTGCATTTTATTTCAACACTGTTGTTATTATTATTCACTTGAATAATGGAACATAGATGTTGTAATGCATGTTTCCAGACTTCCTTTCCCCAATTAGGTTGGTTACTTAAAATTGCAGATAGCTGTTCCTGTCTTCCTTTCCCAGGCAAATGAACCCATTAAATATCACAACTGCATAACTTCCCTACATGCTAACTAAAGTTTCTGTGCAGCATGCATTTTGACCTGAGCTGTTACACTTTTGGCTGAACTTGCAGTATCTGAAATAAAAGGTAGCACATCCTAATAACAGTCCATGAAGAAATAATTAATTGCTGAGAATTGGAATAGTGCTTTATCTTAAAATGGTAGAAATTTCCTTTGAATTAATTAAAAATTTGTGTAAGAAATCTTTCTTTTTTCCCAAGGCAGATGTATTGTCAGAGGATGCCTTATGATGATTTGTGCAGGTGCAGTTCTGCTCTTCCCTAGCATTGCTTTGTTTGTTTTTCTACTGATTTCGATCTTGAAAAACATCTATACCATTGGACTCCTCATGCCATCCAAAATGCCTTATTTTTCCAATGAAACATAATTGTTTCAAGCCTGAGCCAAAAGACAGCCATCTCAGGAAACAGTCTCTTAGTGTGTGTATTGAGGGACAGGATAATTCATGTATACTCTTCTATTTTTTTAAAAATGCCGAACTTTGCTTTTAGCTACGTGCAGTGTAATTAAATATTTGCTATTGACCACTCTTTCTTTAGGCTTCATCTTTACTGCTGTAAAGTTTCCTTCGTTTCTAGCAGAGTATGTATTTTTAAAAATGTTATGGGTGAATATGGAAGTGGTGGGCTTTTTTATCATTTTGCAAGTTACTGAGAGTACCTGTCTTCTGATCCATCTGATCTGAGCCTTTTCTCTGAACAGCTGCCATAGGACAGTTTGTGGCTTGCAGAGTGGTTGGGGTTTTTTTAGCAGTATTTTGGACTTGAAGAGCTTGCTTTTCTCCCAAATTTCTAAAGATTTTGGTCTTATGCACCTTCTTAATTAGACGAAGGCCATGAAGTTTTGATGCTGTCAATCTGTTCTGTAGCATTTTGGATTTTACATTGTTTACAATATCAGATTGCCTATTTCATAAACTTAATGCTGGATTATGTGACTAAATTTGGCAAATAACTATTATTCTATTTCATAAAAGAAGTGATTCTAGATCTCCCAGCGTGGCTAACCTCTAAACATTTTCATTTTGGATTGTAATAAAATTTAATCTTACTGATTATTCAACCCTTTTTCATCACATAGATCTTATCTCCACCAAAGAAACAAATGCACCATTTTTTGGATTGTTTGTTTTCAGTGTATTCTTACCATAGATGCATTTTTCTCATTCAGTCGTATTTAACCCATTCTTAAACCTTTCATTTGTTTTTCAGTGAGTATCATATTCTAACTGCTGTGGAGTTTCCATAGTTGGCCTTCTCTAAGCTAACTGAAAGTAGCTGAATTTCAAATCCACCTCTAATCAAAAATTATGTCCTTTTCACTGGTGTGTATTGTGAACAAATCAGCTGTGACTTCACGTCTTATACGTATTTCCATACTGACAGATATAAAAGTGTTTTCTCTTTTGTTCTACTCAGGCTTGGTTTGGTTTGGGCTTTTAACCTCTGTCTTCAGGAATAATTTCTGTCCCAATATTGTAGCTAATCTGAAACAACTTTTGTTACATCTCTTCCTGGACTGCAGAACAGATAAAGGACTATTTTGGTGCTCCTTTCCAGTTCTACTGCTACCAAAGCAGAAGTCCACATCGAAAGGCATTTTTCCAGTCCATCAAACTCTCCATGTCTGAATTCATGTTTCTTTGAAATTATGAATCAAAGTTTTAGCAGCAGAATATCTGCGTCAGAATAAGGCTTTCTTAGTCTGCACAAGTGGCATCACGTGGTATTTCGTCAACATACCTATGAATCTACATGTAGGAGTCCTGAATTTCTCTGCTCCATCGTAAAGATGACCAGTAAGATAGACTGCTCAGGTACAGAGTAGAAAAGTGGTATACTGTATTTGGCTTTTGCCAAGACTTCTCACACCTCCTGTGTTTATTGCTAATGGGAATTTCCGTCTTTGTCATTAAACATGGCTGTTCATGGCATCCTATTTTCTTTAGCAGATTCCAATCACAGCAATTATTGTCAGACTTGACAGACTGGTGGCTGGAGATATGAACCAGGCATAGTAGGGAAAAATTTAGATGTTTAAGGACTCTTAGATCTCACTTATCTTTTCAAATGCTTCTCTTTCTCTCTCTTCTTTTTTTTTTCCTGTTGCTCTAAACTGAATTCTGTCATGTTATTCTCCCAAAGTAGAAATGTGGGCTTTAAGTTTTGCCTTCTCTTGTGTGAGTAAAAAGTGGGTTATATTATGCAAGGTGAGTAAAGCTCCACTAGAAGTAGCATGTTTCAGTATGCTTCCTGGGTTTAGCATTAGATCTGTTTGTTAGAGTGTAGAACTGGACGTTGTGGAAAGCTCCAACAGAAAGACAGGATGCGCTTCTGAAGCACACAGATCCTATTTAATAACACTTTCCTAGAAAAAGTCAATATATGATGCCCACAACATGCAAGACACAGGATTTAACCTCTGATTAAAGGCCCAAAAATGTCTCTGTGGTAATTGGGCTGAGAAATATGAACAGATACAGCTGATATATGTATCAGTATGTCTGGGAATTACTGTATTTGAACAAATTAGGGGTCTGGAGTGCTGGATCATATGATCTTGTATTTGTCAACAAGTGACAGACCTGTATTACTTTAGAAAAATGTACCAGGATGCAGAGTCCAACAAGCCTATAGAAAATGCATCTAACTTACTGAGAAATAGAAAAAACATCTGTGGCTTTCTAACAATGAGATTGTGTCCCAAGGCTGATGTGATGCTTTGCCATGAAGGATGGATAGATTATATTTAACTTAGTTTAAAGTTTGCTTCCTTTAAAGATAATGTTATGTCATGTTTATTTGCTATTAGACAATAATCACATACTTTTGTGCATATTCTCCTGCAAATAAGTCTGTATCATGAATTTCCTATGTGCCATCACATTTATTGGTTACTGCTCTCAGGTCTATTAGAACTGCTTTCCAGTTACAGACCTAGTTCTACTGCTCACCCACATCACTGGCACCGTGTAACTTGCCATTCTCACAAGGTTGCACATCTGAACTTACAACTGTTTTCTTCTCTTCTGCACAAGAGGTGACTTTGAAATGGCCTCAAAATAATTTGTTTACTGTGTGCAGCAGTTACGGGAGAACACTTGGGTTGTGGTGCTCAGATAGTAGGGTCTACCACTCACAGGAGAATATGGAAAATGGGGGACTCTCAGCCTCTGACAACGAATAGATCATGCTTTTCTAACTTAGTAAGAACTTGAAGACTTGGCAAAAATTAATGGGAATTAGTTCGCTGAAAAGAAATTTTGGAGGGCTGAGAGAGGGAGCTAGGGAAATCACCAGAAGATCTGTTAAATTTTGACTCTAAACAACCAAAGAATGGTGCTTCTCATTACTCGTGGTAAGTCTGTGGTCACTTGGAGAAGAGCAATGTGATAAATAACAATCCCAAGTGGATCAGTACAATCATCTTGCTTGGTTTCACTCTTTAATTGGATAGCTAATTAAGTATTAAAGGGAATGTAGTAGATATTGCATACCCTTGTAATTTCTGTTTCATTTAATTCAGAAAGTGCAGTAGGGAATCTTTGCTTTTCAGAAGGTTTTGACAACAGCATGCAGACAAAGGAGACTGAATTGCAGCATGCAAATAGTCACTGGGGTCTTGCTGATGCAGAATCCCCAGTCTGAATTGAGTAAATCCAGTTTGCTGGGCTGAGTATACCCAGATTAGCTGAACAGCATATGTATAGTAATGCTAATGTTGTTTCTTGAGGCTTGTCCCTATGTGCGTACACTTTAAAGGTGGTACTATCATATGTCTATCTTGTGTGATCAGCCAATTATTTGTTATTTTATCCATTAAGTCATCTTTTAAGGTAGAGCTGCAGATAACTTTTGTGTTTGTTCTGAGATTCCCAGATGCCTAGAGGCTATATAGAATATTGTAAGCCAAAGCATGGAATCGTACAAAAAAAATTACTTCAGTCATAATGCATCTTTTGATGCTTAGCATTAGTGAATTGGTATCCCACAGAAAGTCAGTTTTGCCCTAGAAAATAGCCTGACTGCTTACCAACTTAAGAAAGTTGAGGAGCAGCTCATTAGTGTCACATAAGTAAAAGCAGAATAAGGTTTGTATTTCTGGAAAGTTCATTTCTAGAAGACAATTGAAATAACAGGAGAGGTGGGTTTTTGTTTCACTTTGTGGACATAGATTAAGAAGATAAGATTTTTCTCCTTACAGTGAGTTCTCTGAGGGCAATTAATTTAAATTCAAAAATGCCAAATTTTTTTCAGGATTAATTTGAAACTTTGCCCAAAGTGTGTTAGTAGCTCTCCAATGAAGGAACAGTATTCCCATCTCTGCAAGTTAATTCACCTTATCTAGGGTTTTTTTTATTGTGAAGATACACATGCCCAAAATACCATCTGCTGTGCATTTTTCATACCTTTCTCTTCCTAATAGGAAGTTGGAGCCCTCAGTCCTTCTTCTTATGTTGATTTGATGTTATTTTTCTTAAGTGGAACAAACTTCCTTAATCAACTCAGTAAAAGAGAAAATTGAATGGAATCTGCTTTCCAAAACTATTTCCAGAGACAGTGGAAAGCACTCAGTGGAGGCTTTTGTTAATTTAAACTATAGAGTTGGCAGTCTTGGCCACTCTCTTCCTCGCTAGGATGGAAATACAAGCTTTTTCATTCCTACTTTAGCCACATATTGTCTCACTGATGACTGACTGGGTAGATGCAAGGACAAAGGAAGTAGCTGAGTTGCTATGCTCATTTAATCTTTTTAACTATTGAGATTTCAGAAATGATGCCAATTAGAAAAATTGTATCTGCAGTTTTGGCATTCATATGAATTAAATTTCACAAGTGAATCAAATTCCATATAATGACTTTCTTACAATGGTTCTAATTCTGCTCATTTACTTGGTCAGAAGTCCTGTAAGCCCCCATAAGAGCTCCAGGATCAGCATTTAGTATTTGCCTCAGTTCAGTAATTGTTTTCTCTTATGCGACTTTAGAGTGCTCTGACAAGGAATGAACAGCTTATCTTATCAAGATTTATAGTCAATAGCTTCTGTAGTCTTGCGAAGAAGACATCTGCTGTGCAAATAGCAAGGTTAAAGTGATTGCACATGAAGTAAATACAAACTTCAGCTAGTATTTCATCCTGAAAACCAGTCTGAACAATGCTTAGATAACTTCATGTAATGGAAGCCCTTTCATAATGTTGACCCGTATACAATTTTGTCAAATCCAAGGTCAGATAGAATTTAAAAAATAAGCTTTATTTGAACTTCTGTAACCATTATTTCACAATTGTAAGCATGCTCTTTAATAAAAAAGGTATAGTATTGTTTGGTGGGTTTTTTTAAATTCTCATATAAGTCTCAGAGTTTGATCAGTTGTAATAGAAAAGAAAATATCTTCTAAGAAAATATCTTCTAAACCATTGCAGTTACAGAGAAAAGGAGTTCATTCCAAATTGATTAATGTGCTATAAGTATCTGGAATTGCTTGGTCTAGTCACTTTGTTGCTTTCTCATCTCTCTGAAAAATCAAATAAAGCATCTGAAGATTCCTGATTGATGCTGTCAGCTTTGTACTGATATTACAGTGCATTTCAGGAAATGTTCAAAGTGGGGCAATAATTTTCAGTCTATTTTCAAGTATACTGCAGTAAAGTTTTTCTATCAGATTATACAAAGTTCATTTCCCAAAGAACTGTGCTTTTTTGTGTTGTGCATTTTTGGGTAGGTGCTTTTACATATAGACCTTTATAAATATGTATGACAAAATGATGTATTGGTGATATTGCCTCCTGCTGTACCATGCCAAAGGGCGGGTTTTTTTCTCCATAATCCATACGGCCTCTTTTTCTTATATACAAGCTTTAATTGTTGTATTTTCTTGGAAGCCATGTGTAACTTAGTTTTATTTCAGAATGTATGTACAAATTTTCCTAATATTGCTACAGAATGTTTCAGGACCAAATCCAGTAATTCATGGATAAGAATGTTAAAGTACAGGAAACTGTAACAAAGCAAATTATTTTCCTCCTAAATAGGGAACTTAGACGAGATGGTATTATTAATTCCCATATTTGTTTTTCTCAGCCTTCAAGGAAAGCAGGAATTACCGTAAATTTTCAGTTCTGCAAAGTTGTACATAGATATGATTTGGCCAAAAGAAGTTCACACACCTAAGTTTCACGAAGCTGTATAAAAATCTTACTCTTGATTTGGTTTCTTTACGAAAGCATTCAGCAAAAGAGAAGCATAGCCTTTGGTATCCATAAGCTGTACATGCAAACTCTGCAGGAGATCTTGGGATGTAATAAGGGTGGAAATACAGAAAACCTTGAAAATTCTCTCAGGAACCCCCTCCAGTTCATAGCAGAATGGTTGGCTGCTCGCCATGCTGTCACTGGCTGCTGGCCAGCACCAGGACTCTGTGACCCCTTCTGACACAGCTCATAGGGGCTGAAGGATGAGTTAATGCTGCTTCAAGCACCATTAATGAATCAAATTTGAAATGTGGATTCTCACCCACAGTGATGTGGGAAAGTCCATTGCTCTGAGAAGGAACCAGGAAAAGAAACCTTCTCTTAAATTTAGATTTCATGTGGCTAAATAAAAAGTTCATTTTTCTTCCGATCACCCCCACAAACAACATTGTTCGTGTGCTTTTTACCACAATATGTAAAACAAACAAGTGAGCATATTAGCATATTATATTGCCATGTTTTGAAAAGAATATCTTGTAGGTGCACTCTGGAAGCTACCTGATACAGTTTTCAGTGTTCTTCTATCTTAGTTTATACAGTGGAATATCGGGGAAGAGCCCCAAAACACACTTAAGCTTGTACTTAACTTCCACTGACTCTAATGAGGTTAAAATATACTTGTAAATTTTAGCATGCTTAAGTATTCTCACTTAGAATGTACTTAGGAAAGATTATTTCAAAATATTAATTTTGAAGAATGGAATGCTTTTGACAGCAAAGCAATTCTGTTGGAAGTGGAGCACAAACATGATGAAACTAGTTCAAGTTCGTTGTGATATAGACCTTAAATAAGGTCGTTTGATGATAATGATTTGCCAAAATTAGTTATTTTCAGTAGCTGAAGCAGTAACACAAATGAATATTCTTTTGCAGTATAAGATTGCTAAATTGTGTTCAATTCAGTCTTTATTTACTTGCTTATTGCTGCAGTGAAACAGGAAAAACAGGTACATAATCGAGTCTTTATTGTATTGGTGGAATTTGCATGTTTTCTTTACACTTATTTTCATGCTGGATGGATGATTGAAACCACTGAGCGAATTTTTCCATGACATTTTGGGGTTTGCATGATAAGGAAGTATCCAAAGACACTCTAGCTTTGTCTATTATGTAGCAAAGTATATTTTCCTCCCTTTTTAAAGTTCAGTATATGTAGCCTGATTCTTTTTTGCTGAAGTGATTTTGTGCTACTAATCTATCAATAGGGCTGTATCCTGAACACCTTCCTTCCTATGAGCATGTACAAAATTGTCATTGCGTGTATGAACAGTGCCATTGTTTTCAACTTTACTACATTTACAGGGATGTGCTGTCTGTAAACTTGGCCTGGTGAGACCAACTGCAACGTAAAAGGAAAATCCTTTTCTTGAATTCACTGCAAGTTGAACTGGGCTTACAGTGGCACTATGCTCCACCATGCTGTTTGAAAATTTACTCTTCAAAAAGAAAGGCATAATCAATAAAAAGAAATGCTTGGGGTGTTATTGTTCTATTTAGATATGGGAGGGTGTCAGTGCTTTGCTTAATAAGGTTGTTACTGACAAGAGCAGCTCTGGTCTTAGTCTGATCCTATTCGGAGGCTTGATTATCAAAGGGCTCTTCTACTGCCTTGTGCTAATCACAGGTTAGTTTGTGGCTCTGTGTGTTTTGTGTGTGCCCAGTGCCCCACAACCCCTTCATCTCAAGTACTCCTATTCTCTGTGTGTGGCTAGGTGTTGTAAACAAAGTTAATAGTTTCAAAAAAATTCTACCTCCAGTTTTAGGTCCTAGTTTCTTACAGATTGTAACAAAAGACAGTAATTTTCAGTGGTCAGATGCTTGCATTTCTTCATTCAATCTTCATTTGCAGAATGCTACAGGGTTTAGCTAAGGCTGGGGGGGCCTTTATGTAATAGTGTATGGCACTGTTTTTCTTCTAGTTCTTGGGTCTGAATATGTTTCTTTTTCTAGGCTAAGGAGAATTTGTTCAGTCTAAAATTGTGGTCTTTTTTTCTTTTGTAATTAGGCCTGGAAATGTTTTGCATGACGTTGTAGCACTTCTTCCCCATTCTATTTTTGTTTTGGAAAGTGACATGCTGGGCCTGTGCTTGTATTTTGTAGTGTTTGCCTTTGGTCGGCACTGTGTCAACACAAAGCTATAAAAACAATAAAACACTGACTTTGGGAGAGAGGAAGGGCTGAAAGATTGGCTGTATATCTCTTTAATTTTAAAATAACAGTAGTCTCATATACAGTTTAGATTAGCACCTCTATTAGCACTGAACCACCTTCTTCCAGAAAGTACATCTTCCAGACTCCTGGGGTAGATGAAATACTTTCCTTAAGAAAGCATGACAGTTATTCCCTGTAGAGTCAGTGAACTTTGCCACCTTCTCATCCTTCTTGAAATGTCCTGTGCTTCTGGCCCTTTAATTTGATGCGAGGAGTTCCTGCACTCAGGCAGCAAGGAGACAGATTATGGCAAGGCTAGTCAGTATTATGAGAAACATGTAATGAGCCATACAGCCTGCAGAATTCTGGACAGCATAAAGGGGAGACACTTAAAGACCATTTTCTCAAAGTAGTCTCATTAGCCTGAGAACCAGGGTTAAGAGATAAAAGAATGCTTGGTCAGAGACTGGAACTTGCTTCTTGTGTTTATTGGAAGCTTGTTTTTCTAAAGGTTATAGGGTGTATTTTCAGGGAGTCTGATAGTTAAGCTGTAGTAACCTGACCTGCCTTGAGTTTCTATCATTACTGCTTGCAGACTGTGAACTAAATCCCAAATGGTAGTTCTATAGGAAAGTAGAATATCTGAATATCTGAATATCCGAATATCTGAAGATAACCAGAATTTATAGTAGGTTTTGTTTCTGAAATCCTTGCATAATAATCCTCTGAAATCAAATTGTTTTCACTCAAGTAGTGCAACCAGAACTGAGTAGGGAATCCCATTTTCCCCAAAAGCATCTATTTCATGACTATTTTAAGATTAAATACAAAGTTGATAGAGGCATGGCCCCTGGGTATATTTTCTCCTTTGAAATTGTGTTTTGGAACTATTGATTTATATTACTATATAAGGATAGGAAATATGATTTTGTGAGATTCCTTAAATAACTGGAAAAAGCTTTTGTTCTGGAAAGGGGAAGTGTGTAGGTATGCAAGGGTGGGAGGGAGAGGGAAGGGTGCATAATAGGTCCTACCATAGTACAGATTATGCTGGAGCAGAGTTATCAGCAAAGTGGAAAATCAGAATCGGCTTTGTTTCTAAGGAAAACAACTCCCAGGAGGAAGCAAAAGTCCATATGCAATACCATAACTGCTGATGTGCTGTTACTTCCCACAGCGCAATGAAAGTTCAGCGTATTTTATTTCTTAAAGTGGTATCCATGAAATTATGGAAATTCTCATCTATCAAACTTACTACAGGGCACCTACTAATATAATGAGTCATCTGTTGCAATGTGTATTTTCCTGTGTTATTCATCGGCAGAAGAGGAGATGACAGCAGAAGAAATCTCTTGCAATGTGGACTGAAGGGGTATCATAGCGTTCTCTTAACCAGACCTGCCCCAACACAGTCAGCTAAGCCTTTGACATGCCATACAGATAATTATCTGTATTGAAGAGGTTACAGTTTCTGAAGGCAAATTTTAGCCTTACTTCGGTGTCTAGCTACACTTCTCTAACCCCTGCTTATAGACCTGTATTTATCTTGTTTGTTGATTATCCAACACTTTGAAATCTTTGTGTCTCTTATTTTAGCCAGGTAAAAGGTGCTGATGCACTTGCCTTGCCTACACTGAAGAGGCAGGAATAAACGCTCTGTTCTTGCAGAGCCTGGTGGGTGGATATGTGATATGTGATGAAACTTCTGACTTTCTTCCACCAAGGAAACTTATGCAGCAAGGTGGAGATGCTGGTGCCCTGGAGCCACATGGGACATGTGATTAGGGAAGTCAAGTTTTAATTGATAAGGAGCATTTACCCCCATAAATACCCCAAATGCAATATTTCAAATAAAAGTTACATTGATAAGTATTTCAAGTTGTAGTTACTCTAATGCTGTTACTTGTGGGAATGAGGAAAGCGGGGTTAACATGATTGCTGTTTACTTTTTGACAGTAGAAGTTTCGTGTACATGAACTTATACTGGCAAAATTGCTGCTACTGTAATCTGTCCTGTGCATTATAGCTTAATTGTATTGGTATCACACACATCACTGTTACATTCTCAGTAGGAGAGCTTTGAGGGTATCCCTGCATTAGAGTGCCTATAGTAAAGCTATAGCATGAGCAAATGGCAGGCACGTTTCTGTATGAGACACTAATTCTTATTTACTTGTATTGTTACAGCTTCACAGTGAAGTTTGAGGCCCTTGCATACAAATTAAGGGAGAAATTTAAAATCCCGGCATATCAGGGTTTTTCTCTTGCAGCTGTCACCAGGAGTCTGCTGTCACGGCTGCTGGGAACAGGTTAATGTCTGAAGTGCAGCCATAGAAAATATGTTAGTTGAACGCCCCCTAGCTGAAATAATTTTCAGAACATGGCTAGGAGAAAGGTTTTCAGGGGATTCCAGCATGCATCTGTGGGGAATCCCACCTTCAGAGTTCCTTGTTTGTTGGTTTCAGCTCAGCCGAGCAGTTACTCTAAGGATGGATACATTTATGTTCATATACTAATCCTTTCAGAAAAGTATCTTGCATTAAGGAAGCAATTTTCATTCTTTCTTCCTTTTAATTAAGTTGATACAAATTTGGAAATATGAGGCAGTGCTTGCAAAAGTCACCTGAAAACTAGATCACAAAGCCATAGCAGTGTTCATATTGCAGAGCCAAATTAAGCAATCCTACAGATACAAGTGTCATTGAGCCTTGTGCTTTCTTTGGTGTCATATATTGCACAGACACTTCTCCAAGAGAACTCTGCCTTTTTTATTAGTACAGCTGAATGATCTTTGAATAAGCCGGTAGCATTGGTTTTATCTTCATCAAACTGGACATTTCAATATAGGGAAAGAAAAGAAGGAAAACTTCTTTCTATGTAATTAAAACTTTGTTCTATTATATACACACAATGGCATTGATTCTACCCTTTCCTTGATCAGGTTGCTCAGCCTATATCCATCCACAGGAATTTCTCAGAGCCTGCCACCACTGTGTACATTAGGAAAAGTTCTGACATATCCAATCAATGAATGATTCCTTTTGCCCATATTTTTTCTCTCTCTCTGGAAGTCTCGTTTTAATAGCATGTTAGTGTGAAATACATGGTCAGTTTGAAAAACCCAAAGCTATGCCAAGTTCAGCATCTCTGTGATGTCATATGCTTAACTGCTACTGCATTTTGGACATGCTCTGTGGTGAGAGTTTCTACAACCACTGAAAAAGTTACATTTACCTAGAAAGCAGGTGATAGGATTGTTAAAATGGTCATACAGCCCTTCCTTTGCAATGCTGGCATCACTGCTTAGACATTATAGAACAGGGTTTTTGAGGATGAAGTAGCTTTATTGCAATAGATTGGTCTGGTAGTTGCAAAAATCAAGCTATTGAAGATGAGAGTTCCTTTCCCGACACTGAATGAGTTTTTGTTGTCTTCCTGTTTTCTGTGCATGTGAGAGTGCATGAAAAGGTGGACTGTCACCACAAACGGTCATGTATTGTGTCCTTATTTTTGCTCAAGCAGAATTCACAGAGCTGAGCAGAAGTAGTTGCTAATACACTGCAGAAAATGCTGTCTTCAAATTTACAACAAGCATAACAAAAGTGTATTCAGTATGGCTCAACTGCTAAGCAACAGCAGTTGTGAGAAAAAAAAATTGACAAAGGTTCAGCACTTCCATCGCCTCCAATTAGCACTGAGCAAAACTTGGTCTCCCCTGTATTTCAAAGAGCAAAAAGTAAGCTTTTAAGCAACTTGTAAAACAACATCATCTTGGCATTGTGCAGAATGTTTAAAATCAGCAGGAAAGCATAAACCCATATGTTTTTCTTTGTGGATCAGTTATATTCAGAGAACTTGTAAAATGGAAGCAATCCAGAAGACTCTGTCTGAGATCTCACGGCTACAACTGCAGCCAGCAGGCTAGTCCAAAAGTTGATGGGCTGTCTTTTAAGGCCCCTGGGGTTTTTTGCACTTTTAGGGGAACCAAGACTAGGACACACACAGTAGAGTACCTGGAAACATAGGATAGTAGTTCATTTCCAAGCACAGCTACCTAGCATTTTAATGACTTAAATGTGTGTTTCCAATGAGTACAGATTTTTTAATGAAAATCAGTGAGATCAAAATATAAAATTGGAAACATGCTTTTACACTGTTCTTCATGAAATGTGATCAAAATATGTTCTCTTGATGAGACTACAATGACAAGGCATGGCAGTCATCTGAAAAAATTTCTTTCACTTTCTCACATTTTTTGATGTATTAATTATTCTTTAATTTGAAGAAGGATGAAACCGCATTTCTTTCTCCTCCATATCTTTGTTTCATCCTCTCTGTTTATTTCACTGATTGAGAATCATGCTGAAAACTGCTGCTAAGTAGTAAGGAATTAGTACATTTGTCAGGTTGTCCATTTTTTGCTCCAGACTTCAAAGCAGTTATCTAAGGCATCCTATATGTGAAAATCACCAACAACTACATAGGTACTTGTAATTTCTGCATAAATGAAGAAGTGATGGATGCTTCTTTATATATAATTTATATATACTGCTTTCAGTTAAGAAATGTATTTGCTGATAAAACACTTGATAATTAGATTTGAAAAAAAATATTTTAATTACACATTAGTTTACTTGTATTAGTCTTGCAAATTTTGGATATGCCAAACTACAGTGGTTATTATCAAACATTGAAGAATTACCTACCTGCACTAAAATTAAACAAAGATGATGCAAAGTGAGAATTGCTATGTTAACATATCCGAACCATTATTAACTAATTTTACTACTACCTACTCATTAGTTACTGAGGCCCAAATTTAATAGAATTGCTGTTTTGTGTCAAAGTATCAAACCATAACAAAGGGACAGAGGAATTAAAGTTTAAACTGTGTTAGTTTAGCACGTGTTTAAATCATTTTGCCACATTACTTCTGTGTTTAGCGAAATAGAGACCTATAATCATGAAAGCTCCATGAAAGAAATAGATTCAATATTTAAAAATTTAAAGTCATGCATACACTGAGTCAGGATTTTGGTTTATCCCTGTGATTGATCTGAAGATCTTTGTTTAGATCCCAATTCTTCAAAAAAAATCTAGTTCTAGACCCTTCTGTAACAAAATACCAATACGATGTCCTTCTGTTACAGACACTACAGAATGCTCCTATTACAAACAGATGGGTTATCTAATACTCATTAGTGCCTCAACCATGAGATTTTGTTGCCATCAGAGTGTAATCTATCAGGGGAAAGAACTATTTGTTGCTTGTCTCATGCTTTAGTAATTCATTCTCTGTAGTCCCTCATTAGAATGGAAAATTACAGCTGTAGGAATGTCTTAGTTTCAAGAAGCAGAAGCACCCTTTTCCTTATTTTCAAAATAAATATTCCATGGTTGTAGGTGAAGGACATGGGCATTGGAAGCTAAGCCAAATGGCTGGTAACTTAGTCATTGTGGGTTTAACCATGGTGGAAGTTCCTTGCTCTATCCAGCTGTGCTGGTTGCTTCTTTAAAACTAAGTTCTCTAAGGAACATAGGAGAAAGAACAAAGGCTGAGAATCAGTCACTGCTGGAAGCAATGACGTGTGATTTTACGAAAGGTCACAGGAACTGGAGCATTTCTTTCCTTCTGCAAACTGTTTTGTGAAAAGGGAAAGAAAAACCTGAAAAATTAGGAGATCTTGAAAAATCCAAAGTCAGAACTCTTGGGGTTTCACATTATTTTTCTGCAGATAGCAAGAAAATTGGCCATGATTTTTTTACTGCTGACATATTATACATTATATTATGAATCTAAAACTGTTAAAATTCAGTGCAAATCTAACTGAATTCTGCAAATGTGAACAGTGTTTGTGTGGTGGAAGAAATGCTAGTGGTCATCCTCTTGATAGAGCATGTCTGTCCTCCAACAGAACCACTTGCTTAGTCTCCAGTGTGGGCTGAAGTAGAAAGGATGTGCAGGTGGAGTAGGTGTCTCACACCAGAGACAGAATTAAATGAAAGTTTTATGTCTATACAGTGGCTGCTCTTTGACTATTTTCCTGTAATCAAACTTTAACACAGTGGTAATCACAGAATCTTATTTCCATGATGCATCTCTTGGATCTACCTCTTACTGTAGTGGTCTGTTTTTCTAGTGGGAAATACAGATCATGCAAAGAAGGTTCCATAAATTTGAAGAAAGTTTTGTTGCTTGACCAAGAAGTGTGAATGCCTGATAACGTGCCAATGTTAGGCCAGATCTATGCAGGCCAAATTCAATCTGTATGTGCAACATCACTAAAGCTGATGGAGGTGGTCCCATTTGCGTAGTGCATGCAGGCATTTGAGACTTCACTGCTCCTGTCTGTCAGTCTGCTCCTTGCACTGAGGTTACCACCCCTGAGACAAAGCTAGCAGAACGAGAGGTGAGTTTGCATCTCTGCTTATCTACTTTCCAGCCTGATGGATTAATACAAACTCAGCTTCATTGTTCATGTAAATGAAGATGTCAGGTTTGGAGTGACTAGAGAGAGGTGTGGACTTTTACCTTCCTGCTGTCCTTGCTTAAGGGGACAACCTTTCTCAGAGATAGGCAACTGTTAAGGGCAGCAACACTCATTTGTACTAATAAACTTGCAGAACCTTCTCAATCCAAGCTGTGAGTTTGATTTTTTTTCTTTCAGTATTATTTTCAGTATTAAAAATCTACACATCATCTCAAAATTAACAAGAGCAAATAATACTTTTGCAATGTTCGTACGGAACAGTTTTTTAGGAAATTCCTGGCTCTTAATGATTACTGGGATACCTGACCTTGAATTTATATGTAAAGCTATTAGAAATTTGACTGTCTCTAATTGCCACTTTAAGTGATAGTCGGATCATCATATCTTGTATATTTAGCATATCTAGGTTTTGGGAAGCTGCTTGAAATTTGACCTTGTGTAAATGTTTTTTAAATTACTCAGAATCATTTCACAAATCTAGTTAGCATGTGATAAAATCATTTCAACTCACCTCATTTGACATGAGTCCATTAAAGTAACCCATGAAGTTTTGTCTATTGTTACATATTACTGTCACTTCTATATGAGTGCCCTTAACAGAAATTATATACCAGTATTTATGGCAGTATTTCCCTTGGCCAGCAAATCGTCATGTGTCTCTTCTGAGTAAAGTAAGCCATGCTCTGGAGGGAGGAAGACAAAAAAATAATCTGTACTATGCTTGTAGGAGATGCCATTTAATCAGCTAGACCAGTTAATAACTCTTGCTGCCTTTTTTATTTGTCAAGGGCTCAATATTTTTTCAATATGAGGTCTGCTTCAGTGTGCTTTAAATGGCAGTTTATAATTAATGGTACTTGAGCGTGTCTCTTATTTCAGAAATTCATACAACATTCTTGGTTACAATTTATACATGATTTTAAAGTATAATTAACGTTCAGCTTTACAAGATATATGCAAACAGATATGCAAATTTGGAAATAAATATGCAAACATATAAAATGTTGTTGAATTAAGTAGTCCTTAACATTTTTAATGAAATCAATATTTTATTCATATTTTGCACACAATTTTGAGTACTTAGTGATTTGGTAGTTCTCAGACTTTCGTGGACCATGGCTGCAGATTGATTCTCTTGTGGCTCATCTTGTCTTCAGTCTCCTGAACCTCATACTTTTTGTATGGAAAACAGGAGCTGAGCCAAACTCCCCTAAGTTATTGGGATTCTTTTAAATTATGCTGTGCGGATATTTGAGATGTTAAATTTAACCTGTTACTGAAACAGTTAAAAAGAACCTTTATAAAAACTTTCATTTTGAATCACATTAAAGGTCTGTGTAGCCCAGTATCCTATTCCTAACAGTAGAAAAATAAACCCCAAAACCCCATGCAGAGAAAAATACAAAAATATACATCAAATATATGACCTCAATGTTTTTCTAGCATACAGTGACTTGTGGGTCAAGAAATGGTTATGGCAGTTTCTATGCAGTTATTTATCCTCCATGGAATTCTGTTTTACATATATATTTATATCCATATATTTCTATTTCTATCCTATTTTATACATATATATATATTTTCTGTCCCTGACTGTGTTGGTGACACACCAGTTTACCATTGCCATGTGAGTGGCAGAGATCCCAAACCCAAATACAGTGTTCTAGGTGTGGTCTAACAAGTGATGAGTCTCTCTTCCCTTCCCTCAATCTGCTGATTATGCTGTTACTACAGTCCAGGATGACATGTGCTGTGTTCCCCAGGCATACTGCGAGCTCACTGCTACAAACAAGGATATTGCCTCACCTGCCCCAGGGAGAGGACTCTGGCAATCTCTGCAGCCCCAGACCTGGAGAATGGCATCCTCTCTCAGGAGCTCATCTGAGTTAAGGCCTCTGATGTGCTAGGGGTGGTTGCTCCAGGTGGTGCTGCTGTCTGTGTGGAAACCAGTCCATTTCCTCCTACCATGAGACAGTGATGGCTCTTTGAGTATTCTGTCTTTGCCTATCCTCACCACTACCCCCAAACATGACTCAGTGGCCTGACATTTCTTTCTCTGGATTCAGGAGTCTATTTTCACTGCTACATGGTGCTGGCAGCCCTCACCTGTATAATCTTATCAGTAAATTTGCCACATGATTCCTGTCCCTGAATGCTTGTTCTTCCTCAGCTTCGGTCGGTCACAAACTTGATCCCTACCAAGGAAATGTTAAGTCAAAAGGATGTGTAGTTAAGATACCCAGACAACAGAGATATAAAGATGTGTGGAATTTTGTATTTAACTGATAAGACAGGAAATTCCTCCGGGATTCTGAGAGAAAATCAGAGTCTGGATGTAGTTGCTGGTAAATAACTAGATATTAGTACTGGGAAACTGATAGGTGCTTCACAGTTGTAACAGATATATATGTCATTAGATTGAACTAGGAGGTCAAAAATACCAGTACTTCAAATGACACTCTATACAGTGTGATAAAGTAATGCATGCCAAGGAGAGGCACAGGGAACAGTTGAAGGGTTTGGTGTTATAAAAGCCAAAGGCTGAAGTAGCAGGCAGTGTGTAGAGGCAGGTTTCCCTTCTGCCTCCATTGCCATCCAAAGGATACTTTAAGTTTGCAATTTTTTGAACTACTGAAAAAATTTCTGCAACTGCAGAAAGTGCTGAAAGTAGCAATTTCTTCAGACACTTAAAGTCCTCCATCAAGATTCTGGTGTTAGACAGGATGGCTTGGACAAGCATTAACTTAAACTGAAGGTATTTGAATACCTGAGCATACAAATGAAGAGTGGATGAGTGTGGCATAGAAAATTGCATTCAAGTCACAATGTACCATAGAATGCAGAAGGTGTACCCTATTCAACCAATCTCAAAACCTGAGCCAATGTTACACTTTATCCTTCTTGTACTACAGATCCTATACGGTGACTATCAGTTTAAGAGTAAATGTGATTTCCTATCTTTGGTTTGCAAGATTACTAATTAAGATTGCATGCCTAGGCTTTAAGTCATTTAAGATTATTACATCAAATTCTTACATACATAAAGAGCCATGTGAAGTCTATGTTGTTGATTATTTAAGACTTGTGCATTTTAATAAAGTTGGTAGGTTTGGTCACTTACATTTTTTTGATAAAACCTAGAACATGTTTCATTTAGTTTACATCAGTGTGTAAGTAATCAAAATCATAATTATATTGCTAAAGAAACATCACTTAAAATAGACGTATAAATGCTGTTTTGATCATTGCAAACTGCTATTTGTGGTGCAGTGTTTTGGTTATGAGATGTAGAAAAATGTATCTGCCCTTGCAGGTGCATACTCAAAATGCTATTTCAAGGCAAGTAGTGCTATAGTATTTTTCTGAGAGGTATTGATTTATTTGGTACTACAGGCATAGTGAGTGAAAATCCATACAGCTGCTTCCCTGTACATCTGTGGTAGTTTCAAAGTTTTTAGAATATAACTGACTGAAAGCAGTAAGAGCCTACTGTATTTAGCAAACCAGTGTTCAGAGCTATGCAACACCCTCTGCCTTCATACCAAATAGCCTTGGTCTTTAAGAGGCTCTACCTGCACACTCGCTCAGTTCTGTATGCTTTTTATTCTCCCAGCGTACTTCAGTGCTGGGTTCTTGCAAGATATTGTTTCTGTAGGCTGGATTTCATTTCAGGTGATTGTCCAATCCCCTCTTCTTTCTACTGTAGTTGGTTTTTGAATTGTCTCAAATTCTCCAATGGATTTATGACAATCTGAAAATTAACAATGGCCCCTTAAATACACACATATATGTGACTCTCGAAGTTCTTACTTGACTGGCACTTCTTTTATCCTTACTTCCAGCCAGGCAATCTTGTGTGCTTTTTAAACCAATGTAGAGGCAGTAAAATATCTATACATTGAAACTTTCTCCTCCTGGCACTCCATCACTTGGAAAGCAATCTGAGGCTTTTCCATAGGCTGATGTATTGGCAGTAACTTTAAAAAAAATCCCAAAAATATAGAAACATGATTTTTGATTATGCTATAAATTGGGATTATTTCATTCAGGCAGGCGGAAGGACATGCCAGCTGGACTTTATATGTTGGCTGTTAGAAAACTTTAGGAGCCAAAATTATAATTAGCTCACTCATTTTGAAATATGTTCTCCCTAGCTTTATTATTTTTTTGCCAGAATCTGATACAATTCCTGCAAGATGCACTTCCTTTCAACACAGGAAATATGCATCATACTGTTGGCATTAACCAACCACCTGTGCAGTGGCTGTTGCAGTGCTTGCATGAGGAGGCAATACTTCTACTATCTGGCACATTTCAGGTGTGTGTTTGTGCTGCAGGGCCTGGTGCAGAGGACGCACTGGCTGTGGCTGCTCAGTGCAGTAACTGCAGGGATCTGAGCTCCAGGCAGATGGGGTATGAATTGCTCAGAATTGCAGGAAATGCTTCTAAACACCAAATTTGAAGAAAAGCAGGGCCAGTTCATCAACAAACCCTCAGTGCAAGAAAGTTGCTTGTATTTGAACTAATTCTTGAATTCCATGTTGTATATTCATTTGATTACTATGATGGTTACACAGTTTTGTATTTTGAATCTTTTTCTGTTTTGTATAAAAGGCCCTTTTCCAACTCTCTATTTTACTCCTTTCTTCCCAGAAGAATATAAAACTTTCTTTACAAGCATCATTTACTTTGGGTAACAGACTCAGATAAAATTCTAGCATTGAGGAAAAACGAAGAGGGAGTGTTCCAAGCACAAGATGTGTCCCCACGAGAGCTGCACATGGTTGGCAGCTGTAGATCAGCTGGCTCTTCCTGCTGGTAGAGTCAGGCAGAGGGACTTGCCCTGGCATCAACAGGGAGTATATGTGTGGTATGGCAGGGGCTGCAGAGAGCCAGGCACCCTGCAGCACAGAACAGCTTTGTAAAGAGGACTCAATAAGTTTCTTTCATTTTGTTATTTCAATGCTAAGCCTTATATATGTTCATGAAGTGATTAAATGGTTATATGGACAGCCTCCCTTCAGTTTGAATTCCCTAATTAGTTTTGAAACTGGTTCTTTGCAGACACAAGAAACATATATATAATCATCTTCTTGAAACTATAAATCAATTTGTGTATATTGGTAGACAGAAAGAAGAAATTCAAAGCTGGGGGTGAAGAAAGAGCTAAAAATTAATGGACCACTTACTTTGAAGTTTGGAGGCAAGCTTTCAGTGTTACTCTGTGATGCTGATAGTAGACCAGCAAGTTTTTTTCCTGGATATTGGGCCTGACAGAAGTTTCTTTTCTTAAAATGCTCTTTGCTTTTCATCTGTTGAAAAATTGTGCTTAGAATGCTTGAATTGAAAACTTTCTTACTAATATTAGTAATATTCAAAGGGGCAGTTTAACGAAGATTTGACTTCTTAAGTAACAGACATTCAGTATTGTAGCTGTGCTTAGATTCCTGAATTCATGCTAATCTCTGTTACCATTTCTAACTGGTTTCTTCACATCAGAAGAATGAATACTATGGAGTGTGCTACACCCAGATAATACTGAGTCACTGAACAGAATGAAATGTTTAGAACTAGAATTCTAGAAAGTAAGCATGAAGTTGTATTACTTGAAAATTACTATAGTTTCCATGGTGAAAAATGTAGAGGGATTGTAATACAGTTTGTAACTTCTATAAAATATTTTATTTTAATGGACCATTTTCTGTGTTATGAAATCAATGAAATATAAACAAAGGGAAAGAGGTAACATATGGATAGAGTAAAAACTTGAAACCTTTACTACTTGAAAAAGGAACACTCAGGCTTTCATGCTTCATGTTTTGGAAAGTACTAGTAGCTGAACTGTAACATCTTAATTTTCATCTAAGTTACACAGGGATCTACTTGCAAAAGTATTATGTTTTCTTTCTCTTTTAAGCTGAATTTGTATTATGAATGCAGTTGCTTTCCACACTTTTTATTGATTTATATTTTCAGAACTTAGCTAACTTTTTTTTTTTTTGGAACTAGCTTTTCGTTAAAATACTTGGTGCTACAGTAATTCTCTTGGTTGTTCATATTCTGATAGGACTGTACATTGCCCAAGTAATTCTGATTATGCTTTCAAAAATCTCCAGTAAGCATAACACGGTGGTAGCAAATACCTGTTTTGTGCTTTTTTCGATAGGTGAGAAAGACTGAAATGCATGTTTGAGAAAAGGAAGACAAGTTTGTATGTGCCTCAAACCTGATTCTAGCACCTTTGCTTAGTATAATAGTACTGATAATCTATTTTGCTGTGTCCCTATTGATTTGCTACAGAACAGCAAATGTAAACAAAGATCAGTAATCCCGCCAATTTAAGTTCAATGCTGGGCCTTGTTTGATTCCCACCTCTTGTTTTAAAGTAGGTAAGCCAGGATGTACAAAGGAAATACATGTATCACTAGGGCTATTTGATCTGAAGTGAGTTTGCTTTGAAATTATTTTTCCTTTTTGAAATTCGTCTGCTTTACTGTCTTTGCCTAGAGAACATATAGTCCCAAGGCTGCTTTGCCAGCTGAGGATATCTCTGCTGTAACAGTTAATAAATGCTTTCAATGCATGGACTTATGTATTGACAATAGACTTATCTTAATGACCTGTTGTGGACCCAGAGACTTCAGGGTCCTCAAAGTGGAAAGCATTGTACTGCTCTAATATTTCAGCCAAATCATCTGCAAACTCTGGCTGATGGTGACCATATCATAAGAGCCTATAGAAGTGTGTTATACTTCTTTCAAATAGAAGTTTTTAGCCATTAGCAATTACCTAAAACAGCATTGTATGTATATATACAGTGAATAAGCAGCTAGAACTTTATGTGGGAGAAAACAATGTAAAAGTGAGAACTGTGACCTAGGAATGGTAAAGCTACATTCAGTTCTCTGTATCATTTTATGGCTTTAGTACGGAGAAGTGGCTGTGTGGAATAACAAACTGTTGTTCCTCTGAACTTACCATTGAATAAAGAATCCTCAAAACCAAAAAAAAATGAGACCCATGAATAAATGAATAAGCAATGAGCTGTCAGCTGAAAAGAAACAATGAAAAACTAGAAAGACAGAGAGAAATGAAGAGGATTAGGTGCCAAAAAACAAAGTGCCAAAAAAATTGGGATCTGTCAGATTGGTACAAGCGATGATCCCTAGTTCCTCATTAGTTCCATATACAGTGCCTGTTGCCAGAGTCCTTTGGTCCTACATTAATTTACAAAGTATTTTGATAAACACTTTATTCTTTCCATAAGATGTGCCAGTGGAGGCAGATAAGGGTGGAAGCCATGTCTAGGAGCAGTCATTTAATAAAGGCACGAAATGCAACCAGGGGATCTAAAAGTTTTCTGGAATACATTTCTTGTATAATGCAATGATCAGTCCAACAGTCATTACTCCTCCCAGGACTTCTGTAGATCTCCAAAGAACAAAATTTTCTAAATTCAACGATTATTTTTATGTGATACTAATAGAATAGAAATAGTAAATGTACTTAATTTTTTTTTATGCAGTGCCAGTGACATTGAGGAGAACCTGTGCAATTATCCAGCTGTACTTACACCATTAGAGAGGTCGTTCTGGATCACAGGTAAGTCAGATAAATGTTTTGGCTTTGTGTATTTGGGTACAGAGCCTGTGGTCAGCAGTTGGTATTTGGCATGCAAATGCCTACTTTATCCATTTTGATGCACTAACTAATTTCCTTGATGTAGGGATTTGAGGATGGTGAAATAATTTCATAAACTATAAGCAAAAAAAATCTACATAATTCTGGATAGCCGTTGCATAAAAACTGTCAAAAACATATTGCTCTGGGTTCATCCCTGCTGCAGTTCCATTGATTACTGTGGAGTTAAATCAAAGATGAATCTGTCTGCTCAATTTAAATCTAATGATTGGTTAAAAAATCGGGGGGAGAGCCCTGTCTAAATCCAGGGCTGTTTTATCCTTGTGTCAGCATTTAATTCCATTTGCATATAAGCCTATTTCCCTTCTCTAAATTTAATTTGTTAGAGCTTGGCCCTCAGCAACAACAGCAACAACAAAGTAATTGCATGCACTGTTGGGCAATGGTGCCAATACAGCATGTGCTATAAAAATGTCTCACGCAAATTTATAAAATGTAGTCATTAGTGACATTCTGCCTGGTAACAGCTGTTTATGGATATTTGAAAAAAACCCACCAACCTTGAGCTACCTCATGGACATGTGACATCTAATAATACATGTATGAAGAAGCCTTTTTTAATATCAGCTATTAATTGTGGCCATTTAACCAAAGGAAATGAGATATCTGTGTCTTATATGACCTACAGGAACATCCTCAAGTTTCACTGAGACAAGATAAAACTGGCTGAGTCTTAGTTCTTAGGCTGTGCTAGATATCATCTGTGATTTTACACAACTTACTTTTGCAGTGTGACTTAGCAGGCTTGTTTTAAACTGGGGAGAAGAGGTTGACATTGTCATAATACACCTGGTTTGTTTAGCTACTACATTCCACTGCAGTACTATTTACTATGTTCTCATATCACCTACCCTAAAATTCTCATCCCAGTCTTCATTTAGACTTTCACCTGACCATTTCACAATAAAAAACTTTGTTTGTTGAACTTGACCAGATCAACAGTCATTCCAATTCAGTTGTTCTTCCAAAGGTAGT
Organism: Scytalopus superciliaris; assembly: GCA_013400415.1. Classification (NCBI taxonomy): domain Eukaryota; kingdom Metazoa; phylum Chordata; class Aves; order Passeriformes; family Rhinocryptidae; genus Scytalopus; species Scytalopus superciliaris. The sequence goes on along the minus strand of VXBX01002283.1, from coordinate 494,326 downwards.
ACTACCTGCCTCAAGTTTATAGGATCCTTTATTCTCATTTTCCCTATCCTGAATATTTGATTGCACCCAAAGGGAAAATACCAAAATCAAAACATTTCTTAGGATTTAATTTCAGTTCTTTTCTGCTTCAAAAACTGACTTTTTTGTCATACATTCTGATGCATTAAAACTAATCATGGTCATAGATTCTTATGTCTTGCAATTTTGCACAACTTCATGATCTATTGAGAAGAGATCCCTTCAGTTTCACAATTTGTGGAAAGAAGACACTGATGCCAAGGGGTAAGTATAGAGTCCTGGGGCACTGTGCAATATTTTGAAAATAACAGAGCCTGGATAAGAAGCCAGATTTTCTGAATTAGAGCTGTGTGATGTGGGCGTAAGGCCATGCTATACATAAAATACAGTACAATACAATATAGCATAACATAAGCTCACAGAGAGTGGAAAATAAACATGTTTTGCCACTTTCTGATCTCCGTGTTTAGATAAATCAGGTTATTTCGTAATGCGTCAGATTTTTTGATACTCATTTTCTCATGTGGACAGGAAAGCCCACTATTACCCCTGCTACTTGCTCCCATTACCTCTTGATGCACTTGTAGCCTATCCTCAGTAGGATTAGAAGGCACTCTGGACCTTTCAGGAGGCACTTACCACTTTACAGGATTAGGATAATCCTGCCTTTGATGTTTTTGTGATCACACCCATCTGTCATAACTGAACATGGTGAATTAAGCTTTATTTTTGTTTAATGTTCTAATTATGTTTAAAAGGTCAAATATAAAAATATTTTTTCTCAGTTTGCCTGCTTGTTTAAAAAAAAACAGTGAGGATATGTTGTTTTTTTTTTAATACATATGCTAATGTTGAAAAGTGAAAAAACCCTACAGTTAGAATCAACAAATAAAGATGTGATTTCACTTGACTTTAAGGTTTCAAAATTGTACTCCGTGTCACACTCCTTCCTCTTCTTCCATCCATATATTCATTACAAATGTCAGATAAGGCTAATCCTTCATGTGACATTACTACAGATGGTTACACAGGGGACTTAAACCAGATGCTGATAGTCTGGATAATCTGGATAAAAGCTGGTAACCTAAACCAAATCCATTTTGTGTATTACTCATGCTAACAGTTAAGATATGTATAAAATCTTTATTACCCTTTAACACTTTACGTAACACTTTTGCTTTCCTGTTTCTATACTTTTAAGGTTTTTATTTTGGAGAGGGTTTTTTTACATCTCACGCTGTCCTTCTACCTCAGTTAAATCATGAATGTGTGTATGTAATAAACGAGATTTGGGGAGGGGAGAGACACTTTCTAGATGAGAATGAATACTAAGTTTATCTTTTGTTTTAAAATTCCCATTGCATTTAAAATTGGAACTCTTCAACTGCCACTCCTGAAAAACAACTTTAATTTACTTTCATAGGAAGTGGTTTAATGAAAGTGTTAGGAGAAAAAAAGTTACTCCTTTCTGTACTTTTGAAGAGTCTAGACCGCTGACCAGGCCTGAGTGTTTGGAACCCTTTTTTCTGTGTACTCAAGAATAGAAATATCCTATCTTAAATGGGATTTACTCTGAATATTTTATATATCTTTATTCTTTCATTTAGTAATAGTATTTGTATTCTGAACGAGGGGATTCACAAAGACTAGTTAGTCTAAGAACTCTGTAACTCTGTGTGTGTGTGTGTGTGTGTGTGTGTGGATGTGCATGTGTGTGTCTTAAGCAGTGATTTACATGAGAAAGCCTGTGACATAAACATGCTTAACTACAGTAATGTAGACAACACTGAGAATATATGTCATATAGTTCCATACATTATTCCATATTCTTATGAAACAGAAAGATTCTGAGATATAATAGATTTAACTGAAAGATACACTGTCTGTTTAAATCTGAGAATGGGAGACTGCAAGTTTAAACTCATCAAAGTAGTGAAGTGTGGTTCTAACAGGGGCAAAAATATGATGATGTTTAGAGGCCAGGATTTCAGTAGAAGTGTCTATATTGAAGATACCATTCTGATACTATTCCCCTTCACTCACATCCCTCTTCACCTCCCAGGACTTTTGTGCTTGTGTTTGAGATGAAGTAGGAATGTGAATTTTTATTTTATTCCTAGTTGGAAGACTCCAGCAGAGGAAAAGGGAGAGAGGAAAGATATGTGCAGTGTTGCATCTAGTGTCTGGATCCTTCCTTGCCTACCTCTGACTATCACTAAATGCTGCCTATTGCTAGAGAAATTGGAGAGGAACATAGTAGGTTCCTGTTTGCTGCTTAGTATAATGCTATTCTGGGCTCTTTCAGCTGTTTCTGATTGTTGGTGTTTTTGTTGTTGATATTGTTGTTTTTAATAGGTTGTGGAAGTACAGGAAAATAAATTTACCAAGAACCTGAACTATGCAACTATTGTGTAGCTTTTTATCTATTGTCTATGACACATGAGATTTAGATTAGAGTAAGCAACTTGAGCAGATTCCCATACAGTAAATGAGCTAGGGTCTAATCTGATCTCCCTGTAATCCAGTGAGCTATGAGGACAGGGGTCTGGAGATTGGTTCATGGAGCATGGTTTCTGTGGTACTCTTCTTAAGTTGTTTTGCCCCTAGTGGATACTACAGGAACAGGTAAAGAAGTTTAGGTCCCTGGCCAGCTTAAGAATGTGGAGTACTGAGGTTTGAATACTGGGTTTTAATACAGCCTTCTGTTGCCAGGCAGACATCTCAGGTGGACAGTCCTCACAGTCTTTAGCAGCACATCCAGTAGTTAGTAACATCTAACTCTCTCGGAGTCCTTACTGTTTCACTGATTTTAAAAGTGTATAGATCACACCAATGGCTTAAATTAACACAGATCTACTGAAATCAACAGAATCCAGATGACGTAAACAGCAGAAAACCTTGATCCTTTGCTTCCTGTATTGAATAATATGGCAGTGACATGTACTGCTCACCGTGGGTCAAATAATTCTCAGCAAACTGCTGAAAATGTTTAGAAGAGTAGTCTGTCATTGCATCTTAAACCATACCACAAGGATATCTGTTGCAAACCTTCTGCAAGTAGACGAGTATAGACATATTGTCCAGATATTTTCTGCTGTTAGTATACTATGATCAAATAACATCATAATTGTTGTTCGTTTTGGGATCGTAAACCTTTATAGTGAAAGAGACGGTAAATACTTGGTCTGAAAGGTTAGCAGAAGGAAGACAGATTATTGCAACAGATGTGGAAAGGTGAAAGAGGTGAGTAATTACATGAAGTGTTGTGAGCAAGGAATGAAACTCTTACAATTATTTAGCAAATGAGGTTTAGGTAGGTTGATACACATTACACCAAATGTTATAATTAATAGTGACAATGTTACCTTAATGTTTGTGGTAATCAAACAGTGGAAGCAATAGCTGGATCTAATTGATAACACTTGACTAACCCTTGACAATTTCTTTTTTAAATGTAAATTTTTAGGCTGTGACTTTAAACAGGATAAGTTTCTTGGTGATTTATTTTAGAGGCTTACAAAAAATATTAAAATAGGGTAACGTTCTATTATTAACCATATAGATGTGGTTGAAAGACATATGCATGGGGCTACCATCTGTTCCATGTTAGAGGAAATGCCCAATTCAGCAGAGCTATTTCTTTGCATGTTGTAGGCCTGGAAATGCCATTTCAGCACTATAAAGTCTGATTCATCAAGACTGAAACGTCACTTCCAGAAATGCTGTTCAGTGGAGTGTGTATGTATGGAAATGACGTCCTGGTACAGAGAGGGTCCCGGGTTATGGGTATTTTATGATCCACATATCTGTAATTTCAGCTTTTGCTTTTGAAACATAACACATGTTCTAGCTGCACTGATATGGGTTCTTGCTTATTATAGTTAATGGATTATTCATCCTCTTTGTCCTTGACATAATCCTAAGTATGTGCATAAAAGTCAGATCATGTTGCCCATAAAAACCAATCAACCCAGAGTTCTTCTGCAAGGTGTTGAACATTCACCCACAGCAGATGGTAAAGATAATGTTTAATAAAGAGTTAGAGGATTAGTTGGAACAGAAATAAGCTACGAGAAAAGGATAATTTCATTTCATATGAAACTCCATGACATTTCATGCACCCAAGGACTGATTAAAATTATGTCAAAAGCTGCTCTTTTTGGCCAGTTTGTCCTAATACTGACCCTGCTTATGTTGTCAGCTGCTGTATCTGCATGTGTTATTTTACCACTTTGTGAATAACTCAAAAGAAAGCTCTTCTGATGGCTAGCAAAAGTAATTCTTAATTAAATAGGAACAGAAGAGATGATAGGATTCTGCTAAATGTGATGAATATATTTAAGCAACTGATACCTCAGCTGAGGTTTAGAAGAAAAGTTTTATAGGTCATTCTAAACATAAATTTTAAATGGTAATTTTCATAATCTGTGTAGTTAAGCTTTGGTTTACCCTGAATATTTAGATACTGAATGGAAAACAGATCAGGGGATAGTTCATAAATAGGTTTTAGTTGTGTTTTAGTAAAATTTATTTTTGCCATCAAAAAAGTGGAGTAACAAAACCTACAGACTTTACATAATGCATAACATTTGTAATGAAGGTCCAGTTGTCCTTTAATAAGGCTTAATCAAAGAAATTAAGTAAAACAAATCAGACAGAAGCAAGTATTTTACAGTTAGAGTATTTCTGGGCCCATGGTTGTCTGCTATAATTTTAAGATTATAAATCAGAAGCTTGGAGAAAGCATGTCAGGTATGGGTGCTGCAGAAGCAGCAGTGGAATCTACTTGTAAATGTAGTCTCCTTTGTTCTGAACACAAAATTTAAACTATTTGAAGCTGTTCTCATAAATGCATGTTTTTTTGTGAAGGCATTTTAGAATGGTTGGTGGGAGACAGAATACAACTCTTTCTTTTAATAGTTATGGCACAGAACTACAACAGGATCAAAATTCAAACTATTAACTTTCTTTACTGAGACTCAGTGGTCACTGAAGGATAAAACCAGATGTGAGCATCTCTGGACTCATTCCAGTTGAAGCTCAAAGCTCTAGTCAGTCTTTAGTGGTAGAGCACTGTTAGCTGTTTCCGTAATGCAGAACATCAAAAGTGTTCTAGAATCAACATAATGGCTTTTGCACTGAAGTAGGCTAAAGCTGAAACCTTTCAAAGGCTCTTGAAGTTTGGTGGCTTGGGTAATACCATTACTTAGTAGTTCCAGAATTCAGCTGAAATCTCAAAACCTACTCTGCATTTTCTAGCCATTTTCTGCCCTTAAGAAAGTGTTTGGCTCCCTAAAATAAAGGCTCTAAAACATTATTTTTTTTCTGCTGCAAATTTTTCCTACCTCTATTTGTGCTTCTGTTGTTTCTCCAATTAGTTATTTTTGAAAATGTTTTGTAGGGCACTTCAAACAGCAGAGTCTATACAATTTGGATTAACATAAAAATAACAAGACACTGTTAAGAATGAACTGGGAGTTAATGAAACCTTAATTTCACTAACAATAATTGTACTTATTTTACTACAAGAAACAGGTTTAGCTAACCCTTATGTTTGAAAACTACTGTTATGAAATAGATTACTGTAAAGCTGTCCAGTAACATTGTTTCCAGATTTCCTTTGATCTGCTAAATATTTGTCCATACTTCATTGTAGCCATCTTTTGAAATCACAGTGACAAGAATAAAGCTCGACGTCTGTCAGCTGATGCACAGTATCAGATAGTGCAGCTCAGCAAGAAGAGAGGGTCATATCGCACAGCTGAGATGAGACATAGATAAGTCTAAAGCAAGTTATGGATTTATCTCAGCTTAACCTTGAACCAGCTGCCCTTTCCAAATCCTCCACCCCCACCCTTGTCCAGTGCAGTGTTCACAGTACACTTACAGCTATGCTGTAACAAACAGCTAGAATTAACAACATTGGATGGGAGGAAAGTAGCTCTAGAATGGATACTTTTCACTCAAAACATGGGTTTTTAAAATGTACAGATAGAAATAAGTTGATGGACTTGCTGAATTTTGAAGTAGAACAAGAGATTCAGGTATAAAGGGTCTTTTTCTCTTTAGGACTTCTTGCTATTTGAATAATGATAGCAGTGAAAACTATTATGAAACAAAGTATTTTTTTTAACATTTTCATGTTTTTAATTTAAGTAATATTCCCACTACAATAAAGCCCAGAAATTATGATCACTGGTGAATGGGCAGGTGTTCTAATTCTTTCCCAAATTGTGAATGATTGACATATAAATAATTTTTCCTGGCACTCAGAATGTTATTCACCTTGTAAGTCCCTTCAGTTACTCACTCTACAGCCTGCCAATTAGTGTGTTCACATCATCCACAGATAATGCTTTTTTTCCCCCATCTGTATTTTTTTTTGGTCTTGGCAGGGAAATGTCAGAAAACAAGCTTTGTTTTGATTTCTTCCCCTTTGTTTTTCTCAACTGGCACCTTTTCAAAAGTTTTCAGAATTCAAATGTGCACTGCCGCTTTTTTATTCCTGTTTTATCTATAGTGGTTTCCCAACTTGCATCCTCCAGCTCTAATATCTCCTTTAATGGGGTCTCTGTGCTGCTTTTCTCACAAGGTAACTCCTTCTTCATCTTTGCATCTAAATGATACAGTTGTACTTCATTAAGAGATTTCTGATTTTTGGTAGCTTTGGGATAAGTGAGATCCTACCACTAAACATACCACATTTTGAATGGATTTCTTTCTTCACTTGGATTAATGAAAAGTCTCTTTTTTTCACTAAGGCTCTTCTATTCAAATGCATAATTTCTTCTTTCAATTTTAGAAGCTTTTTCAAAGGAAGGTTACAGTTATTATTGAATATCTCGAGACGCTAATTTTTTAACAGAAACTATTGATTGGCCCAATGTAAGCCTCTCTGGAGCACACCCTTGTGAAGATAATAACTGTGATGATATGTGCTTTTCTGTAGTGATTGTTTTATTGGCAAATGTAATATTTAGCTTCCTAGTTGCATCAATGGGTTTTAATAAACAGATATCATGCAGCTACAGCAAACTATCTAATGATATTTCACAAACTGCTTTTCCCAACAGGAAACAAAACCAGTAGCAGGAATACTTGTCTCTGCTTTTCATTACAAATATTCTTAATTTTTATCTCATTTTGGGTTAGGGGATCCCCAGAATACTACAGTATACACACTTATCCAAAAGTCAAAGTGCAGCTAAATTTTCTCTTCCTCTCTGACTTCTGAGGTCCCTCCGGAAGTTTTACTTTAACTGTCTTGCAGGGACTGATGTAAGTTCGTACTTGAGACAGAACTCAGTCTGTAGCTGCCGTTCTACATCCAAAAGAATAACTGCAATGATTTCGTTCCTGCTGCTAGATTATTACTGCACCTGTGACTTCTTAAATTAGCCACAGCTGGCCTAGCTGGGACCTACTAGCTGCCAGTGGGGAGCAGCAGTCTGCTTCTGCTTCAGGAACACGCACAGCTTCTCCATCACTTGCTGTTCAACTGAAAAACAGCACTCAGGTAGGAGAAGGGCAGTGGCAAACTCAGGTTCTCTTTCCTGTCATAGGAAATAACCCTTACTCAGTTTTAGCTGAGTCACAGCCGTGTTCTAACACCTGCTTTCCAGATAACTGCTTACATTTCTGCATACTGCAAAAAATATAATACGCTCTCTTCTTAATTTGCAAGATCTCCCAGTCACCTGGAAGTAAACTATCATTTTTCACTACTTGTGGCTCCTACTTTCTCCAGATATGCAAAAAAACCCCAAAAACAAACACCCAAGCCTGGTGTGGAAGAGGAACTGAAAAAATCCCATTCTAAAAAGAGATTTAGAAGGACTGCTCATTTTTTTTTCCATCCAGTAAATAATGGATTCTTTAAAAACAAGAAGCGTAACAGAAGTGAAGAGTCGCTCTTCTGCTATGCCCTTCCTTACATATCCTCTTCTGGAAAACCCTATAAAAGAGGAATGAATTATATCCTTTAAGGATGCCCTTCATTAGTATCATTAGAGAAGCAACACTGTCTTCTGCTTTCTTCTTGACTTGGTTTGCTGTGCAAGTCACACTAAGCAAGATGCAGCTTTGGCCAGTGAGAACCTGGAGAAGTGGGATATAGGAAAGATTGGATCACCACATTTTCTAATGACATCCTGTCTTTCAACCTCCTTTCTTAAAGCAAATATACAAATTGCTCCAGATTTTCAGTGAAGAGTGGTAAGATACAAAACATATTCCTATTCCCCAGAGGTTAAATTAGTAGGTAGGAGATGTTTGGTGCCTTGCTTGTTTGTAATTGCCAATTAAGAAAAATGAAAGAAATCCTCTTGTTTTGTTTTGAACAACTCTGTCCCCTTTTGAGTGTAGGCAGATGTTTACATATGAAAATCAAACAGAAATAAATCCAAGTATAACACTTTTAATCTTTAGTAGATAAGTATTTATGGGGGACCTAGATTCATTCTATTTCCTCAGCTGTGCTCTTGTTGGTATAATGGAGCTGTTTGTGATGTGAAGTGTGGTGGATTTGATTTTGCTTTGGGTTAACATTTTATAGCACTAAGAGTGAAAAATTACATCCTGAGCAAAGCCTTCCTTGGTGGAGCTCTTGCAGACAACAGCTAAGACCTTCTCAGGCTAATTAGAGTTGGTATGGTGGCTGACTGGTTACTTCACTGTTCTTTCTGAGTCTTTGACACCCTGTTCCCATCAGATGCTACAGGTAAGATGGAAGAGTCAAAAACATGAAGGAGAACCATAAAGGCTACATACTGGTTTTGTGTATATTTAAGTGGCATTATTTAAGCAGGTCAGTTCACTTGGAAATCAAATGAAAATCAAGTGAATAGAGGATGGCTAGAATAGGTATATCTATCATTGCTAATCTGGGCTAGGATTTTCCCTCTATTAAAGCTACAGGAAGTCATGTAAATAAGGAATAGTTTTATGCTTTCAAAATGTATATATTCATACACATACATGTCTAATTGTCAAATATGGTGGAAGTATGTAGAGATTGATTGCCTGGTGAATCGATAACAATGAAGCCTTTTCTTCGCAGAAGTGAGAGCCTTGGATTGCAAATCAAAATTGTTGGGTCAAACCAAGAGTTAATGTATGACAAGGTTGCTTAGGATCAAGAGTGCAGTCTGTCTTTTAAAGGAATACTGGTCTTGTTACTCAGGCAGAGTTTGGTGATGCCAACACATGCCACTACCATGCAGAGAAAATATAAATTTGGATTGAATGATTTCTCAGTTAAACAGGGACCAACAGGGAGTTTATAATAAAACTATTTACACTCACTTTGGAATATGACAATGGCAATTTTTCTTGTACTGAAAACGAACCATTACTGATGTATGTTTGTGACCCAGCAGGAAATTTTCTAATGCAGACTCCTTCCACATCTATTCAGTAGCAGATGTAATTTGTCCACTGTGTCTAGCAGTATATAATACCCTGTATTATTACTACTGTCAGCTTTTCCTATGATGCTAAAATAGTGGTGAAAAATTTAGATTTGTTTAGAATCCCCCAGAAGTGACATAAATCCTTCAGCCTTGAAAGTTTAGCTATTAATGAATTAGAGGCTTAAATTCACTTGTCTGTTTTTAGGTTTCATTAAAAATATTTGTGGTGTAATCTCTGATTCTAAAAAATTTATCAGGTAACCTTTAGACATATGTAATAGCAATTTTTCATTCATATACTGTAGCGTAAATCAGAAGGGGTTCCTTTGTCAGTGGAGTAAATCAGGGTAAAAGAACTGACTTCCTTTCATGAAAAGTTTTAGTTGCATTTAAAATGCCTGATACTAGACGTATTCTTATTACTTGTGGCTTTAGCTGTGCAACAGGAGAAAAAGTTGTCAGTATTTCTGATCTAAAGTCTGACATCTCAAGTTTCTGTCTTCTTCAAGATGGATCCAACAAATCCCATATAAGACTGGTACAGTCAGTAGAGCTTCAGTATGATCAACTGAACTCTCAGGTGATGTTCAGGATCACTTCAGGCCAGATGAAACTATAATTTCTCCCCAGCATCAGACAGAGACATTTCTAAGACTTTCTTACTGAGTAAGATGATACTGACACAGCTGATTCTGTACTAGAGAAACAGTTGGCATTTATAAGCATAGCATTTTGAAGAACTTCCCATATAAGGAAAGTTTTGGTTCTTCAGTATTGGTGCACACCATTGCTTTTATGGCATAGCAGAAATTAATTGGAAAGTATGGATAATTGCACTGAAATTTCTGTGCAGGCCCTATGGGAACACATTCTTCTGATTTCTAGATTCCATTAATGAAAGTTTTATATAGACTTTAAAATACTTCAAATATTTTCTTCTTTGGAAGAAGAATTCAATTTCTTCAGTCTTTTCCCTTTCCATTTCCTTTTTTCCCCTGCTTCTGAGGAAATATTCAAGGAAAAGGAAATGCTGCTTAATGCTGTTTTCCTTTTATAATGGCAGGCTTCTCTTGTTCATTGTGGATAACTGTTTCGGTAGTGGCGTAGAAATACTTAGGACCAGATTAGTAATGCTGTGTTTCTTCATTATACTTTGTGATTAACTCTGCACAGGTTTGCTGAGAGAGAAGGAAGCCAGCCTGAAACAATAACAGGCAAGGATCTGTAGTTAGATCTGATTGGCCACGGGAGGAAGAATAGAGCACAGCCAGAAAGCTTGGAGTACCATAACTCAGCCATGAAGCTAAATGATTGCCAAACACATTAATAAATTGCAATTTTCTTTGTAATTTTAAAGGACTATAATTTCTGTTTTATCATTAGATATTGCTAAAATGTATGACAGGTGAATTAAAACTTAATTTGAAGATAAATAAAAATGTAAAGCTTTAACTTATCTAATTAAAATGCAAGTATATATAGAGAAGTATTTGCAGATACAAGCCAAGCACATCCCCAGTCTAAAACAAAGGTTATTTAGATTAGTCTAATTATTAAAATTTAATGCAATCTTTTTGGAGCCACACTGTCCCATATAATTCACAAATAAGGAAAATTGTGCTCGGGTCTCCACGAAAGAAATGATTCACCTGTCTTTGGATCCAGTGTAAAGGAAGTGCTTGTGCTATTCTGAGCATGGGAAAACACCTTACTCAGCAGTACATATTGTGTAGGAGAAAGGAAATGAGAAAATGACCAGCTTTCAGAACTGCCCAAGTCAGTGGACTTGGCAAGAAGAGAATGTGTTTCTTCCTTTCTAGTGATGTGGGAGGTCCTGGGGATCGCTGTGCAGCACTGTGTCACTGTGTCTGTAGGAGTTTGAAGGGCATCGAGGGGGTGGATGAAAACCCAGTTTTTTAGTGTCACAAATGAACTTGCAGTTCTGTGAGTAAGATTTAACACAGGAGATACTTTCTGGAACTACCTCAGAATCTATTTAGAAACACCTTTTACCCATTCATATCTGAAGAATTCCCGTTACAGTAAGAAAATTGAGAAGAAATTTTTCCAAATTTCTATATACTAGATATTTACACCTCCTAATGTGAGAGAGAATTTCATCAAATGTGGGATTCTTTGAACCCTTTGTGGCACTTCTTTTTGTCAGAGACAATTCTGCTGTATCTGACATCTTCATTAGGAGGCTACAGTGTTTTATTAAACAAACACTGACTGAGCTGGCCAGCAGTAAAAGGTGTCCAAATGGGTATCATAACCCTTTCTGCTACCAGAATCAAGCAAAATGGTCTGATATAGCTGATTTGGCTTGCAGATTGCATAATTTTGTCAGATACCAGCTATCACATAATAAGTGTACTATACTGTAGACAGATTGCATTACTGGATAAATCAGATACCTTTCTTTACAGGCTCAGAAACTTTCAAAATATTCCACCCTTTAATTATAAAATCACAGGCTTCTAGAAACAAATTACTAAATACATGTCCTAGTAGGTGGTCATAGAGGGGTCTGCTTTCTTCCTCTGTGCATGAGTCACTGTAGAGCAGTACCATCCCTGTACTCCACACTGGTAGGTGACAATGGGCTGATCCAGTGGTAAGCTGAAATCGTATTCAAATATAGCAACATCTTGATGCTATTATGATGATTACCACTTTGCAATTGGTATGTCTTAACTCAGCACAGGAACATAACATTCCTGATGAGTTATAGCAATAATTTACCTGTCACTAAATGATCTTTTCCCTCCAAAGTGACAGTGTCTTACCATTACAAACATGTCCCCATTGACTAAAGCACTAATGAATACAGGTCTAGCATTATCATATTAGATATTTATGCCATTTGATAAAGTGTGAACTTGATTTGGGATCAAAACTACTCATATAGTGCATGAATCCTGGAGGTAGCTAAAGCAGAGAGGATACCTTTCCTTTTTTTTGCCTGGCACACAGGAGCCTTGAACTACTCAGGAAATAGTTGGAGCAAATGAAGAGGTTTCTCAAAGGAGACTAGCAGAGTTAGGCATTGCAGTCTTAATGCAAGTTTTCATAAGCAATTCCTTTTCACAACTCTGAGCCATTGTTCCTGTAAGGTTCAGTTTTGTATTCCATCTTTAGCCTTTGAGCCTACAAATTTATGTGGGATTAATTTTAAGCATGTGGTCCTGTGGACTTCAGTAGGGCTACCTAAGCCTGTAGGCAGGCATATGTATAGGCATTTTCAGAAACAGAGCTATGGGAGAGATTCCCATTTATTTTGATGGGAGTTTTGTCTGAGTGCAGGTTGAGCCCATGTGTTACCAAAGCCATTCTTTGACACTCCAGTTGGACTGCTGTAACTAGGGAGAAGTCAATTCAGTGAGATAAGTGGCTATTGCAAGTTTTGTCACACTCATCAGAGGAAAGTGTTTTCTTACAGAAAATCTATTCCATTTTAACTGAAATACGCAGAGAATCTTTTAACTGCTAAAGCAAGGCTATGCTCCAAAATGGTGTTATTAATATTGAGTAAATATGTACAAAAAACCACACAAAAGGGTACATAATATAAAGCAGATGCAAAATATTTCTTTAGTTGTATTAGTTGAGTATTTTCTGTTACATGACCATATTTGTGTTTGCTTTCCAAGCAAACCATTTTCTTTCAAAAGAAAATCATGACTCATACTTGACATAAGTTTTGTTACAACAGAATGAACATGCATTTAAAATGCTACATGGAAATAATTTCTTTACAGTACCCTGAAAGATGGACGTAGATAGTTGAAGAAAGTGAGGAAGAAAAAGGCAAAACTGCATCACTGACCCAGAAGTTCACTGTATTTGGGTGCTTAGTCTTTTGGTTCTGATACTACAAGCATGTTGATTCAATCCACAGGCTGGTTACCAGCATGTAGAAACCAACCATCTCTGGTTGCGTAAGCATAAATGCCAGAGTTAATTAGTAAAATAGATGCAGCAACAATTTTACATCTGTTAAAGCTGAAATAATTTAATATTTTAATGATGCAACAATGTATACTAAAATTCCTGTGAGTTTGAAAGTGCCTATTGAAATAACTATTGACAAGTTCTTTTATGTACTCAGTGCACTACCTGCTCAGCAGTACACTGTCATTTTAGAGTAATTGCCCAGCAAACTTGTAAAATGCTGTCACCAAAAAATTGCTAAAACAGAGGTAGCTCTTTAATTTGTCTGCCACTTTTTCTGTCACTTCTACTGCACTTTATGTTGAGTGCAAGGTTTAGCTGTCACATTTGAAGTTCTTCCACATACTTTTACAGACTGGGTTGAGGCCATGTTGCCAATTTGTCCTACAATGTTAAGGAAAGTTTTAAATAAAAATATTTTATTAACACTTCTTTTACTTGTACACTTCAATATAGAAGATTGGAACTTATTCCTTCTATAGCTGGGGAAACTATTTTGGATCTGTAAAACAGAATGGGTTTCACTAGAGATGAGGATTTGTCCAAATCCAGCTGTTTTATAGGAGTATGTGTGTGTATAAATGTGTTTATATACATAGATATAAAATACAACTGCTTAAGAATGGTCAGTAGTTGCTGTTCTGTCAAGGTTCAGGTTCTTCAAATGAAAATTTTGTGTTTGTAGAGGATGAAAAGGCTTTGGTGAGAAGTTTGATAACCACTTACCTCAGACTTCAAGTAGCCAGAATGCTCAGCTGGGATGTGAGAGAACGCTAAAGGAAGAACTAGGACATTCCTCTGTGCACTGTACTTTTGTAGTGCCCACTGATTTGTTCAGCTATGAAACAGTAAAGCATCTGAAAGTTTGGAGTTTTCATGACAGGGGAAAACTTTTCTTCACAGTTCTAGATCCAGGAAGTTTCTTGTGCATTAGCTACTTTTGTGTTACGCTGGAGGCAAGAAGGCAAAAACATAGTTCAGTTTTTTGTACCTCGTCTAAAAGACTTTATTTTCTGCTTGCTTTCTTAGGGAGACTCTTCCAAGCAATAAAATTACATGTTATCATTCTTCCAAGGCAGAGTGGAGGTATAGACCAGCTATGTCAGTCAGCAACTTCTGTGCCAAAAAATGGGGAAGAGTTGCTTTAAGGCCACAAGATCGCTGTGCAGTCATCAGATGTCCATGTGGTTAGTAATGGTTTTGTTGGATATTCTAAGATCATGAGCGAGAAATAGGAGGAACTGTCTGGGTCTGTTATCCTTTGTATAAAAGGAATTTAACTATGGCATGTACTGCAGACTCTACAAATGAAATTGAGTGTAAAATTCTGAATTACAGCAACTTGATCGGCTAAATGCTCTTACTGCTAGAAAATGGTTTCCACTGTCTGAGTCCCATCACAATTGGAAACTGTAGTGGGAGGAAACAGCTGAAGTTTATTATCACAATGGATCACTTTTTGTTTTCTCATTCCTTACATAGAATTCTCATATTTAGCTTTCATACTTTTTGAGGGTAAAATGAGAAAGAAAAAATTAGGGTTTGTATGATTACTTTTCCATTTCAATGAAAGAAAAATTGCATTTTGATTTTCAACATGACTTAATTCTCTCAAGTAATTAGTTACAAAAGTAAAAATACAAAGAACCAAGTATGATGTATACATTTAAATGATCGAAGAAAACCTTCTTTTAACATACAAAGTTATGAACAGTTTACACTTTTGACTGTAGGGGGAGTGAATATTCATAATAGGAGGAATTTCACAATATGAAATGACAGTAGTTGCTGACAATCTGTAGATATCAAAGAATGAGCACTGGCACATTAATAAGAAACTTAAAAGCAGATCCACAGTCTAACATCTTAGCAACTATAAAACTACAACTTCTACATGAGTCATATGTTTGAACTCCAAACTATCTTATAAAATTTAGCTGGAACACATTTTTCTTGACACAAATGAGCATATTAATTTCCATAAGATATTATCTCTTACCATATATTTAATTCAGATTCTCTTTCTACTCCCACTAAAATAATTGCTTACAATATACTGACTTGATTTTATATGGCTAATTAGAGCAGTGCATGGAAAAAAAATAGGTTTGCAGGTAATACTGAAATTAAATATGTTAATCTGTAGCTCAGTGCACACATTTTGTATGAGCTTTAATTTGCCATATAAATTATAGTTCTGCGTTTATAAAATGCCCTTGAAAGAATGTCCTATTTTTTTGAATACTAATACCATAGGGAAACAAATATACAAAGCTTTTAGCTATAGGCTATATTTGCATAAATTAAGACAAGTAGTCAGTCTGAATATCCAACTGCAGACATACTTTTCAAAGATATTCTACATAGAGTTGCTAAGACTTTGAGTATTTAAGATTTACATTTCGTTAACAGTGTAGCAGCCTTTCATGATAGGCAAGTAAATTTTGAACGATGAGGCATAAATAGTGTAATAAATAGGCTGTGGTTTATCAGCTAGACCATGGAACAAATAATTCAAAAGGCTCCAAACTCCCTTCTGTATGAGCTAGTTCCAAAGATCTCCAGTACTGGTCTGCTTTACATGTTAATTCTAGAAAAATCTGGTAGGGCTCTCTCTGTGCAGCTGCCCAGTGCAGTGTATGTATTTTGTGACATAACTGCAGTGACACGTGCAATTCCCATATAGATTCTAGTAACCTCAGCTGAAAGACTGGTAATTTCATCCTTTCCAAAAAATGCTCACTGTTTAGAAAACTCTCCTTCCATGTGAATTCAGTTTGTATTCACTAACAATAGGGAGAAGGCAACTGCAAAATCTGTAACTCAGAGTATGTCCAAAATTCTAATTACAGTTTGTTATTAAGAAGGTCAAAGGGATGTGCATGACTGGTACACTTCTATGCTTTTTTCACAGTCAGGGTGGTCAAAACCTTCTCTCCTCTTTAGGCAGTGGCAGTAAATCCAGTATTGGGATTAAATTCTTAAATGTGTACAAGAATCTAAATCCTTTCAATTTCTGGCTCAGGAACAATATCTCTACTGGAGGTACATAGCCATATTTTGTGGAATGCATAGGAAACATCCCTGAAAATGTCTATTTTGAAAGAGTAACTTAATAGATTTTTATTTTCCATGGCTCTGTATTAGTCATCAAGATCTTGTGTGCTCTTGACAAACAAAATATCACCGGTCAGAAAGTTTTTAGTGAGTCTACGACTTAGACTTTTAATAATGTTAAGATTATTAACATTTGAGCTGTATGTTACTGCTTCCTTTACAATTTAAGAGGCAGCAGTATGCTCTGAGTCTTCCCACTAGCTTCACATTAGAAGAACAGAAAACTCAGAGTTAATTTAACCTTCAGACTGTCAAAGTAAAATAAACAGTATTTTAAATGAAAATAGCTGGTCGGGGAATAGTTCACAGTGAAGAACTTCATTTTTTATTCATTCTCTTCGTACAAGGTGAAGATCATACAAGTGAATGTCTAATATTGTTCCTCTGAGGGAGTGTCATTGAAAGTATCACCTAGAATTAATGGTTTGATGATGTTGAACAAGCCAGAGAAAATTGTCCCAAAATTTTTTTTAGTGAGACTACTGGTTTTGGGTGAAGATTTCCCACCTGGATTTTTTTAATTTTATATAATTCTGTTTGTGCAATTAAATAATGAATTTAACTTTTTTTGGCAAAATAACCCTTCAACATCAGCTTTCCAATTAGATTATTTTGATTGTTCATTGCTACTTGTTGTTATATGGAATTTAGTATAGTGTGACAGTAAATCTCCTCATTTACTAGAAGACAAAAAGCACATTGCATAAACAAATGTCACCAGCTCTTACTAAATACATGACAGTATGAGCCAAAGCCCTAGTTATGAGAATTGGTAGAACAAATACAATCTTTAGTGATACTTCTATCAATCTGTAAGCTATGATCAGAAGTTTATAAGATACCTTTTTACCTATCTTCTCCGTTACTAACCTAGTAACAGCTACTAGACTAGCAATTAAAAAGAAAAAGGAACATTTAAAAGCACATTGACAAGTTAACTATGACTATAGAGGGAAACATGGCAACTGATTGGTAAGGAAGGTATGAAAAGGTCTAACACAACTTCCCAGGCTGACTTAGCCTAGGAAGACATTGGCTGAATTTACTGAGAGGCTCTACAAATAAAACCCACAAACTCCACTTAGGAACAGTAGAAATCAGGGGTGAAGGAAAAATGAACCTTAATCCTTTCCTCCCATTGCAATGAGAGCTCATCCAATTTGTACTGAGAACAATGTAATTTGCTTCTGCCTGAAAACTGTCAGCTAAGATCAAGTGAAACTTAAAATGGAACAATTTCCTGCAAGTGTTGCTAAATTCTGTCACTGTTTCTTTGGAACGCTGGGTGATAAAACAGGGATATGCTGAAGACCCATGTTTTGGGATGCACTCTGGCTGGTGTCTGTGTAGATGCAATACTGGAAGGTTTGGTGGAACAGAACATAGACATTCTAGGAATGAGAAAGCAGAGGACAGGGAGAAAGGAAGAAAACAAAATAGATATTAATAAAAACTGTTCCTGCATTTTTAAATCACAAGTTTATCCAGATACTGCATCATCTCAGTATCTCCCAATTAGGGTCTCATTGAGGTGAGAACTTACTAATTCATTTCTAAACAATATTTTGGATGGAAGGGCAAAGAATTAACAACACAATTGTTCATCTTCAAAGTGGAAAATACCCGAAATAAAACATGCAAAGACTAGCAAACTAGAATCTTTTTTCTGACTAAGACTACTGTAGGGCATTAAAAGCAATCACAATACTTGCATCTGATACAGGATCTTTTTAATTAATTAGTCAACAAAGGTCAGGTCTTAAGTCAATGCACTAGTTACTGGACTGGACTAGACTGGACTAAATCTAGTTATTCCCAATTCCTGCTGTCAGATGAAGATGTTTTAATAATGACTTTGAACAGAGTAATAATGATAGTACTCAAAAAGAGGAGGAAATACAAGATGGTTCTTCAAAATAAAATCAGTTTTGTAGCAACATATATACCTGAGAACTGCAGGTACTGTTTCTTAAGGCAATCAAACATCTGCTTTTTGATTTTTCAAATCTGTGACTACTATCCCACTGAAGCTCTCCATTTACTCTGATTGTAAGGGATATTGTTGAAGCCTGGTCACATAGTTTTCAGTTTCCACATTACAAGGAAGCTCACTGCATTTAACTCCTGCTACACTCTTGTTTCATGCACGTTGGCACTCACTCACTTTTACTGTTGAACATATTTTACACAAAATAATGAATTGTGATACTGAGGCTACAGAAAAAGAAAAAAAAACAAACAAACCATAAAACAACAAAAAAAGTTATTTTGAATTAATTGCAATTCGTTGCATCCCACCTTTGGGCCTTGTCTGAAAGAGAGGTCTGTCTGACAGTGGGAAAAGACAGAATGGAGAGAATCTTGCCTTTAATTCACTAACTCATTTCACCCTTTTTTCATACAAATTGACATGGTTATCCGCCTTTTCTCCAAAACTCACACTCATGTCCTTCCAGCTTTGAGGTTCGCATGGAATGAGGTTTCTTGCTGTCATTTGTTTTTGAAAAATACGCTAAACCCCTAAGTTTTAGGTCTCTAAAAAAGTTTGGGAAATCTATTAGTTAAAACAACTGGAAATATTTTTTAAAAAAACCCAACAAAACAAACCCCACACTAATTATGCTGAGTACTGTAAATATGATGAGATATATGCAAGTACTTCAGCTGTGGCTGTGCTGCAGAAATTCTGGAGTGTATGATATTTCAATCTTCAATGTGTAGTGCTATCATTTAGCTGCTAGAAAATGTGTATTTTTAAGTTCAACATTTTGCTATATAAGCATGAGAAAATTTTGCAAGCTATCAAACTTAATTTTTTATTAAAATTGTTTCAGTTTATAATGAACTAAACTTTTCCCAAAAATGGATCTAAAAAAAATAATAATTACTTTTCCGTTTGAGATGCCAAATTTTAGTCTGATATCAAAGTGTAGGTATTTATCTATTAAGAATTGCAGTAAATCCTTCTTATGACTGTTGGATCAAGCCATGAAATGTTTAAAACCCTTTCCTTTTGACTTTGATTCTCCCATCTTTCCATGATTATGACAAGTGATATGCCTGTATGTCTGTACTCTGTGCAAAGCAGAATTGTTCAGTGGAATTAATATTTTTGCCTAGATATTTTATTGTGAAAATAAGATTAATTCCCATTTAATTATACATTGCAAGCTAACTGTACAGTAGAGCTATTTGAGAGACTACATTTGATCAGAAAATGTTGTTCATTCATGAGAAAGTATTGAATATGTAAAAAATTCTTAATGAATTCCCTTTCAGAATCACTATTGATGGTGGTGGGGTATGGTATTGGCTCAAAAATGACTGTTGGTATTGAAAACTAGAACTTCAGCTCTTAAATGAGACTGTAGTTTAGAACACGGATGAAAATACATTTTTGCCTGGCATCTGGGACACACATTTGAGTCCTCCTTTGTCTTTATCCCATATCCTGTGTGAATACTCTGAGCACTTGGTGTTGACTCTCAGTGCCTGTGACCTCTTTCCTTCTTTTCATAAATATCACTCAGGGCAAACATCGCATAATCAATTCTACTAGTAAACTTAAACTGTGACATCCTTCAGAGTGCAACTCTTGTTCTATTCTTTCCTAGATCTCCATTTGGAGTTTAACAATGCATATTCTGTAAATGACCACATCCATCTTTGTCTTCTTGTCATTGTGACCCTTTCATTTTTTTGCATTTCGGCAGTCATCGTGTTCATTTGTTGACTCAAAATTTCATCAAGTTGAGAATAGAAATAAGATCAACTGAAACTCTTCCATCTGCTTCCATCCAGTCTCAATGTAACTCAAGTTGTGAGTGACCATAAGGTCTGCTTTAAATTCACGCATAACTCAATCATTATAATAGCTCACTTTGACCCCAAATATGTCATGTCTATCAGAAATCAAATCCAAAGTTACATTCATACATACTTTTTAAGTGTAGTCTCCCTTATTAGTGGCATCTTTAATTCCCAAGTTTACAAACCCATTAGATTCAGGATCCTTAGTCCCATTCCATGGTCATTGTATTGTTTAGTTGGGGGAATCTTGATTGATACAAAACTGGTTTATGTTCCTCCAGTCTCCCTTTGGCTCTTGGCTATTTTGTGTTTATGTCCAGAGGATGTAGTGCCTCACTGATACACAGCCAAAAGGAGGATCCTTAGGTTCAGTGACAAAGTTGCTGAATTTGTAGCAGCTCAGAGGTTGAGCTCTTTGTATTAATTATGATCTATCAAACTGTATTACATATGTATATTGTGCTGTAATAGCTAGACTTAAACACTTGTTTAGTATCAATGCAAAAGGAAAAATGAAGGGATATACTTGCCCAAAGGGCAGACAGTTTCTTTATGTTGAAAGGAGTGAGGTGTTGTTCTGTGAGTTAAAGCTCACCAAATTAAATAGATGGAACTGCAGCTTGAAAATGACCATAGACAGGGGAATGTGATGGGTTTTTGTTTTCACTAGATTGATATTGCCGGCGGCTGTGGCCGTGTGGGTAAAGCCGCCGCCCCTGGATCCGTGCTCCTTCTCGGAAGGACGCCGGTTCGAGCCCTGCGGGTCTCGCTCTGCCAACTTCGTCCGGGCTTGCCCCGGCCAAGGCTTAGAGTGTCCCAGGGCTAAAGGGGGTGGGGCCAGTTCCGCGCACGCTGAGCTCCACGTAATAAATCCATTCGCGCAGGCATAAAAAGCATCGTCGTTCGCGATGGCTAGCCACACACATTGATATTAAAGGTTTCCCTTAGTATTGAAGTTTCTATTCTATAATATAATACCCTTTACTTCGAACAAATTGTAGTTGTTAAAGTGGATCCAGAATTTGAGCAAAATAATTTGAGTAATTAAAACAGGGTATCTCATACTTGGGCTATAAAGGACTGAAATATTACATACAGTGAAAAGTTCTCTTTCACTCCAGTTGTTCAGTGGTCTGACAGAACACTGTTTGAGGCAACTGAATGAGTATTAAATTGTACCTACAGATTAACAGTTTTCAGCTTGATCCTGTAAATATTCCTTTGAATAATCCTAACAAAGTAATTTCTTCCTAAACGATTATTTCTAAATGCTTTAAAAGAACATAGTGGCTGTATTATAAAAAGATACTTCTTTTTTGAATACTTTCAAATTTCCAATGCATAGTGTCCACTGCCAGCCTACGCATCAGCTTCAGAAAGCAGCATCACTGTTTTCTCAAATCTTTTTTTTTGTTGTTGCAATCTGTGAAAAATCCCAGTCCTGTGAAAAGCACTAATTAATGCCAGTGAAATCTGTGGAGTTGGACCCTCTACAGGAGTAGCTACATCAGGGTAAACTGAGTATTACGTTTGAAAGTAGTATTTTGTGGCTACCAGCACTTGGGCCAGATGACAATGTGGCCAACAGTTCATATCTGTGGCACTTGTTTCTGTGTAGAGCAGAGGCTGTGAGAGGTGCCGGGCCGTGCATTCTGCCATGAGGGGCTCCATCAGTGTAAAGGTTGGACTGTCGTACACGCGGCGAGCCTTACTCTTAGGAATAAGTGTTGGTAGGACTGACAGGCTGTGCTCAAGCTGTGGGTGCTCAGCGCCCCGGGCTAGACCTTCCCCAGCCTTGAAGGGCTCCACCAGGCAATGACACATCGGGAGCGTGTCCCCTCCCCTGGGCAGGCGAGCACGGTGTTCTCTGGGAGAGGGCTTGGGCTTGCGGGAAGGTCGCTGAGCAGGACGCCGCGGTTTGCTCGGGGCAGCCAGAACAGCAGAGCTTTGTACCAGCCCATGCTGTGGGCCGGGCATGCCGTGCCCCCCGAGCCGTGCCGTGCCCCCCGGGAGCCGTGCCGTGTCCCCAGATCCATGCCGTGCCCCCCGGGAGCCGTGCCATGCCCCGGAGCCGTGCCCCCCAAAAGCTGTGCCCCCGGGGCCGCTGTCGCTGCCAGCCAGGCTGAGGCAGGGGCTGGGACAGGGGCTGGGCAGGGACAGGCTGCCGCCTGCTGCCGGCCGCCGGCGGGTAATCACGCGTCCCCCCTCACTGCTGATTTGCAAGAGCAGATTAATCAGAGCGCGCGGCTTGATGAAATTTGCTGTTATTGTGCCCATTTTTAGCAACATCTTTTATTATCTTCATTATTCATTTACAGGGGACCGGCATCAATTATGCAAATGAGTTCACAGACTTTGCAGATTACTTCATTTGCAGCTATTGTTTGTGGAAATTTAATTATTAAATATTATTAAGCTTGCGTTTTCTTCAATTTTCCGAGGCTTAGTTTCATTTGATTTTTCCTCCAGCTGCTCTCGTTTCCTTTCAGTGCCAAAACAGCTCCTCATCAAAGCGGCTCTGGCATGTGAAGACCAAATAAAATCTCCTCAATTTAATAATTTTGATGTTAGTCCCTTGTTCTCAGCTGCTTGCTCAAAGCAATGCAGAGAGAAACGCAGAGCACATTCAATTTAATGAGTAGAAATTGAATTCAAGTTTGTTCGGAATTGACTTCAATTAAGCAGAGTCTTAATGATAAATTAATCTCTTTTCTTTATTCCCTAGAATTTGTTTTTCAAAGTAGGAAATTGGACTACATTGAAAGACCAAATAAAGAATACCAATTTTAACTAGATTATGGAACCGATAGCAAAATTTAATTCTTTATAGTAACGTACTTGGACAAATAGCATTCACTCTATGGCATATATTATAATTTATATTCATTGTTACCACTCACACTTTCATGGCATGGATAAAATGGCAGTTGAATTAAATATGGGCCTGTAATAGACTTCAGAGTTTTAATCTTTATTAAGAAACTCTAATTGAATGCATAATTAGCTTTTCAGGGTCTAGGAAACTAGGTTTAATATCTATGTGGGCTGAAAACATACATCAGGCATTTTTTTAAGAGCATTTTTTATGAGTTTATTTTTTTGGAGAAATTATCTTGTAACATGGCTTGTATGAAAAGCCGCATTTTAACTACATTGCAAGAAACTATGTATGGAGGGGCAGTAGCAAGCTTTTTTTGTGCACCTTTGAATGCCCAAAGACAGCCCTTCTTGCATTCTGGGTCAACGGTGAGTAGTGCAACCTTCTTTCATTAGAACAACTCAATATACCTTGTGCCTGTCCCCATTGAAACACATAGGCAAAGCAAGTCAATGCTTATGAATAGCAGTGGGACTGTGCCCTTTCCTTCCATGTTACAATTCTACCACACTTTGTCACCTTAGTACCTTCGTTATTTTGCTCTATGTTATTCTTATGGTATGACTGTCACAAGCTCCATATTTTGCTATTTCAGAGGTATTTTTTTCAAGAGTGGGAGTAATCCGAGTGCCTGCTCTAGGTTTTCAAAGGTGATCAAGTATCTTTATGATATCTTAAGCTGGTCATCTCATGCCATTGATAATTTTTGAAACTCTACTCAATGGAAAAAATCTATTTTGCTGTTTGTACTTGAACCCGTAAGGCGCTCATTAGATAAGGGATACTTCAAGCCAAGCTCTGTCTCATATAGCTGTATTTATGTTAAAATTAATAAAATGTTTGCCCGTAGTACTAGCATTTTACAACTATTGTGCAAACATTCTGCCCCGTGGTGTCTCAGGCATGGAAGGAATTTTTACTAAGATTATTATAAATTCAAGGGGGTGTCAAATCCTGTGCTTTTGTGTTTCAGTGAAGAAAGTGGGTAAGTTTGGCTAGCTGAGGAACATTCAGGCTTCTGCTTTACCTGCACATAAATTCTTTTGTTCCCAGGCACTGAGCAAAGGTATATTTTGCTTTTTAAGTAAGAAGTAATAAATAGAACAATTTCCTTTAGACACGTTTTACGATCTGCACTGAACTTGTGAGCACCTCCCACTGTGTGTCCAGCACTGTTATGTTTCTGTTTCCCTGGAGTTTCCTGTTATGTTTTCTTGGTGTAAAGGATCAGGAGCCTGCCAACAGACTCTTTGCATGGCACACAATTTAAAATATTTATTAAGGCAGTATGTTTGCTTTTACAGATCTGGGAGATTAGGTTTTATTGCTTTAAGAATACCCATGTTCTGAAATGTGTGAGGTTCCAAAGATTTGTTTCCATGTTCTGAATAAATTATTCTGTGAATATTCTTATCTATTTGGAAATGGGATCCAAGTCTTTTCTGGAAGTGGTAGAGAAAAGTTTATTAATCTAAACTTCCTGTGTATTTTGGAGGTACGGTTCAGTGGCACTAGCTTGAACTCAGTGGTCTCAGAGGTCTTTTCCAGCCTTAATTATTCTGTGATTCTATGATTCTATACTTCCAAACTACAGTTATTTAGAAAGAGATTAAATAAATGTTTTGTACAAGAAACTGCAGTTGCAGTTCATATGTAGCTGTGTTATTTCATGTAGAAATCAGTGCCTGTGTTCCAGTAGACATAGACCAGATGATAAAAACAGTAAGGTGCTCACAGTCACAGAAAGCCTTGTGGAGGTGAGAGATGTCAAAGCCTACGTGTCTGATTGAACCTGTTTTTGGGGATGACACTGTAGGCATCACACATGTGTGTTCCAACAATTGATTATATTATAAAACATCTACAAAGAAGTCATTAAGATAGTGTTCCTGGTAAAAATACCTATACTATAATAACACTGTGGTACTCCATATTCCCTTTTATATCACTGATTCTCTTATCAACTTCTTCAGTGCACAAACATTAAAGGCTTTTATTGCATATAGATCTTACAAGTTCACTTTAAGGTCTGACCATTAAACCAAGCTGTTTCCATCTATTTGTCATCATTTGCAGTAATGGTTCTGTAGTTCGGTGCCTGCCTTCTGCAGTCCCAGTGTTGTCTGATTAGACTCTTGTTGACACCTGTGCAGATCACATTGCCATCTTTTCCTTTCATCTGAAAAAGCCCTACAGGGTCCTATATGTGGTACAGTGAAACAGTTTCTCAAAGTTACTTGTCTTATGTACAAAGGAATATCATATGTCAAAACAGCTTTTTTTAAAAAGAACTTAAACTGACTTTTCTCCTTTCCAAACTGAATCTGATCTCAGTGAACATGCCCTTTTTCTTGCCTTGTACATTTTCCCTGAAGGTTTGGCTTTTTTGAATCTCTGTCAGGCAGAAATGGGATGACTCCATAAGAAAAATTCAGCCAAAGCAGTAACTTTGTTGGAGAGGAAAGGAGCCATTAGAACAAGTTTAATTAATGAGTATATCCTGCATCTGAGCCACAGAAATACTGTGCATGTATTAATAAGCTTTTTAAAACAGAAAATTGAATGTTTTTGCAAAGGATATTTTTGTCAATTTTGGCTATGCTAATGAGTATAGTAACTAGTAAATTCTCTAACCTACTGGAAACTGAAGCTCCCTACTTCTCAGAGAAGGGTGAGGCGAGATACTGGAAAGGGAGATTGTTTCAGCAAGAAAGGTGCAAGGGGGGAAAAGATCACCTTCCTTAAATTATCCTTTACCAATATAGATGAGCTTGGGTTTATTAGTGTTTATGCACATTTATGATGCTACTATTATTATTATATATTCTGAGTTTATTTTCTGGAGATTTCAAAATAATACATTTTTTTGCCATCAAGGTTATACAGCTTTCTTTAATCTTTTCTTAGTCAACAGTATTGTTTTCAGTGCTGCTTTTTTCTACTCCATTGTTTTTCTGCACACTACTTCAACATCTCTGATGGTAAATGCATGATATAAGAGTAAGGTTAAGTATTCAAAAGGTAAGAAATGTCACACTTATAAAATCCCTCTGAGAGGCAACTCTTGACTACATTGTCAGCTACTATTTCTGAAGTACAGTTATTATATCACTTCAGATAATGTTGCATTTTGTGCTGTTGAACACTTTGTATGTGCCAGAAAATCTGGCAAATCAATTATCTGTCTCACCTTTTCAGTGTGCATGAGCCAAATCTGCATTCCTGACTACAGCAGTCTCTAACCATGGGTCTCTCTACTCTGTTCTCATGGTCAGGGGCAAAGCATGGATTTGCTGATCTACCAACATATGATTACTTCCTAGTGAATAATTCCATAAGTCACCCCTGCTTTGGAGGTTTATTTTATGTTGCAGATATGAACATCTGTATTTCAAGCCTGACTAATAGTCCGGGTAACTATCTTCAATTAACTTTCTAGGACAGAACAAAGCTCTATTCGGATGTATTTTTTGTTTTCCAGGATTTGACAAAACATTTTAGAAAATTTTTTTCCAGCTAAATATCTACTGTTATTTGTTGATCATAGGCTGGCCACTCTTGTTGCATAGTTCAACTACTTGTCAGATTTATAAACAAGCTTAAGAACACTGTGAGATGTGACTTGCATTTGTAAGACACCTGTGCATGCAGCTAAGTTAACTTGAAAGTGAAATCTCACCTCAAAATTGAACTTAGGGCAGAATTGCTGCTGCTTAAAAAAAAGTCTGTAGTATATGATTGCTGAGTAAAATAATAAAATATTTACTGAAGAAAGATGAGAATTTAATCACATAGGAGTCTGTTGGTAAAGACAGACTGGGCCATTATGGCAATGAAAATATTATGTGGTATTACATCTGTCTCTGACTTTTCGGGAGAAAAAGTATGATATTGACAAGAAAGTGATTATGTAACTAAACTGTACTGTAAAGTATACACTAAAGGTGTAGAGCTAAAAAGATTTAGAGTTTCTGGGCTGTCATGTGACATTCTAAACATAGTTTCTTTAAAAATCTCCAAGTTAAATATCTTGTACTATATAAAGAGAAAATATTAAAAAATAAAGTTCTCTTATGTGGAGTTAGTCTTATCACTGCCAAAAGGCTTGACTTCATGTGCTTCAAAGAGGCTTTCCCCTTTTCTATAAAATTTGGTGCAGGTTTTATTGGAAAAGACCTGTGCTTTTTGTGGAAAAAAAACAAAGGTTTCAAACCTTCTTCAATAAGTAGCTTCCTTTATGTGGTGTTTTCTCTTGGAAGATGTGAAAGAAGGCTGTTAAAAACATATTGACTGAAGGAGAACCACGGTCTGTCTTCTCAGTTCTTGTGTGGATTGAAGTCTTGTCTAGAGATGGGAACAAAAATCAGGCCTTTGAGCCGTAGTGAAATACCATACTCAAGACGGAGTTAAGAGAAGTGGGACTTGTGCAGCTGTGACAATACGAAGGTTTTCTCTGTGCACAGGCCTTTGGATTACTGTAATTCTCTTGTTGATTGAGATCATTAGCCTCTGTATGGTTCACAGGCTATGTGGGTTTGTCCTAAGGTGCACAATGGCTGAATTCTGCTTTCCATTATGCCCTTCTAAACCAAAAGCAGTACAATTAGTTTTACTACTGATTTCAGCTAGCATAAGCAAAAGCATTTCTCCTGAATAAAAATTTGTGGGCCACTCGGAAGCACTTCTTAAACAGCACTATATATAATAAATGCACATTTTTCTCTCTTGCCCATAGCTGTATCCTGAGAAATAATTTCAGCTCTAGCCCACGCTGGAATATCACAGTTGTATCAAGAGTCACTGGAATGAAAATTTATATAACAGAAGCATCCCTGTGTTCTTTAAAGTGATTATTTATTGTTGATTTTTTCATCTCTATTTGTGTGGTAGCTGCACTGTTTTCATTGTTTGTGTCAAATGACCACATTGCTAGTTACATTTTGTTATTGCCTGCTGCTGGTTTTCTTCCACCTTCCCCTGCAGCATCTTCCCTGCAGGAGATAAGATGTGAGACTAAATGGCCTGTTATTCTGATCATGTATGACAATTCCGTGATCCTAAGTTTGTGTACTGTACTGGAGCTTTGAAACTTACGTGAGATGGGATATGGCTGTTTTGCCCCAGGGATGCAGAGCTAAAGTACCAAAGGAACAAATTAACAGGATGTCACATTAAAATAATTTTTGAACTGTAATTTAGGTAACTAGATTAATGTGAATTAATTTAGGACTACTTAAATATACATAATCACACCTAAATGATGTACAATATCAACAATAATTAAGGTAGAAAAATCAAATTTATGTAAAAAGGAGCCTAGACTTTCAGTGTTTGTACATCTCAAATACAGCTGTTGAAAGAAAGTAGAGTCAGAAGGGAATGCTTTAACTTCCAAATCATGTAGTAAAAGTATTATCAGGGTTTGTCAAGCATTTCTGTCCACTTGAGAAGACTTGAATTTCTGGCAAGTGACCACAATCTAGAATAATTCCTGACAATATGTGTATTTTCAGTGGGTTTTTTAATACTTGTGCTGTAGTTCTATTTTATAAAATGTTTCGGAAATGGCACAGTACCTTTTGGCATGGATGTTTTTACTGCAAAGCAGGGTTCAAGGGTGAAATGCAGAGAAGTGCCAGAAGAAAAAGAACATTTGAAACTTATGATGTAACTGAAACTGACTAAATATGTGATTAATGTGGAAAAACTACTTTTCAAATGGTATGTTGAAAAGCAAGGATTATGGTCACTGTAATAGGTCTGATTACCCTGGGAGTGTTAGCACTATTAATTCAGCCTGGAGAAATAGCAAAAATATCTATTTTCATTTTCCCTGTGAACAGATTTCTTCTACTTGTTAATTTTCTTAATAGAGAAAAAATCCTATTTATCTGTCCAGGAACAAAATTCCTTATGAGAGTGTCAGTGGTCAGTACTCTGTACTATTTTGTCTTACTGCAATACAATTTTAAAAATTGTTATTTGGTTAATGATTTTGGTGACTATTAAATCAACTTTATCATGAAGAACTAAAGTGAATACTCCAAATCAAACTTGGTAGGTTTTGATGCTATCTGAAAAATCAAAAATCATCCATAGATTGGATGACAACTTGTTGGTTGAACAATTGAGCAATTTTGTTATGTTTTAAGACTTAAGGCTATAGGTGGTGATTGCATTTCATTGTACAGCTTCCTGGAAGTTTACCTAATTTTAGTATTCTATTATATTGCACAGAATAGACTCAAGCAGCTTCCTGTCTGCAAACTTTCTTGCTGAAACCGAGCAATCAGTTGCCTGAAATACAAGCTATTGACACAGAAGAGGAACAGGCAGGTGTTTATTCAAGACTCTGCTTAGGTGACAAATGAACCACTGCAGAATATAACTTAATACTCTGTGTAGTGTATCTTAATAGAGAAAGTTCAGCTCTGCCAAAATTTTCATCGTGAACTTTTGGATCCAGAGCTTTTCCAAAACTCTGCTTAATTGGTGAGAGAAATTCAACACTATGCATGAACATCAGAATGATTTATAGCCTGTTCAACACTACTAGCATGGTAGTTTTGTAAAGGATGAGATCATAGGCAAGCAGAGAATTTGTCCTAATTAAACTATATGTGTATACTATGCCTAATATGAAAACCAAGAAGTAAACCAAGAGAAGTCATTATTATGTTCTGTTCCTCAGAAGCTCATTTTGTTGTTGTTAATGCTCATCTTATAGATGCTGTTGGGAGATCTACCCTTAAAATACCTGCTAAAGAAAAAGATGCAAGCAATTATTACTTGAACTTTCTTAGACCTCAGCCACAAGCTCTTTTAAAGGAAATGCAATGAAATGAAGAAAACTAAGGCAATGGGTGAAGAAAACATGAGTCAGATTAAACAGGATAGAATGGATTGGAGAATGTCAACAATGGAGACTTCTGCTAAAGCTGCACTCCTGTTTATGTTCATGGAAGTGTGTCATGGTTTAACCCAGTCAGCAACAAAGCCCCACATAACCACTTGCCTACTCCCCAGCTTGCAGGACAGGGGGGCAAATCAGAAAAGTAAAAGTCAGAAAACTCATGGGTTGATATAAAGACAGTCTAACAAGTAAAGCAAAAGCTGTGCACAGAAGCAAAGCAAACCAAGGAATTCATTCACCACTTCCCATGGGCAGGCAAGTATTCAGCCATCTCCAGGAAAGCAGGTCTACCTCAGGCATAATGGTTACTTGGGAAGACAAAAAGCCACAATTCCAAACATCCCTCTGCTTCCTTCTTCTTCCCCAAGACTTATATGCTGAGCATGATGCCATATGATTTGGAATATCCCTGTGATCAGCTGGAGTCAACCATCCTGTGTCCCGTCCCAGCTTCTTGTGCACCCCCGCTCTACTCACTGGTGAGGTGGGGTAGACGCTGAGAAAGCCTTGATGCTGTGTAAGGCACACTCAGCAATAACTGAAACATCCCTGAAGTAGCAACACTGTTGCCAGCACAAATCCATAACACAGCCCCATACCCGCTACTATGAAGAAAAATAAATGTTCCAGTGCTCTAGTGCAGCATACTTTCTCCCGTCAGGTGTGAGAGTTACAAATGGAAGTATGTGTGTGTCTGGGGACAGTAGTGTCACTGAGGTGAGCTACCTCAAAAAAGAACAATTGGTGGAAGTGCTGTATTCTTCTCCTCAAAGGAGGAAGCATCAATTGGTGGCTGAGTATCTCTAGTTAGTTAATTAGGAAGCTTGTTCAGAGAATGTGTGAGTCAGCTATCTTTTAAGCTTACTTCTTAAACAGACTGTCCAATGTGTAACCTAGGGAGAGGCTGTCCAGGAGAAGGTTTGTGTATGGTACCAGCTGCTTTATCTGTTGATGAATTAACTTGGGTTTGTTCCATCAGCGTAGCAACTTTCATCAACATTCAGTGCTTAGGAAGTAAAATGTTTTAGACCGAGATCTGTTGACGACAGCTTCCAGAGTATTAGCCTTTGTTATTAACTCTGGCAAAATATATTTTCCATTTTAACTTCTCAGTAGTAAGGATATTATTCAAGACCAGGACTTGACATACATAAAATAACCAACAGAATCATAGCCATTAAGCTGTCAGTTTTCAGCAGGGCACTCGTGATACTACCTGTGGCTTCCTGTCTTCCTGACTCCCTCCAACAATCTCTCCATCAGCTGCCTCTCTTATGCCCCAGAAACTCCTGGCGATGGCTTGGCAGATGACTCATTTGACATGTCTGTCATGTTGTGAAGTGTGTGTAGGAGCTGGATTAAATGAAGCGAAAGCTGGCTCATCTGACTGCCTAACAAGGAGCTTCAGGTCAGGGAAAGCTTTCGCTACACTAGGACTGCAGTAATTGAAAGAGGACAATAGTAGAAGGAAAGGGTGGCTTTGCAGGTAGGTAGGGAGAGTGAGGCAGCAGACTGGATGAAGCTGGTTGAAGTACATATTACGCTGTTGGAGTCTTTTCAGTGCCATATTGGAGTCTTTGAGAACTTTTAAGGAAATAATTTACTGTCAGCTTTTTCAGCCTTAGATTTTTAATACGCAGACTTCTCCTACTGCTTGCAGGCATTAGCTCTTCCTGCATCTGGAAAGTTGGAGGAAGAAAACAGAAATAGAGGGGCGGTGTAGAAGGGATGAATTCTGTCTGCCTGTGGACAAAAATTGTGAGGTACTTTTCGCTCCCCTCCCAAACATGAGTCTTTTGTTGAGTAAGTTACAGAAAACTCATCTGAATAATTCTGCACTGTCTGGATGTCAGCTGCTTTTTTCAATAGATTTGCTCTCAGATACAGTGGTGATACAGTGGTAAGGTGAGCAGTGAAAATTCCTGACACATTTTTATGTAAAAGAGAGACCAGCACTTAAAATTGCATTAATGAAAAATCATCCCTGGAAAACAGTGGAGAGAGTTATCTTTATGCAAGTGTAGATTTTTGATGCCAAGACAATAAAGAGAAACCACAGTTTGTTCCATTAAGCTTGTATCATATTGTCAGCACTTGCCCATATGGAAAACATAAATTGTCATGAAAATATGAAAATGGGACTATTTAGTAATGTTTTGAGTAGGCTTTATAAATATCATATGTATTTTTAAATACATAAGTGATGCAGTTTTGAACACAAAAGAACCACAGTTGTGGCAGCCAGATTTTGCTGTGTACCCAGAGCAGCAAAATTAGCAGAGCTGCAAATGTAGTTATTCAGAAGTTGAAAATTTGGAGTATGTCAGAAGAAATATTAAGAATTTTGGTTCAAAATGAGTAAAAGCTAGAAGTGACACAAATATGCATTCTTTTTTCTCACTGGAGGTCAGAATTTGTGTGTGCGCTTCTAGATTTAACTTACCTTTTGTATGAAGACTCAGTCATTAAGCCAGACAACTAACTTGGTGGCTGGAGCAAATTTTCAGCTCATGGGTGACTGAAGTAGTGGAATGGTTGGGCAAAGGGCAGAAATGTGGGCAGCTCTATGACCTTTTACCACATTATGTGCTTGTAGGGGCTTGAAAAGTACTAAGGCTGGGTCTACACCTTTATTCTTAGCACTGCTGTCAAACACAGCAGTTACATGGAATATCAGAGCTCAGCAGGTATGAATGGAAAAATGAGGCTATGCATTAGCTGAGAATCTGGCCCACTGTGCCAGAGAGAGGAATCAAAGGCATCTTTTGTGGGCTTTTTTCTCTTAACTGTTCCCACTAACTGTCTTTTCCTTAGGTTTTGTGTTGAATTTGTGATGGTCTCAGTTTCAGGAAAAATAACGTTGCTAACACCAGCACTGTTGAGTATTACGGAATGTGTGTTCCAGTAATTGATGCAGGCTAGAGACTAGGAGGTGTTTGGAAGGGGAAGTGTTATTTTGGGATCCAGTGTGCCTGGGATTCCTTTTCAGTAATCACCCAATAGCTCTCTGCCAAAATCCTTTCTGACTTGGTTCTCTGTTCATAGTCAGTAGCATTCCTTTCTTTCCCACCTTGTGTAAGCCCTTCCTTACAGAGTTTGAAGTCTCCAGAGCACATCACACATGCCTAGCTGAAGTCTTGTAGTACTACTCCAATGTGCTTCCTAATGTATTAAATTGTCATTCAGTGGTGCTCTGGGTCTTGAAAACAATGTCACCTGATTGTACTGGCTTACCCTGTGTGTCTCCTGAGGCACCATCTGAATGAGAACAGCCTACTTTTCTTCTCCACGATTGCCAGCTTGTGAACAAACCCCACCTTTTTGTCTCTCCCTGCAGATTTGTGACCTACCGAATGGGGATATTTTGGTATTCCGTCACTGGGGAAACTGTGCTTCCTTCTGTGGATTTTTTACTGTTTTTCAACCTGGTGCTAAGAGAATTTCCTTCTGAAGCTAGAGAAATCTAACTCAGAATGCCAGTGCTTTTAAAGTATATTGTACAGGAATTCTGTGTTGGACCCTCCTGAGAGGGAGGAAAGAGAACACACAATTAAAAAGTAGTAATTCTGGTTGTTAGTGACATGACAATAATAATAATGTCTGTCTTTTTAAAAAATTCTGAGGAAGTTCTACTGATTTGTATTTATATAGAAACCAGTATTAAAACATTTATTTCATAGCTAGTGGCCAAGGGATAAGATAAAATTCTGGTGCTGTGTTTATATTGTGTTTTGCAGACATATCTAATCTTCAGTGGCATGAGAAATGTTGTAGAAAAGTATGTCATCAAAAATTGCTGCAGCATCATACTTAAAAATCTGTCCTCTGGAAACCAGGTCAGCTTTCACTGTAGCTTATGGTAATACATACAGACACTACAGAGTATTTTATATCTTATAATAGAGATAGTATAGATAATAATGTACTTTCATCTATTACTTTTATCAGATCGTCTTATCTCCTTTGTGGCATCAAAAGCATGTATTCAGAAAAGATTGAGACAGAAGTGTCTGCTTTATTTAATACGCACATGAAGGGCCTGATTCTGTTTACATCGAAGTCAGTGGAGATTTCTGTCCTTGATGGGAGCAGAAATTACTGTCTGAATTCTTCTCACAGCATTTCATTAGTATTCTTTTTGTTATGCACATGGGGAAGGGAGTCTGACCTCTCAAATCATGAAAATATTGTTAAAATTGGAAATATATTAGTGCTGTAACTTTGTTGGCAATTAACAAACCTGTCAGGTCTGCTCTGTCAAGGTGTCTGCCTGACCTCTCAGTGTTACAATATCCAAGTTCAGGCAGCAAAATGAACTCAGAGTAATATGCATATAAACTCTCTTTGTCTTCCAAATCATTAGAAAAAAGCATCAATATTTTTCAGGGTTTCAAAAAATGTTTGTCCTGTTGGAGAAGAAGTGACAGTGCATGGCATTAGTGATTGTACCTTTTGTCCTGATTTTCAGTTCTCTTGAGTGTGGATTAGGAGGTTTTACTTCCCCCAAATATGGGTGTAGTAGGGTTAGTTGGAGGAAGGTGTTGTTTATGTCTCCTGCAATTGCCCTAATTCACCATATGATACTGAGTTTTCAGTCGACTATGTGTTAACAACTTTTTAAAAATCTTCTTTTATGTTTTGATGTGTTTCAGGAAGAGGAGTAAAGTTTTAGAGAATCTGTGAATAAAGTCTTTGACAATGTAGGGGATAATAAACTCCTCCATTTGGTTTGAGGAAAAAAAAAGTGATTTCATAACATTTTCTTTCATCCATTAACTTCATGGTTACAGCAATTGGGTAAAATAACTGTCTTTTTGTGAGATTTTAAATACAGAATAATTTTTTCCCTGCTCACCATATTATTGTGTATTTTTAGATTTCTTTAGGGAGGAAAGTTCCTGAGAATATTGTTTGGTTTTTCCCAATTGTTTGCCCTCCTTCATCTCCCAAGGAGGTTGAAGACTGGCTATAAGTGACAGTGTGAGCTCTTTTTTATGCTTCCAGATTTAACTGCTTGTGTGTAGTACTGCTTAACTGTAAAAGTAAGAAGTTAAATGAACAGTATAACTTCTCAAGCCAGTCTTCTGTGAGATCAGACCAGTTGTGAGTCACTTTTCAGAAAGGTTTTAGAAGCTCAGCTCACATGAGCATCAAATTTTCAGGATATTTCTTTCAATTTCTTTGCTTTCCTGAAACTGAAAAATGAATACTCAGTCACTCCAGTAGGCTTGTGAATCCATCCTTGTTGTATTTAGAATTTTTTTTTTCACCAGACCCAGGCAGAGTAAGAAACTGTAAAATTTTTCTATAAAATTGTTAAAATATTAATTAAATACATAAACCTTCTATTGATCTCATTAAGGAGGTTTGTATTTTATTTTATCATACTTTTATTTGCCTTTAATATTTTAAAATTTATTGTGTAGCTGGGGAGCACAATGACAAGATTTTTCTTTTCTTTTTGGAGACACTAATAAAGGTTGTTAATTTTAAGATAACATTTTTGAAAATACTTTTCAAATTCAAGATCTACTTAGATGTCTTTAAATTTTTGATGAGATTTCTGTGCTTTCAGTACTGAGGGTATAGAGAAAATATTTTCCTTGTTTTCTTTTGCTTTAAGAGACAGACAACATCTGTGGTGAGTCATGGAGGAGTTTAGCTGTGATAGGTTACTAAAATGCATTTTGGCAGCGGATGGAGAACAAACTACTCAGTCTGTTGTGAAGCAAGAGAGTCTTTCAACCCATTTTTCAAAGTGCTTGTAGTTCCTATTTGAAGGCATGTCAAACAATGAAAGTGGTGAGCAAAGAAAATTAATGTGTATCTGGAATACTTTAATTAAAAATAGTAATTATAATGGACCCATAGTGCTCACAAGCTCCTATTTTCTTCTTATTGTTGATTGATTCTGCTAAATTTTACCCTCACAGCAAATTATGTTGCTGTTCTGTTACATTTCATGTTTGATTACTGAGAGATAGTGAAGCAATTTTAATGGGACTTCTAGGAAAAAAATAGAGCCCTGGTTTTGAGTTGAAACAATATACTTTATTTTAAAGGTAGTTGTTTTAGTATAGTGACTATAATAAAAGATGTGCAATAAAGATCCCAAGCAAGAATTAAGTACAAGAATTAAACAGTCAAAGCAATCTCTTGAAAGCATGAAGCAAATTGTAATTTCCAGGAAATTAAAATGCAGCCTTGGTAAAGACAGAGTTTAAAAAGAGTGATTATGGGAAGTAATGAAATTATTTCCTATACAGGCTTTGCTTCTAACCATAAGTTCCCTACTTTATCCTTTGTGCTGGAATGCTGTGTTTCTTCTGAGCATTTTGTCAGCTCTACTCCACGAACCCTCTTTCTGTTGGTAGCATAAGCTAGTTGTGTACAAGCCGTTTCAGTCTGGAAGCCTGCTCTTCATTTTCTGCCAATCAAGTTAAATTGCACATAGTTTTGTTACTTGATGCACATCTTTTAAGACAGGACAGATCTTTCTTCTCTGAATCTGTAACTTTAGTTCAAACTGCAATTTTACCTTAATTTGCAGTGATTCGTGTGTTTCGCACTACAGAATGACATAGGGATTCTGGCAAGAAGATGAGAATGACTTTCAAACTGTCTTTACCAAGAAACCTTAAAAGTAAAGTATGACGCTGCGGTTATTAAGGTTTGAGAGTGATACAGATTGCTATCAGAGCAGCAGTCTCTAAAAGAGGATTGTGGTTTGATTGTCACAGCTTACTGAAAACAAAGATAAAGCAGCGGTTTATTTAAGAACAGTCTTTTTATTAAGTGTTCAGTAAGACAGAGAAAGCGACTCAGAGCAAATCTGATCTAATTCTGAATCATTTTCTCCTGAACTTGAAGAGAATCCAAACAAAACGGTCGGCCTCAAGTAATATGATGATGTTTCCTTTCTTTGTGTGTGTTTTCTAACTTCTCTGTGCAAACAAAGGTTGTGCAAGAGAGTGAATATTGTCAGGAGCTTTAAAAGTCCATACTGAATAAACACATTGACATTTCTGACCTTTGTACTTGACTTGTGATACTGGACATCCATAGACTCAAGTCTTTGACTAAATTTATACATGTTTTTAAAGGTATTCCCTGAAGTGGCATATGTGAAAAGATGTTTAGAATTTGAACCTCATTTTCTTCATTCAGAGGGAGAATTGGCAGCAATATGCAGGACTGCTCATGTGTCTTCAGCTGGTTCAGTAATGGCATAGAGCAAGAGTTAGTAGAAAATGAGCCAGTTTTGCTTACTTGAGCAAAAAGGAAAGAAGAATCACAGGCTTCTGTGGAGAAAAGGCACAGCTATGTCATTCCACTGATACACCTGGGAGCAAAATTTTATCCACTTCAATCAGAGATTGGCAAAATGAGAAGAACAAAAGAAATGCTACTCTACATTAGAACATAAAGTGACAGTTGATTCAGCATCTGAAGAAGAGAGAAACAGAAAACAAGTCTTAAACCACAGGGTATATGCAGAATGTGAAGTTCTTAGGATCAGTCATGATTTGTCCAAACTATTGTTGTGTAATTTTCAAATATTCATATGTTACCTCATGAGAGACTCACTCTATTCTCAGTGTAATTTCTGACTTTCTTGTTTTCTGGCCAAAATAGACTCCATGGAGTCAGACTGTCATATTTTGAATATGAGATATATCTACATTTTGATAAAAATGACTTGTACAGAACAGTCACAAAATCCAATAGAATAGTCACAGAATCAAACATGCAAAATTAAAGAAATAGATGTATCTGTCTTGCAGTTTCTCATTAGGTTTTGCCCGAAACAAAGGAAGTCTGCACATACCTAATTATGTTCAAATATTGTAAGAATTCAGACCACATAAGAAAAACACCTCATCATATATGGACAAAGGACTTAGGAAAAGTGGTTTTTTCTGATAATATTTTTTAAAATAACCTGTTAGAAGAAAAAAGTTATTAAAAAACTTTCATAGTTATTTAGAACTCCAAATAGACTTTAATTCGTTCAATTTTTATAGACTACTAGTCTTTAATCTTCCTTGCAGAATCTGTAGTGTACCTGTTACATACTGGTAAATTAGTTGTCAATCCCTCGGGCAGTATATTTTAATATCGGTATTATATGGTAGATGATATAAATCTTGTGTACGGTATTATTAGCTTAGGCAGCTGCTGACTTAAAAAGGCCAGTTTAACAAGTCACCACTGTATTATGTTTAATTAGGTACAGTTTATATAATGAGGTGTTCAGTTCTAATGGAAAGACATGCTGTGAGCAGCACATCTGCAGGAATAACTATTACAATCAGCATTGCAGAGACCCATGGAACTGCAAATTAGACTTACTTATCTAGAAATAAATTACATCCCAATGCCTTCATAAAGCTCATTAATTAATTCCACTGGCATAAAGGTCTTTTTCTTAATTTCATGTTCCATTAGCATAATAAACACAATTTGAGTTACAACAGTATGATCAGTTTAATGGATGCTATTTATTTTAGTTTTTTATTTAAAGTCCCGGTAACATAGAATTAACATCAATATGCTGTTTCGTCCTTTATTAAAAATTCCCATAGGATAACCAGCACAGATGTTCAATACGGCATCATATATTTGCTGCATTTTATGACTTCACTAATTGGCCATATGGAAAGGTGTTGCTTGGATTTAATTTTTTTTTTTTAAAAACTGATAAATTATATGGATTGTAATAGTCACAATTGGTTACTATGTGCAGTCGGACAGGTTAATATACACTGCATGCTGGGAGCAAAACAAGAGTAAGCAAAGTTTTTGTGTATGTATATTCATAGTAAATAGTAACAATATACTTCCCAGTGCATTACAATCAGCTTCATTTATATGTAGTTCCTGACATAATTATAATTCTTTAATTTATGCAGACACTGTCTAATCAGGAGGAAATGTTACCAGTTATTTGTTTAGTCACAGTTATAGACAACCTAGTTGTTCCATTCAGCTTTTCTTGAGTCCCACTTTTCATTATAAACTACACTGTTAGAAAAATTTATGGTAGAATGTTGTATGTTACCAGAACAAGAGGTTTCATTATTCATCCAGCTTATACTGGTTACTTTAGATGAAATCTGTATCTATGATTTTGTTAATTTGTAGTATACTAGAAAAATATCATAACATTTTTGTGTTTACTTATATTGCCCATTTTATGATCAAGCCTTACTGTAATATAGCCAGGCTAATTTTGTCATCAGCTTGGTGTAGGTATTTTGTAAGGCCTGTCTCTTATATTGTTTTTGCATTCCCTGGTGTTATTTCTCCTCTCTGCATTTAGTATCAGTGTATATCTCTGCAAAGATCTTCTTCTTCAACCTATAATGCAGCCAGCTTCAAAAGTTACAGAGTGATTTTGGTTAATACTCATACATCATATAAATCCATCATCTGGTTTTTCACATAAAAAACTGATACACTTTAATTCACCTTTCTATTTCTCCCATGCTTTCCAAAATTATCTGAACCTGAGTCATCTATCTCTGCTAGTGCAATTTCCTTCTATTACATGACCTCAATTACGGTATCAGAAAGAGCTGCACCAGAGTAGGTGAGGGCAAGTTGTCTTAGTTTCAGAGTGTATGTCTGTATGGGCATACACACACACAGGTATATAGTTCTCAAGGGTTTAAAGCATTTTGCTTTAAAAAATGCTCTGCAGCTCGTTGCATTTTTTAATACCCCCAGCCTGGCACATGCACATACCCTTGGGGTTTTTGGTTGGAGCTTGCTTTTTTTAACAATTCTTTTTCTTATATTTAATGGCTGAAATTTTTGTTGGCATTTAAACATGGAACTAATCTACAAATGAAATGCCTCTTACCTTGCAATTTAGGTTTATACTGTAATTGGAAATGATCTAGCAACATGCAGAAAAACAAGCAGCCTTTAGTATAATCCCTTGTGGGTGACTCTGAGCTGTAGGAAACACAAACCAGTGTAGGCTGCATAAAGCAGTGAAGTTGTATGATCAGAATAATGTCTCTTTCTTTGTAAATTCTGTTTAGTGCAGATGTTCGAATGAAATTTTTAAAATGAATCACTATTTTCAGATTTCTTGGTATTATGGGTCCTAAGATACACATGTCAGCAAAAAATGATTTTTGCACTGAAGGACAAAGCTAACATTATTACACAGCTGCATTGTCTGTGAATATAATAAAGTATTTTCATACACTGTATAGTCACACCATGTAAAGATGAAAGAGTGGTGGCAATAGGGGATTGATTCTGTCCCACATTTAAGAAACTGTGACTTGAAAAGCTTGTGTATTTTCAAATTCTACATATGTATTTTTTAATATGGTTCAAGCTGGAAATCTTTTTACAGGTTTTTAACAACAGCAAAAACTAAATGGACTAGTAGTGCCAAGTGGGTGGCCTTTTGCAGGTGGTTGGACTGGTTGTGGTGATGTAGACAATCATGTCCAGTCTTTTTTAGCAGTCAAAAATTAATACTGTCTCAATTACATGGGTGTGTGTAAGCTAAACCTTGCTCAGGTGTCAGCAAGCTGCTGGAGGGGATAGACTGAATACATTTGGAACAGAGGGAGAGAATACTCTTGGAAAATAGGGTATCAGAATGATTCAGGTGATGATAGCTATTACTGCATTGCTGTGAACTAGAAGCAAAATAGCAAGTTGAGCAGTAAGAATCCATGGGGAATTTGCAGCCACCTATAGAACTTCATGTTGATTCTTTTTTGCTTGCTATACCTTGCTGTGAGAGCTTAAACTTGTCTCCTGCTGTTGGCTTGTGTGATTAGCTTATGTTACAAGGGCAAACATACTCTGGAAAATTTTATCCTCAGGAAGAAGATAAACCCACACTGCTTTATAGCTGGTTATACAGGGCTATTTCTATGGTTTATTTTGATATCTGAGTCTGTAATTCTAATTCACCTACAAAATTATGCTCATAATGACAAGTAACTGGCATAGAAGATTTTGGAGAATCTTTTACCTGCCATTCCCCTGATTTCGTATCACCTGTCATAGCAACCTATATGAAGTTGAGTGCTTTGAGTTGTCTGGCAGTACATTGGGCATGTGACAGGTTGTTTGGTTTTTTTCTCAGCTGTTTTTTTGTCAAGACACCACTATCCTATATTGACTTCCACTGCCAGCTTTGCACTTTGCAGCTGAACAGACAGTAGTTGGCTTTGTAGGGTTAAGTGTGGGGTTGAATGCCTGAAATGCACGCAGGAATTTTCTTTGATCTGTAGGATTCAAATTAACAGAGAAGTCTTGGGATCAGAGAGAACAGGTTCTTCCTGTTGCTATTTACTGTTCTGATCTCTTACTTATCTCTGTCCCAGTGATGACTGAGTTTTCTTAAAATCTGAGTCTATGGAGAAAGAAAGGATAGCCCTTAGGGAATAAGTGCTAAGACACACATTGGAAGGAGATGATTGTTCACTGAAGGGTAAATCCATTGTTACACTGCTGCTCTGCATATAACCCTCTGCAGGGAGGAGTTTTGACATGTTCTGTGAAATGTTTAGTGCCTTAATGAAAGGTGCCTCTTCTGTTTTAGATACTGCAGTATGACTGGGTAGTTCAGATTGGTAAAATACTTTCTTGTGTCCAAGATTTTGAATTATTTATGAACAAAGTTTGGTTTATTCATTGTCTTGCAGATTCACTCAACTGAAGTGAGGTCTTTGGTGTTTTTAGGCCAGGATGTCCCAGAGGTTGGAACATCACTGTCTTGTTACTCCCAGTCTGGTCCAAGGTAAGAAACCAAAGAAGGTGGCTCATATACATCTGGAAGTATCAGGTAATACAAACCACTGTGTCCAAAATACCCAATGCAAAATTCAGCTTCAGATAGAAGATAAACATGCCTCCTTTATTTTTAGCCTCTGTGTGTGTGCTCAAGG
This sequence comes from Scytalopus superciliaris, assembly GCA_013400415.1. NCBI lineage: Eukaryota > Metazoa > Chordata > Aves > Passeriformes > Rhinocryptidae > Scytalopus > Scytalopus superciliaris. Next base: position 452,302 of record VXBX01002283.1, on the reverse strand, counting down.
CTTAAAATAGAACATTGTGTCATTTGGGCACACAGAAATGCGTATCTGCAAGTGCTATTTCACAGACCTGGCTGATTCTGGGAAAATTTGGCTAGGGAAGAGGCAAATTAGTATTAACTTCCACCAGAGCCTAACCACACAAAATGTAGTTCTGTCAGAATAAACCACCTCTGCCACATAGACCTAAATGTCACCTAAATTCAAACAGAACCTTACTGTGTTGTATGGCTATAGAAGCTCCAACAAGACTAGTTATTGAGAAACTGAGAGCTTCTCAAATTCTTCAGCAATATCTAGAGACTTCCTATCTCATTAGTGTCTGAGTAATAAGAGGTGGGAAATTTCTTGTTTCTTTAAAACAGTATAAGGAGCAAAAATGCAATTGAAATGCTTTGTAATGCAGACAATACAGACGTTGACCAGATGTCAGGTTGGTACAACTGAGTAAAATTTTCATACAATCAAACATGCTTCTAAAAGCTATCCAGTGCATGCTATTTCCACAGGATGTTACAGATGCTTTATTTGCATCTTGGTGATAAATATTTAAAGAGCAGAAATACCGTTTGAAAATCTTGTAGGACTACAGGTGTCACTTTTCCTAATAGAATCTCTTTCCCATAGTAGTTTATATCAGTGATCCCATAAGTATCCATGGAAATGTATGTATTACTTTCTGCTTATGAGTGCTCTCTGTAGTCTGTCCTTTGCATGGCCTCGAGGAAGCAATATCAAGTACCGTGCCCAGGCCTTAGATTTCGACCACCAACTGCAGCTTTCTGGTTGTTGATTTGTTTCCACAGTACTTGCTTAAAAAAGGTAGATAACTTGTAGGAAAAAAATATCAGACAGAAGTGCATAGAGAAACTGAATACTAACGCTAATGTTGAATCCACAAGCCTTATGACCTTTTTTATTTGTTTAAGCAGCCACTCTTAATTAGTAGTAGATACCGTTGCACTCAGATAAATATTAGTGGCAGTTGAAAACAGCACCTAATAAGCAAAGGATTTGTAGAAATTCAATACATATAAATGAACTTAACTTCTTTAAGAAGTAGGTTTGTTCTTGTAATGTTTGAAGTTAATGGACAACTGAAATAGAATGGCTATATATGTCATACATTGAGTGAAGAGGACTGACTGAAAGCCATTAGTGTCCAGAAAAGAAGACAAAGGCAGAAATTATATTGCTTCCAGATGAATCCTAACTATTCCCCGAATTCTGTGTTAGTATGACAGGCAAAAGGCAGGGCCATTAGTCAGAAGGTCAGATAGTGCAAGATTTTCTTGATTGAAAAGGCACCAGGAAAGTCTCTAGAATGTTACAGAATCTACAAAATACTTTTTAAAAACTGGTTTAATGGCTTGATGGTCTAAGTGACAATTCTACCTGTCATACTGAAAGGGAAAGTTCCTTTCAACACTACATATGGCAGACGTGCTAGAAGAGCTGAGTTATACTGCAGTTTGAAAAAATCCCATTTAATTATTTTTTTGGTTTTTTTCAGAATTCTCTAATGTTGTTAAAGCACAAACCTTAAAACTCCCTTGCATTACTACTGTTCTCAAGTTGATTTAATGTCAGCCCTCATAGCTTCTTATTCCTGAAGAATTGTTTTGCCAATAGAACTTTATCAGCATTTTCTCCCTAACAGTTTTAAAAAAATAATAATTTAACAGTTAGCTACCCACATCCTAATTATAGATTTTTTAGTAAACTTCATCAATCATATTTACTATTAATATAATTAAGGTACATTTCAAAACAGTCCACTATCAACATCAAATACTGTATACAAAATAGGTACTTGAATATGTGCAACATGGAAAACTTCACTGTAGACCAGTTGTATATTTCTCTTTCATTAGTGAGTATGTCAGCTAGAGCTTTCAGTACAGAGAACTGTAGATGACCCGTTGCTTTTTGGCTGTTGATTCCTCCCACCTCTCAGTCACTAAACAGTGTGTGTATTTGCTGGGCATCTGTATAAAGTCAGTTTGGCAGGAGGCATACCTATCTACTTCAGTTTACCAGTCCTGAAATTCTGAAGTTAGACTAATGTTGAAATTCAGATGAAGAAAGGGGAAAAATCTTAAAATCCTCTTTTTACTAACCAATAAAAGTTGCTCAGCCAAAAATACCCACATATTTGTGGCCTCATGATTAACATAAGGCAACATTTGCTCTCTGGCCTTTTGTCAGCTTTGTTCTCCTGTCACCACTTTTCATTCTTTACTCTCCTCCTGTCAGTAAACCCACATGAACAATAACTGAAAGATCATTCTGTTAGTATAATAAATACTGCAATGCATCATTTCTTGGGCTGACTTATCTGCTGCTTGAAGCTTGAATGAATGTCCACAAGTTGCAGTAAATCTGTTTCTCTGTAATGGAGCAAACCCCAAATACTGCATAGCAAGAATCATTGAGCCAGAGCCACTACAGCTCTAATTCTTGTATCCTTGGGCTCTCGGTGCATGTTGGATACCACTTGCAGTTTTGGATGAGAAATTGGACAGGCTACAATAGTGAGTGGTCTAGTTAGTGCTGGCTGCAAAATAACTACTTGTACCAAACAAATGGTGTTTTGTTGTAAGAGGGGGAAACGCTACTGTTTTAGTTTAAAACCTTTCATTTTCCCATTTGGGTTGCACATATTTTTCTGTAAACTGTGGAAGTACAGTTCTGCAGATGGAGCAGATGTGCAGTCAGGCACAGTATTTCGTCATTTGTCTTAATGTAAGGAGAACCAGGTGACGTTTTAAGGTTTGTGTTGTGTAAGAGGTCAAATAAAATCATCTAATGATGCTTTTTAGCCTTGAAAATTAATTAACCTGTAATGTGGGTTTTTTAATAGATGAGCTTTCTGAGACTTGTTTTCCATTTCATTGTATGAGAATGTAAACAGTCTTTATTAGCAATAGTTAATTAGTCTGGCGTGTGGGCATGCTGACACATTCAGGACCAAAACAGGAAAAAAACGCTGGTATCATGGTTATTGAGGTATTCCTGCTAAATTTTCTTACATACAGTGAGGTCATGCAGTTGGATGAGTTGTGTTCATAGTATGCAAACCCACCTTTTTGAAGTAAGAGAACTATGCTTTCTGCCACTCCTAAATAACCTAATTTTTTTTTTTTTAACTTTGCATTAAGGGCATGTGATTTCACTGTTTGTACAGCTTGTCATGAAAAATATCAGCATCGCCTGTTCCTTTTATACCTAGATGCTATACCACTGTCAAAGAAAAAGATTGCATTCTTCCTTTCCCTTACTATTTACCAACTTAAGAGATTTTGTTGTCTATCTGGGAATCTAAGAAGGAAATAAATGACTACATAGTATGGAACTTCCAACTGAAAGACTCATTGTCTGCCTTTTTATTTCTCAGGCCATTTTCCATCAGTGCAGTGAAATCAAAGAGAGTGCTTGTGCCCAGTGTGTTCCAAGCTATGCTGGTCTTCAGGTCTGTTTTGCTCTTTACCTTTTTCTCTTATTTATTCTAAACAAAGTTATGACTTGTCCTGAAGCACTTATCAGTCAAATGTGATGTTATAGTCAATTTTATGAGTTTTTAAGCCAAAGTGAATGTCAAATTGCAACTGAGGGCACTCACAGTTAAAGCTGATGTTTAAAGAATTATTTATCATATAATAATTCTAAAGTTGCATGATTTCATTATGAAGTTTTATTTAGGCTGGTGGGAAACTGTCAGGGATGGAGTCATGAGCTTCACTCTTGAGAGGCAGGAAACAATGTATTTTGTTTTTATCAGTGAGTTAACAAAGTCATATGGTAAATGTTACTGCTCTAACAAGAATCGGTGGCAAGGTACATTTGAGTACTTAGTGCTTAGAGAACAGTCAGACAGAACTGTTTGAGACCCTCCTGTTGAGTCATGATGTTCAGAAAGGACCCCCTTGCATTCTAAACTTCTCAGAGGGGAGTTAAGGTAGGACTGGATCAAAATTTAGTCCCAGACTTAGCCAATGATTTATGTCTAAAGGATTATATGTGCACAATCATTCCTTTATATCACTTGGGTAAGGTTTCAAAGTTTTGGTGGGTTTATTCCCAATTCATTTACCAAGTATTTGACACAAGAAGGATTATTTTAGCATACTCAAGGACTGATACTGATGTGCAGCCCACTGCCATGCAAGAGAGCTCAGTGGACCCTGGGCTGTCCACTATTTATGGAGTAAGATTATTGCCTCATAGTCATATTTGCATACCAGCTGCAGATGTTAGTTTCTTCCAGATCTGGCTTGCATAAGACATTGACCAGCACTGTGTTTAAGGAGAGTGCTTTGCTCCAATTAGCCCTTGGCTATTGTGTCTGAATCCACATCAAGCTGGATGCAGTCATCATGACCAGGCCATCCATTAGGATGACCAATGGTGGTTATCACTTGAGTAGGTTTATGGGAAATAAAAGTCAGATTGAGACAGAGAAGCAGAAGCACACTGTGACAAAAAGTGTGGCAACAGGACAGGAGGGACATAAGGATGTATCTTATTTTCATAGGATAGGATGACTGCACTGGACAAATTGTAAGATGTATTTCCTGATTTTAGGTAATGCTTTAATGAGAGTTTATAATTTGGAAAGCACTCCAAGCCCATAAATACTGCATCCAGAAAACAAGCCTGCAGGTTTCTGTGTGTTTTTTATTTTTACTGTCATGTGACAGCTTAACTTGTTACTACTTGATTATAATTAGGTACTTGATTTTAATCAACAATAATTTCTAAGTGAAGTAGTTTATGTTTTTTAAAGTAGGCTTTGCTTAGTGCTGTGTGATTTCAGCTGAGAACATGAATTTCTGCCTCAGTTTATGTTTTCATACTATGAGTAATTTACCTAACTCAAATATGATATCAAGCATCAAAAAATTTCTGTGTAGCATTTTAAGCTCCAACTGATATTAGCAATAAATTGAACTTATCCCCCATACTATGATACATTGATTTATGAGATACTAACTGAAACTGATGTTTCAGGCCTTGAAAAAGCCCACTATCTTTTCTAGCATCTTCTCTTTTCTCTTATTAGCATAGCATTCATCTGTTTTAATTTTGTTGAACAGTTCTAATTTCACAGTCACATGTTTGGCTGAGTTTCTAACCTCTGAAGAGCTATCCAGGGTTAATCAAAGCTTAGTCTATGTAGAGAGGGTCTTTTGATTCTCTTCCTTTTGCTGGCTTTAACAGGGTATCCCCTGGGTAAGCAAAATCAGTGTTAAATCCTTGCTAGAAATGTCTGGAAGTTAATATAAAAGGTTCTGTCGCACAAATAATGGTCCTGGAGAAACTTTAAAACTGCTCACATTTACTTCAGGTTTTGTTTAGAGTGCTGCAGTGGGGCAGGGAGTCTGGCAGCACCTGGACATACACACATTGGGCTGAGTTTCACTAAACCATTTCCCATGCAAAGTGAAGGTAATCAAAATAAACTGTGAACAGTAAAATATTACTGTAAAATTATTGCCGAAAAATTACTTGCGTAATCTGTGTATGTGAAATACATGAATCCTGATTGGTTTTCCATTTATGTGCTGGAGACTGAGTCTCTTGTAAGGACACCAGTGGAAAAATGGCTGAGGATTATAATGAAAAAATATAAAAACCACTTTAAAGGATACTTTAGTGAGGAAAAGGTATAAAGAAGAAGATTGATTGTGCAGCTTGCCATGAGCAAGCAACTGTTTAGGAAGAGAAAAGCGAAAAAAAAATTCAAAAAATGAATGTGGACTGTTAGAGAAAAAGTTGTTGGCTAATCAAAAGCACATATCAGAGAGAACTGACCCAGGAGACCTGAGCCCAGGAAGAGGTTCGGGAAAGGGAAATGGATGTGGATTTTGAGTGTCTTTATGTCCAAACACGCATGCATGGGTATGTATTTGTATGTGTATATATTTATATGTGAGACACTTCTGCTCTCCCAAAAAGAACTATGTGTGAAAGTCTTGTAAGAACCCCCATGTTTTCTGGCTTTGCTGTTACATGGGAATGAGTAAGTTCAAAACTAGGGAAGACAGAGGTGTATGGAAAGTCGGTGCATATGCTGGAGGGAAGTCTGATAGTCTACATGAGTCTTGATGATGTGAGCAGCACTTGTGAGTGGTGCTGTTCTCAGAGGGTAGCATGGAAAGAGGCAGAGAGAGGAAGACTGCCCAAGAAGTCTTTGTCTCCTTTTGAAACTCCTACTTGGTGCCGGTGGAAAGCTGTACCTGCTTGTGCTGTTTACAGTGCAGTGATTCCAGTAGTGTGCTTTTCTTATTAGAATAACTATGGAAAAGAGCCAAACTGCTGTTGAAGGTGGTCAACTGCCGTGCTACTGAATCTAACTACATCTTAGATATATTTCTTAAATATCTCTGGCAGCATCTGAGAAGAATTTTAAGAAGTATAAATTGCAATTACTATGTAATAAATTATTCTTTTACATCAAAAACTTCCTATTCAAATAACTACTCAAGGATCATGGATGTTCTCAACAACCTGAAGCATTTTTTTACAGAAATATTCAATGACATTTGTTGTTTTCCTCAATGGCTTTCTTGGGACTCTTCTTACTTGGGATACTAAGTTCAGAAATATTAAAGATTTCTAACATAAGCATTTAGATTCTTTACTAGCTCTAATGTAAAGCAGAGAAAGGTGACTCTGGGTAACCAATACAGCTGCTTCTTGGGCTGACTGTTTGATTTCAGCAATGATGGTTTCAGTAGTTGTCAGTAAATTCTGCCTGATTTAAAGTGTTGTGTTTTCTTCAGCTAGGACATGTCTCTGGTGAATTGCTGAAATTGAGGTTTCATCTAGTTTGGCTGTTTTCAAAACAGGTTAAAAGTATTGTAATCAAAGTGAAAAGCATGGACTCATAGAATGTGGTTTAGGAAACAGCTTTCCCTTAATCCAGAAAACTACATGAGCATTGATAGCACTTGGTACATCTTATCTTTTCTGAGACCTGAATCTTTCAGACTCTTATGTACCCTCATAAAAAGTTCATATTGCTATTGACATTGCAAAGTAGGTGTTCCTTTGCAGGATCTAGACCTTATTGTAGCTGTGGAAGTTACCATTCTCTGGATAAATATTGCATTTGTTTTTTTATGACTGCAAACTCTCAACCTAGGTGACTACAGGCAGAAAGAAGTTACACAAAGTGTTTATTTAAAATCCTGTGGTGTTTAGAGCCCCTCAGTGCTCAGGCTGGACTGATTCTTCTGCTCATGATACTTTACTCATTCCTGTAGTATTTTAAGTGATTCGGCACTGCATTTTAGATTCAATAGGTATACCTAGATCCTTCCATCAGTTCCTCAAAAGCATCTTATAGTGTGACAGCTACAGGTCCAAATGTGTTCATTCATGTATAATTTCACTTTTAGGTCAATTGCTATCTTAAATATTAGAGCTATGATAGATTTCCTTGGAAAATTGCATTCAACAGTGCATTGCAGTGAGAACTATAGAAGGTTATGAAGTAGATAGCTTTTAATACAGAATTTTCTTTTAATAGGTGAATTATATGTTATTTAATTCTCTAATGAGATGGGTGGGCAAACAAGTAGCTGTGTCTATAAAGCAAAAACATGAACTGGCAGCACTGCAGTGCAAACTGCAAGCTTGATTGCTCTTAACTCATGGTAAAAATAAGATAACATACTCCTTAGTAATGTGGTTACAAAGGGGGAATTAGCACAGAGAAGCTGTAGCGTGCAGTATCCCACTCCAGATTACTGCATCCAGGTGTTTATTTGTCCATATTGTAATTACTCTCTATACCTAAATTTTTTTCCCTTGATTTGTGATTAGATAATTTCTCTTATAGCTCATTGTTATTGTGGAATAGCTGCACAATAGCCTTTGTATTTCACTCTGCTTCTGAAGCATTTGTTTGCATCACATTCTTTTTCTAAGGAAATAAATAATGCGTCTTAACAGTGGAATAAAAGTGACTTGGTTGTGGTGGGCTTTTGTGGGCATGGTTGTAGGAAGAGGGTTAAGGGGACCCAGAGAGTGGTTGAGCACTGAACAGACTCCCCAGGGCAGCACCAAGCCTGTCTGAGTTCAAGAAGTGTTTAGACAACATTCTCAGGCACATGGTGTAACTCTTGGGGCTGTCCTGTGCAGAGCCAGGGATTGGACTCGATGATCCTGATGGGTCATTTCCAGCTCAGCATCTTCTGTGATTCTGTCCTGCTCTCCACATGTCTTGGAGCATGTGTGATCATACCCAGCATGACACAAAGCTCAGAGACCCTCTTTACCTTGCCCCATACAGATCGTATCCGTATTGACCCAGCCTTCTGCTCTGACCTCTGTCGTAGCGGATGTGTATCCCTTTTCACTGTTCATGCCTTCATGCCTCCAAGGGAGATGGGTCTTCCTTGGTTTCTGAACCAAGCTATAAATTTGGATAGATGCAGGAGGAAGCCTGGATGTTCTGTTTGGAAACTAAAGATCACTAATTTAGTGTTGGGTTATGTCCTGTGATTCTGAGATATTCATTGATGTAAGGAGGGAGAAATAGATTTCATTCTGCCTCCAAACTTTGTGTTTGATTTTTGTGTGGGTTTTCTATGCCTAGCCTCTAAAAATATACAGGCTTTCTCACTTTGGATCCTGGCCCCAAATTATTCTGGATATTTTTAAAATGCAGAGTTATGGACATACAAATGACACATGCAACATGTGATATTTTGTGAATTATAAAGGTGTTCATAAAACAGACAGTATTGCATGTGTGCATGTAAATTGTATAGATTTTGAATACAAGTGATACACAAATTGACAGCAATTAGGTTGCAGAACTTCCTGTCATTTATTTTTATAGGTAATGGCTTTTTTTATATTCCATTTTCTACAAGTTTTCATTAAGCAGTGCATGTGAAGTGCTTCAACTTGACTTTGATGCACATTCAGTATCAGAAGGAAAAATCAGGCCTTTTATCTCTAAACTACAGATCAATTACCTTTCTAAACACTTACCTCATAATTTTCCTTTAAATAAAAAAAGAGAAAAAAAGGTACTACAATCAACTGTATTAAGAAAAATGAAAGCAGTTAGAAAAAGTGGAAGCATCACCGAAGATCAGGTGCAAGGGACCATAGACCTGCCATTATAGGATTAGGTACCAGTGCACAATTATTGCACAGAGTGTGAAAGAGAATATGATACTTTATCTTTGGAAGTAAAAAAAAAAAATCCTAATTTCTTGAAGCAGGTAGCTGACTTGCTAATGAATTAAATACATGACAACTTTTAAGTGAAGCACAGCTGCTGAATTGTCAGAGGAGGTGACTTTATCATCAGCAGATTTTGATGGTATTATGCTTAGGATGAAATAACCACTTGTTTCAAAAAACAATCTCTAATATCCTATCTGAAGGTCGGTCTCATAGATTTCATTCCTTAATATTCTAGCTGACATTCCCATTTTCTGAAGTATGACTCTTTAGATACATAAGTCTTGGATATTGTAGTATCAAGAAGGCTACTATGTGCAGCATTGCAATTAGGTAGAGAAAATCCTCTTTCTGTGGTACATATGTGACCAGTAAACCAAAAGTTCCAGGGGTATTTTTTTTGTTATTTATACATTTTTATTAGGATTCTCATAATAGTACAGTCAGGTTCTAAATGTGAGTGCTTTTTGATTCAGATCTGTAAGACTTTAAAAAAATCATTCAATATTAATAACATTGGAGTTCAATGTAGGTAATAAAATACTAACATCCTCTTACACAGCTCTTAGCTGTGTAGGTCCAACTTATGGGGTGTTTTTCTTTTCTCTTGAAGTGACATGACTTTGAGTTATTATTTCAGGAAGGGAAAAGAGAGGCTGCTATTTTATTCATTTATATTCCAACTATATTAAACATGCTAGTTTAAAAACACAAGACTCCCCCTTTTTTTGAAGCTAACAAAATAGTCAAATGGAGAAGAAGCCATTCAAAACTGTCTTTTAATAAAAGTTTAAAGTCTTCAAAATATATTTGCCCCTGGAGCAAACTTTTTTCATTTAATATTGTGTCTGTTAATTAGTGCTTCAAATTTGCAAATTCTTTATTGGTTTATATCAATGTAATACCCAAAGCTCATCTCATTGCCAGTTTTGAATGAAATATGATCCTGTTTATTCTATTAAAACGAAGGCTTGAAATTGTTACCCAAATGCCACAGGAATTCTTGCCATTTTCTCATCAAATTCCTCATCAGATTTTTTGTTAAAGTCACATTGTTTTAGATTTTGAGCCTTGGCATTTAAATGAAATTCAATGTGCCCCACTGGAGAAAACATCTGCAGGGACATATTATGTACAATATCTATTCCAATCAAGCAGGAGTGCAGGAGTGCACTGTGTGACTGAATGAGAAGCTTATTCTTACTCCACTTAGGTTTACTCTGATGTGGCTATTGAGTCAGTCTGTGAGAAGGAATGTTCAGAAAATTAAACTAGCATAACAGCAAAGATTTTTTTTTTCATACTCAGAGCAAATACTTCCAATTGCACAATATTAATTCAAGAATGACATTTTAAAAAAGAACCTGGAGGAGTTCGATGCCAAATTCCCTTAGAAATTCAATGGAACTTGGGAATTGAAGCCTCCAGGTTGCCTTGATAAATCTGAGTGATTAGTATTAAGGGTTTTCTTTGAATATAAAATCATGATCTACAAAAACTGAGGGGAGTAGAGAGGTGTTGGGGGAGAATGAAAAGAAGGAAGAAAAAAATCAGTACTGTAATACTATAATATATATTAAAATGTTGCAGAAATCTAAAAGCATGAAGTTGGCTATCTTTAAAGATGGCCTGGAATAGGCCTTTTTCCTTCTGAAGCAGCTGCCTTACACACTAAGCTTGTCCCCACTAGTTTGTGAGCAAAAAAAGGCTGTGGAGGACCAAGCCCTTCTAAGCAGCAGTGGGTGTTTGTGGAACTTGCTCCTTTTCCTAATGAGGAAAAAATCCTAAAAAACTCTTTAAAGTGTATTCATGGTGACAGAGTCCTCTGCCATCCTTTGAAAGAGTTATTTTTACAGGCAGAGGACCTGTCTGTAACACCTTTTCTGCTACGGAGCTGTGAATAAGAGCTGTTGTTATGAGTTTTTCAGCTGCTTTAAATAAAGATTAGAAGAGATGTGGCAGTGGAGGTGAGGGGATCACTCCAGAGAATTACTGTAATTTATCTGTCTTTAACACTACAGGCCATGAGGACCACATCAAGAATAGCAGGTCCAATTTTTGTGCCCCTTAATACAGGAAGGACCTTGATAAAGGGACGAGTTCAGCAGAGGTCTAGCAGGATGGAGCTAAGCTGTTGACAGTGGGGCATGGTGAGAGGAGAAACAATGGGCATAAATTGGGGAAAAATAATAGAGGTTCTGACTGGATGTAAGGGAAAACCTTTTCCTCTTGAGGACAGTCAGGCATTGGAACAGAGTTTGCAGAAAGGCTGTGCAGTCTCCATCCGTGGACGTTTCTAACATTGAGTTAGATGAAGCCCTATTTAAACTGGTCTGACTTCAGAGCTGGCCCTGCTGTGAGCTTGAGTTTGGGCTAGAAGCATCCTGAAGTCTCTTTCTACCTGAATTTTCCTATGACACAATTAAATTTTAGATGAAATTTCATGTTTCTAGTTAAAATCTTCCCCACTCCTTTCTTGTCCTTATACTACCAGTTTTTCTCATTTTATTGTTTAGGCTAATGTCAATGGATCTTCCAGGGGTATATAGTTCTTTCCAAGAGCACTTCTGGAAGAACTCATTAGTAATGAAAAAAACCCTCAAACCAATGACCAGATGAAAACCACAACAAACCAGCAAATACAGTCAGGAAAAGTTGTTCAATAAGGTTACCAGATAGAGGGAATTGAATTTGTAGGGTACAGAACAAAAAGAAAAATGGTAATGAAACATAAATTTATGGTAAAATTCCAATTCTGTGTGTAACTTTGTTTATAAAATAGAGCTGTGTGACAAAAGCAGACATATTAAAGCTTGTAAACATATGATAATCCAAGCAGGGCAGTTCTAAACTTCTCAGTTTTATGTCTGCTTCCTTCAACTTCGAGGAGACGAGAGTTGAGCACTAAATTTGGAATTCAGTAAACCTGTACACTAAACAGAAAAGGTGTTGAAGAAAATATTCTGGTTGAAGTCTCTTGCATTTGAACCCTGGAAAGTATTCATGTGATGTTAACAGCTGATCGTGGCTGTCAGAGGAGCTGTGCAGTGAACAAGCAGGTTCTTAGTAATTCCATAGACCAGGCAGGAATTGCGTAGATCAAAGTCCACTACAGTGAGTACTCCGTGCTAATAGAAAATAACTCTGGTACACCCTGTAGCTAATTGCATGAGAAAAGATAATTTTAAGCACAAATTGTAACATATAATCTTAAGAAATATTCTTCAAATCCTTTCGTTTCTGATTTGAAAGGATTTAGAAACTCTGTTTTTACCTTATAGTGCAAGTGAGGATTTTTACAAACTGTAGCTCCCTACCTCACCACAAAAAGTGAATTTTTTTTCTTTGTTATTTTACAAATAGCTGTATTGAGTAGAAATGGATGATGAAAATTAAGTGTGAGTTATTCTAGCATCTGACAAGTAAGACAAGTTTTTTTGGGCTTTTTGTGACCATGAAAGGATAGAAAAAGCTGATCAGAAGTGTTCCATTCTTATCCTGCATGACCATTGAAGGGAAATTGTGCTCTGTGGAGTGTCCAGTGCTAGTAGGTAAAGAGAAACTTGAAGCATAGTGAAATAGGTGTGTGAATATCTTGGTCATAGTGGGGCAAACAGGAGGGGAAGCATCAACTAAAACATCACCGTGCTCGTTCAACAATTCAGCTCGCTTCTGCTGGCAGAAAGGAAGTTGGTTGATGACATGATAAGTGAATAAGTATATACAGCAAGGCTAGATTGTTTCTTTTTTTTATAATGTTTCAGCCTTTGCTGTATACTTCAGTAGTGCCATGAAAAATGTAGTGCTAAAATAGGAGCAGATTCTTTGTTTATTTCTGTCGGTGATTCCCTATTACATTTACAGAGATGACATGTCAAAGACAAATTTCTGAACTGCTTCTTCAGCAATCTCCAGTGGTCTCTGAATTTCAGGCTCAGATGCTTTCTAGCTTGAGCATAATTGTCACGAATAAAAGTTTCAGTGGGTCTAACTCTGCTTTCAGCTATAGCCAGGTAATCTCCTTATCTTTTGTAAGCAGAATACAGGAAATTCTTTTCCTCATGGAATGATTCAATTTTGGGTTTGCATTTGTGTTATAAAACCATTTCTTCATAATGCATGTGTTGGTTTTGTCTTGCTTTCCTTTAACTGCTGTCTCTGCAGTGCAAACATGGGTAAAAATAGTGCTTTAATGGTTATTTATTTTTATTTGTTCACTAGTAATAGGTATGGTACTAGAGATACGAGTTTCTGTGTGAGGAGCAGACTGATTAAATAAGCAGTCACTATTTTTGCAGGCAGAGTACATGTTCAAAACAGAAAGCTGCTAATACCACAGAGATAAAAGGATCATTTGCACTAATTTATGAAGCTAATTAATCAAATGAACTGAGTATATTAACCAGTTGATGATATTCTGCTGAGCAGGAACTGAAACAGTTAGCAACTTCTTCAGTCTTATTTTTCTCATTACTGTGACATATTTTGACTTATATTGCAAGTTTGCAACAATGATAACCCTTTCATAATCACTGACAGCTTAAGCAGCTCAATGAACAAGAACTGTGAATGCTCACAATGTCCAGGCAGATTCCTCTTTTATCATAGCATTTTCCTAATGAATTACTGAGAATGAAAGATATAGTATGTAAAGATTCCTCTGGCTGTAAATATGATGAGTATGAAAGTATTTTAAATATTTAGTACATGTTTATTAATAACAACAGTAGGGATTTATCTGAATTTATAGCAAGTTTTAAAAAATATTCCAGTTCTGTGCAGCTTCAGAAGATTCTGCAGTGGAAAGACATGTTTTTACAAAAATTGTGTAAATAAAAATACTAAAGAATGGTTATTTTATATTGCCTGGAGTCTGTATGAGATGCAGAGGCAATGTATTTCAATGTTAGATTTGTCAGTAAAACCATCTTCAAGGGTGGAGCAGAACATTTCAAGGAAGATGCAAGAGTTTTGCAGAGGCAAGCCAAATAAAGTCCCCTAAATTCTGTAAAGCAGAATTAAGGGTTGCTTTCTGACATGACAGAAACATGTGTAATGATTCCATTTCTCCTCTAGAAGCCAGTGGGAATGAGACATGCAAAATAAATGAGAATTTGTCTGTGAGTGTCCAACTCAAATCTGTAGAAATACATTCCCACACTGTAGAGTGCACAGTACGTGTGATGTGGGAAGTGCTTCCCAGTCGTACAGCTGTACAGCACCTTCTTGACCTAAGCAGCTGAGCCAGAGCCTTCTGTCTGCTGTGCATGTTCTGCGTGCACTGACAGCAGTTAAATTGTAGCAACCCTAAGACTACTAGCTTTGGTTTGTGGTCAAAGCTGAACAAAGTCAAGAAAGAATGATGTTCAAAACTGAACTTCTGGATTTTATGCCACTATAGAACACTCAGTGCATAATGAACACAACATATCAAACCAGTATTTCCAAGAGTATCTTTACTAGAAATTGTAAAATTTGATGATGATTTCTCATTAGCTTTCAGAAAGAGAGGTATCCCTAAGTTTTCATGATGTCTTTGAAGGTCTCTCCTTAACATTTAATGCTGAGTAGTGCAGCAGTCTTTTTCTTTCTATGTTAAATCATTAACTGATGATATCCAGTTCATAGTTTCAAGGACACTTCATATTTTTTGTCTCTTTTCAATTTGTAGAATAATTCCTCCCCCTGGCAATTCCCACACATTTTTATTGCATACTGAGTGGCCTCAACTCAAATGTCTCCTGTGAACTTGAGCATCTTTCAGGATCAAACCATGAATTTTAGAAATAGTTATAATTTTAAGGATTAGTGCTTTTCAATGCATAGAATACATTTTGTAAGTTATGTATTGTGAGAGTTGCTGGTATCTTCTTAGAAACAGTTGCTTCAGATCAAAACCATTTCCCACTCTGTTGTCCTTTACTATATCAAATAACAATTGAAACACCAGCAGCAGCCAATGAACATGGATCAATGGTATCTTCAACCACTGCATTTGTGTAGGTTTAATCCATTTATGTGAAAATCAAGTTACTACTGGCCTGCTTTTTCTTTCCTGGAAATAATTGATAACATTACTTCAGAAGAAATTAATCCAGAGAATTAATTAGCAGAATCTAGTATCCAATAAATGTAGTCTTGAGAAAGATTTTGTGGGTGGTCAATTGTGACATTAAATGGAAGGTGAAAAAATACGTACTGCTAGCTGTTTTCCATAATCAAATGAAATGACAGCAAAGGAACAAATAGGATGGCATTGACTTTGGAGGGAAGTAAATAGCTCAGTTCTTGTACCTGTCACAGGAAAGCTTGGAGAACAATTTTTTCATGTTTTTTGGCTTAGGCCCATTTTAAGGTCTTAAAGTTTTGGAAGAAATACTTTCAGAAGTAAAAAGAAGAAAATATTGTTTCCAGGGCAGTGAGATTGATACTGCAGAAGCTGCTTGGTGCTTGAAAATCAAATTCATCCCAAATCAGTGGGAGAAGAATAAGTTAATGCTTGCTACCTTCATCATCATTCCTGTGACTTTTAGTGACTTTTAGTAGGTTACATTTTTGCAATTCAGGGACATGGACCTTGCTTATAATCATAGTTAATGCAATTTGGCAGATGAGTGGTAACCTCCATAGCTATAGTGCTGGAATTTTGGATTTTGAGGTATTTTTTTTAATTATTATTACTGTATTGTTATTACTGAAGGACTGCACTTAAAAATACAAATGGAGATCAGTGTGATATTTCATGAGATCTCTGTGTGTGTACAGCCAAGTACTTTGAGCCAGATTTTCAAAGGTATTTAGGAGTCTGAACTTTCAGAGAGAAGCCTAAGAGGATCCTTGAGAGACTGTCTGCATGTTTAAGCAGCTAAATGACTTTAAATATCTCGGATTATTTTTGAAAGATTTAAGCAAGTGTTTAAGCACATTCTTAAAACAGGGTTTCAGTATGAGTGAAGGTCTCTTAAGATCCTGAATAGGTCATATTTTTCTGGGGATGGGAATTGTTCATGCACCTCCCAAATCGAAAGATGTTTCTAAAAGTTGATTGTGTTTCATTTGAGAACTCCTTAAAAATTGTCTTTTGCTGCTTACTCCAGCAGATGTAACTTTAAGGAAAAAGAAACCACTTTCCAAATAAAAATTCTATTTTAAGCCATTTCTCTCCTGACCCATAGGCCTCGGTATCCCTGACTTAAGTCTGTGGGCTGTAGCTTGTCACAGAGAATGATTTTGCTTTTGGAAGCTGTGCTCATTCAGCATGTTTGCTAACTTAGCAGCAAAGTGCTTCTGTATTTGCTTTGTCTTGGGTTCTGAGCAGTGACTTATTTACCGAAACATTTCTTTTTTTTTTCTTTTTTTTTTTTTTTTTACTTATGGAATTGATTGTGTGAGTGAAATTCAGGATGTTGTGATTGCAGGATTGTATGTTGTCAGTTTTTCTAGTAAGTATTATAAGCTTGTAGGATCTTGTGTTTCATTCATTGCTCTGACTAAACTAAAGGATAACTGAAAGAAGAAAATGTACTCTATCAATATTCACATTAGAGATCTTATTGGTGCAGTCTTGCCTGTAAAATTAGGGGTTTTTCAGAGGTGTATATTTTTTGGATGTATTTAAATTAGTAGTTGTTTTTTTTCAGAAAAAAAAAAAGCCCTGAAGCATGTTTAAAACTAGTGGCTACATAAAGCTGAAGAATCAGATGTCTGCTGGGCAAATTGACAGAACTCATTAATCTTAGACGCAGTGTACTATAGAGTCTGTCCTTTCATGCACCTGCCCATGCCTAAAGTAATTACATGATGGCACTATTAATACTGAAGAGCTTGAGTGGGGATAGGGTTATCTTCTCTTCCTAGTAATTGATTGCTGGCTGATTAGTGGACAACATTTCTCCTGCAGTATAATTGCCTTTCTGCTATTGTAGCCTCTCTAACCTGGGGGTTAGGCCATCTTACTGGTTTTGAGGCCCTGACAATAGCACCACAGACCTCAAAGTAATGAACTGGAACTCAGTCACTGTGAATTCCTCAAACAGAAGATGACTAGTTAAATGTATTTCAATGATAGGATATTTTACAGCAGTCAGCCAACAGAGGATTTGTTGCCTTCCCTCCTGCCTCCTCTTTCTATGAAGATATTTTCAAACCCTCTGATTCCTGTGTGGAAAAGCAGGCAGTTGACTTCTATTAAATCACATCTGCTACTTGTATAAAGTTATTATCTAAAATATATCAGAACTGTGTAATAAGCTTATATGTTCTTCTGTGACCCTATAGAAATAGAAATCTATGGTTTTGCTTCTTTAGAAGCAAACTGGTAATAAAGGAGCATATGAATTCTGCAGTGGGGTCTCAGAGATCAGCTGATTTCTAAACATGTTCCAAAAGTTGACTCTACTGGCTCAGGGACTCAGAGACCTGCTGACCAACTATACTTGGTGTATAGGTTCATAAAGGTTCATGAAAGATTATACTGCAGCAGACGTGACAGATCTGAGTCTTAGGAGTCAGTTAGACATGAAATAAATGCTGATTTCCACCCCCCGGCTTTCTGCTTACCTGAAAAATAACTCCTACCTTGCATCAGCCTTGTATCTGTTTCTGTTTTGTATAACTGTGCACTAAACCAGAGTCACATTAATCTTTGAGCTTTCTTACACTGGTCCTGGAATCAGATGGGATGGAACAGCAGTGGTGCAGCAAAGAAATCTCCAATCTCTGCCTGAATACTGAACCATGTACTTCCTTGCTTGATTATCAGTTTGTTCTATGGTACGTTCAAATGACTAAATTCTAGTAACATTTTCTAAGGACTTCTAATTGGGCCTGTTAGTACAATTGCCTAGCTTAATCACTGAAGTGGATGTCTAGATTTTAAATATGGAACCAGTTCCCTAGATCCCCATTTCCAAAAGTATCTAGAGGCAGTTAATAATATTACCCAGTATTATTTCCAGTACTCTGTCTACAAATCCAGCCAGAGGCATAGTCCTAAGATAAAAATGCAAGAACACACAGTCCATCCTAACCTGCCTGGAAGGACATTTCATTTTCTAACTTTTGTAAATTACCAGGTACCCAAAAGAATGGTGATTTGTCTTAGGAATGATACTAAACTGGTCAGAAATCTAAGTGACTTCTGGCTTTCTGCTTGTGGCATGCCCTGAAAAATAATACAAACAGAGCTGAAATGATTGAGTACTTTGACTGATGATTTTATAGTAGCCTGTGGGCTGTAGAAATCAAATCCCATGCCAACTGACTTACATGAGTGCTAGTTTAGGTCTCAGACAAGCTTTTTCTCTGCTAATGGAGTTTTGCACCTGACTAGTGATTCTCGAAACAAACTTCTGAGAGATGTGTAGCAGGTATAGAGAAACTATAGGGAAAGACAAACTGAGTTTTGTGTGCACTTAACTGGTGACATGACAGCTATCAAAAATTCACTCGTCAGATCTAAAAAATGAGTCTCATGGAAACTGGAGCTGAGAGAAAGCGAGCTCTCCTGTGCAAGGTATGTCTTTGCTTCATGACATGGCCAGCCTTCGGAAAACTGAAGTCTGTGCATCTGTGTAGATTCACCACACAAGCCCACTTACACTGTGTTGTTTAACAGCTCCATGTACTAGTTAGATTTTACAAGGAGACACCATAGTTTGTACTTCATGCCCTTGTACAGTATTCAGTTAAGTTGTCCTTTACACATTCGCCTGGGATTACAAACTGAGCCTCTGCTGTTCTCAGTGAGTTAGCATTGATATAAAAATGTCTAGCATACAAGCTCATGCAAAATGCAGCACTTTTTAGCATTTAGAGGAGGATGACAGGGGATTAGGAGTGGATATTAGAGAGTCTTTGGGTCATGATAGAAGTGTGTTGCCAGGAAAGGGGAAAAGCCTCCTCAATTTTTTCCTGATTTCCTTTGTTTTCTGCAAACATAAGACAGCCCATTCTTTGTACCATAAAATTTAAACCAAGAATCTTGAACTGCATAATTCCTTCAAGCAGTCCTTATAGCTGTATAACTGTTAAAACCTCATTTGTTTGACAGAAAGAGAAAGAGCAGTCTTTCCCAGTAAATGCTGAAGGATTTTTAGAAAATATTAATGTAATATATGCATACACTTAGAATAAGCAGAACTATATTATGTGTCATAAAAAATCTTGAAAATGTTAAGGTTGCAAAATGAAACTTTCAAGTCAGGAAATGCCAGCATTAAGGCTGCTCCTTTAAAAGCATTTCCCTGCTTTGTGGCAGTGTTTCATGAGCAGTCTTTAATTATTGGTTCACATGCTGGTTTTTTTCCTACAGGACCACTGCCTCATTCGCTGCACAGATGGATTATGTTCTCACAGTTCAGCCTTTTAGCTTCGTTGTTTCATGTGTGGCCCTAACTCATATTATCTGGGACATACTCATATCCTGCTCTAATTAGAGAAAATTTCACTTCCACGTGGCTTTATCTGGTCTGCACACCACTGTCATGCAAAATGCTTCTCAAATGTTATACGTTAATTTTTATACCTTTAGAAGGGGCAAGTTGTGTGTCCATTTTACAAAGGGAGGACTGAACCTCAGAATGGTGGTTGTAAGCTTACCCTGGTATTTTGTCTAAGATACTTGGGCCTTAATTTTTCAGGATGCTTACTTGAGTATGTGATGTTTGTTTTCACTGGCAGAGTTCCTCCTGATTTTGGTCAGGTGTAGAAGCCTTTAACACTTGCAGAAATTACAAACTAGACATCTAGAACATAAAGGACTCTTTTCAGCCATTTGGGCTCTTAGTCACAGATTGTTATAGCTAGGAAATCCAGAACAGGTTAAGAGGACATCTTTGTGTACTCCAGACTGCTTACTGCAAGTCTCTAAAGCTCCCCATCACCTTCTGTTGAACTTCTGAGCTTTTAAACAAAAATGAATTCCCAAGAAAACAGCAGAAGAGGTGAAAGGCATTTTCACTACCATTAGTGACTAAATGATTTACAGTGGCTATTAAAAGAAAAAAACAAAAAAAACCCCTGTGCCTCATGAGAAGCATCAGTTAACCCATGTTTTTGCCATGAAAAAGATGACCTGACAGAAATGTGTTTCCTGAACCTCTGATCTGAATGGCTTAACATTATGACATGAGCAAGACCTGGCTTGTGAAAATCCCAGACTTCTAATTTCCAGTCTGTTTATTTGATGTCTTATCAATTAGACTCTTTACATTCAATAATTCCTCTCCTTTTATGATATTTGCTTCCTAAATTCATGCATTTACTCATTGAATCTACATCTAAACTGCACCAAGGAACTTTCAAGATCTTTTGGTGAAATAGGAGTCAGAATGAAGTTCTCAGTCCTTCGTCTGTCTTGAGCATGAGACCATTGTTTTTTTCCTGTGGATCATAAGAATTTATTCTGCTGAATGAAAAGACACGAGAAGATGTACACCAGGAGCATATTTAATACTCTCCAATGGTACTGGGCCTTTAATTTGCAACGTGAAGCAGGTGTGAACATTAGAATGTTAACAACCAAGGGGGACTGTGTGCTGGTCCCTTGCCATTGATCTCAATAGAGGTCAAATGGACATATCAATTTATGCTCTCAGATTTCAGCACCAGGAACATTTCTTCAAATCGACTGCATAAAGTTTTGCAGTCAGGGATGGTAACTGTTAAGAGTAGTAGATTGCCAACACAAGATCAGGCATATGTTTTTGTAGACATTTTGTACAAACAATTTCAGCCCAATTTTTTACAAACAATTTCAGCCCAATCAGTTGAAGCTGGACATGGTGCCAAGGGAAGTGTCATGAGAAGTGCTGGGCAGCCTTAGCTACAGGTGACATTACTGGCTCCACCTGTAGCATGTACTATCTACAACTCTTTAAGCAATGTTGTCCTTCACTGTCATGTTTCTTGTATTGGACTTTTTGAATAGTGAGCCTGAAAATAACAAGCTGAGCTCATTAGTAGATTAGGTGTTGCAGTGAATCCATGTGCTAGTTCTCATTCTTCAGTTTGATAGGGTTTCTTTTAGAGAGCAATTACACCTGATTGACATGTTTTCATGTGCCTCTAGCCTTGACTCCTTCTTACTAAACAATTCTATAGCAAGGAGTGTGACTTTTCTACTGCCATTAACTAAAATAAGGATCCAGGAGAAAAAGTTAAATACCTTTTAAGATGCAACTTGAAACAAATTATAAAATATGTATAAAGAGGAATATATTTTGGTTTCGTATACTGTAGTTGTTGAAAGTCAAGTGAAAAACAGTTTAAGTCTTGGACATGCATTAAAATTAAGAAACAAATTCTGTATTTCTACTTCAGCTAAGAAAAATGAAGAAGGCCAAATCCTTGTGCACACTAAATGTGCATATAGCTTTTCCATGTAATTTGCGCTTTATCATTCACATTAAATGATGTAGTTCAGTGGAGTTTTATACTAGTAATGCTACTATGCATCCTGAAATCCTAGTAAAGAGAAGTGACTTCTTTTAAAAATGAAATGTTTTACCATAAAAAAGGTGCGTACTCGAAGACACCAAGTGTTCTTGCCCACTGGATTTTGCCATTTATGGAAAAAGCCTTATTTTGAAAAGGATTAAAGGCTTAAAAATTAAACAAACAAAAATCATTCCTCCTTTACTAAATCCACTATAGCTGAACGTTTGCTTTAGTTTTAATTCAATTTTTTATCTTGTACTTGTGTTGGTTTTTGAGGCTTTTTTCCAAATTTAAAATCTTATTTATGGGTTAAAATGAATCAAGTCTATTCCCCCACTCCCTTTGAACCCCAGGGTAAAGGGATGTATTATTACATCCCTTACATGCACCTACTATGATCTGTTAGCAAAAATTATTTGGTTGAATTTGTGTTTTAATGAAGTTGAAAGAAACTATCAGGATTGTCCAATAAAGAGTTTTTGCCTGAGCACAGTAAGTAAATACAAGCAAAAGCTACAATTGCTCTCCTTTCATCCATCGATGGCTGTTTTTCCCTCATGCGTGTCTTGGGAAGCTACGTAACAGTTTGCATTACTGAAATGAGCTGTCTTGAGTAAGTTGTCATGCTGTAGCTTTTGAAGATATTCTGCCTGACCAGGGAGTGGACTTTTTTTCTTTTCGTTTGAGGGCATATTTGTGCAGCTAAGAATGTTTTGCTGTGTTTTGGATCCCATTTTCACCTATTGGCTATGAATTTGTAAAACTCCCTCTTTATTTCATGTATCTATTTCATAGGTAGCATATCCACGACTTTTCTGTTCTCAGACCTTTTTAAACCACTGGGTTATTCTGTTTGACTCTAATAGCTAGTGAGGACTGGCTTACAGATTTTTCCTATGATTGATGTGCATGTATTTTATTTCCTTTCTTTGCCTTGTACTATTTCAACTGCTGAATACCAATTCCTAGCACCAGTGTCATGGTAGGAGGTTTGGATTACGATCATCTTCTTCTTCTTCGAGGAAAGTGCAGCTCCACCAGGGAAGTGCAGATGAAAAATGGAGTGATAAATACCATGGAAAAATAACCAGAAACACTCTTTGTTCTTGATGTTGGCCAATATTCTATCACAAGCAAAAGCTCTGGTCTGTAACTATACCTGATGGGTGCAAATGCAGATCCTTACATTACCTTTCATGCCTTTGTCTAATAAAGTGTTATAGAATTACTTTCAGAACTGGAGGTTGTGAGACACTTAAACCTTGAATCTTATAGATACTCCAGGTCATGTGGCTGGAGTGGATGTTGACTAAATTATTGTATTGGATGTCTGACTTGCCCTGAGGATTTCTTCATAAGTATTATTTATCCCTTTGATTTTTTTATATGTATATTTAAGACTATATAAGAATGCAATGTACAAATAATGTATTTTGTTTCCTAAAACCAGAAATGCTAGATAATATCATGCAAAGCAATAATAGGTCTGTTAGTAATTTGATATTTTGCATTACATTGTCCTGCATTATAAGTTGTAATAGCCCAATGTTGTTACACATATAGTTGCCTTACATTTTTCCTTAAATGGTTGCTTTCCCATTTATTGCAGAAGACTCTTACTTTCCTCTTCCTGCTATTGCTCACACTCTGCCACTCAGTAACTACAGAGTATGCCAGGTGTACTTTTCTTTTTGACAACAAAAGTCCAGATGACAAAGCTGTTTTGTTTCTATGCATTTTTCTCTGAAAACTTATCATTATAAAATTAGTTCTGTCTTGCCAAATAAACAGTTTAGTATAGTAATTAGCGAGTTCTGCCAAAATATCTGTTCCAGCAAGGAATTGCATTTGGGAACTCGTCTATGTTTTCCCTTAAGCACTGACCATAGAACTTAATTAACTTCCTTTTCCATCATAAATTCCAGTGCAGGCAATGGCCACTGTGTCCTCCCCCACTCCTACGTGTTCACTTATGATATATTGTCCCTTATGCAGCCAATATGGAGGCAGGTGCCTGTATGAATCTCAGGGGTTATACATACTATCCACAGAGCTGATTAATAATGAGGTTTTCAGTGAACCCCCCTTCTTTTTTCTGTGTTCATGCTTCAGTGAAATAGGGAGAAGTTTATGGCAGAATGAGAGGGTTCCTCCCCTCCCAATTATACTTCTCATTTAAACTGATGTCTTTTGGAATTGATTTGCAAGTGCATACTGCAAGGTACCTGCACTTACCCCCTTGACCTGCATGACCATTCCTGTGGTGTATTGTAAATACAATCTTTGCCCCCTTCCTTTTTCTCAGTAACTCCTATATTTGTAAACATTTGTATCAATGTGTTTACTCTCCCTTCATTTCCCCTTCCCTTCTTGTCAATTCTACATTTCTAGTCAGATCTACTTGAACTACTATTGCCCAACAGTTTGTGTAAAGAGTTTCATATTTTGTTTGTAACTTTGCCTGTGAGATTTCTATCCATAGAAATCACTAAAAGTTGTGACCAATTTGTTTGAACATTTCAGAAGACATTTTCTAGGAGTCTATATCTCAACATACACATTTGTAAACATAGTCAGGAGCCAAAATTTAATCATAGAGCAATGAAACACGAGCTATTCTGTGTCCGTGGGAATAGATCCTGCAGTGCACATTATACTGGATTTCCTAGGCTGAAGTGTTCTTGCAAAGCACTGTGGTGCTGTGCAGATGCACTAGCCTGGGTTCAAACAGAAAACTAAAAGGATATATAACTCAGGGTCATTGTCATGCAGTATTTGCTTCTGGGTCTTGGTACAGCTCACTTACAAGTCTTCGCAACACACTCCTTAGAGGTGAGAGTCTATCCAACAGACCAGATGTTATTACATCTGAAGTATAGACAAGGCCTAAGTTACTTTGGAAATGAAAAGTTCTAAAAGCATCAGTTCTGCTTTACAGGGAAATCTTTCCAGGTCTCTAATAACCTTTTCTCTTTTCTTTTCTTTTATTTATTTATTTTTTTTTTTTTTAATTTTTTTTTCCCTTTTGCTCCTCTGATCATTAAACTAGAACTAGGAATTAAGGGTAGGAAGGTTGCTTTCAAATTAGGTATTTAATTCTTTCCCTGGCTTAATATAGCATTGAATTTTTGTTTGCTTTTGGTTTGGTTTAAAAATGTTGCAGATTCTGAACAGAGAATTTCATTGCACTGTTATCAAGAATGCTCTTTTGTTTCTTTTGTGGTGGCAGCCTTTTGGTCCCCAAAATTGCATGTGAATACAGCAAATACACAATTTCCATTTGATGGAGTTTCCTAGTGCCTTGTTGAATTTATTGTAGCTGATCACTGGGGAAGAGATTTTGGCCATGATTGACTCCTGTTCGTTGGTTATTTCCAGGACTAGAGAATTTAGTCTTTTCATTCAGTGTCAAGCATACTACAGGCCTGACTGATTCTGATATACTGATTCATCACCCTTTATTTTAGTCTTTTCTTTAATGCTTCATCTCCAGTACCTTTTCATATTTTAATTCTGTCCATGAACTATTAATTTTTAAGTAATTTTCTTATTTCCTGTTCAAGGCAGTTCTTTTTTTTTCTTTTTCTTTTCCCTGTTTCTACCACTATTGTGCATGAGAAAATACTGAGGAAGGATAACAGAAAAGGCAAAGTGAACCTCCATATAGTCATTGTTGTTCTTGGTTCAAAACCAAAGCAATCCATAACTAAATCAAGCTCAAATATCTTGTCACCAAATTGACAACGGATGTTTTAATTACTAAGAGGTTCCAAAAGGGGAGGGGAAAAAAAGCTTACTTGAAAGAATAAACTTCGTTATCTCCTACTGCTGTATGTGTCTTCATCATATAAAGCTGTCAACTTGACGTGCCCTCTTGAAAATGTCCTCATGAAGTTTCTTGATAACTACTGGAGGGTTAAACTGAAGGAGTATTTAACTACAGTTTATGATTCCTTTCATTTTGCTAGGCAGACTGTCACTAATGAGAAGTGTGATGTTTCAGCTTCCTGCATTTTTCACTTATTATCCAGGTCTAACTACAGTTTTGTTATTATCTTGCATTCAAAATAAAAGCAGGACATAGAAAAAAGTAGATGTCATGCTGAGCCCAAACATCATCAAACAAAAGCCTGTTTCATACATAAAGGTTTCTCTCTGATCTTCAGATCAGCCTTTAAAAAAGCATAACAACAATTAATGCCAGGGGGTTTCTGCTTACTTTTGATAAGGACACTCTAAACTGGGAAGAGTTACGATAGGTGGTGTTGGTGTTGTTTCTGTGTCAAAAACAGTCATATTCACATGTCTTCAAGATGAGAGTTTATATTTTTCAACAGAGTAAGCTTAAAAAGATGCTGGCTGTTTTTGAGATGTTTCATGATACCATATCATAGTGGCATAACAAGAGTAGTCTCTACTTAGGAGAGCTGCCTTCTTCCTGTTGAGGAACTTTCCAAAGGGTGAAGGAATGATATGATATGATATATGATATTTCCAGACATTATTTATAGTATATTGGAATGAAATATCAATGACCAATAATTTGTTAGGAACTGGTGCTTACAGCCTGAAAATTCTAACAACTACTAGTAGCAATGAATTCAGTATGTGGTGTAGTTTTAATTGCACACAAAAGAACCTATTTGCTTTTATCATTTGAAAGGCCAAGGACTAATTATTTCCATTTGGGTATTATAGTAGCAGGGTTTGGCTTTTGCCTCAAATGAAAAAGAGAGCTTTATTTATTTTTCAGTGTCTGATGCTTTTACTGATTGCAGTATTGGACATGCAGGAAGGCAGTTTCAGTGATTTCCACTGTGGCAATCTGTGATTGGACTGGCTGTGAACCTGTTTCGAGGAGGAGTGTCTGTGGTCTGTGTTATCAGCTCCATTGTGTGTGCTATTGGCAGCACTGATACAGACCCAGCTCTGCCCCTCTGTGTGTTACTAATGTTAAGATGGATCAAAGTGCATTCCTGGCTGGGTTTGTACTTTTCATTTACGTTCTCCTCTTTATAAGGAGAGCTTGGCAATGAGCTGCACCTTCCCATCATACGCTTGAGTCTCCTTGCTTACATACTTTTTTCTTTGCCTGATGTAAAATATGTTTAGATGAGGATACAAAGTTAACGTTAGGAACTAAAGTAGCAAAGAACTTGGTTGTTGGCAATTCAGAGTAAAATTTGTTCCAGCAAGTCCTTACTTGTCTAAAATGCTAATGCATGAGGTTTTAATGAGATGCTTTCTGTTATAACATACCTTGAAATCTGAATAGAGTAGTGAAATCTTTAGTGTGTTGGGTTCAAGGCTGTTTAGATGTTGACAGGATCTTGAAAAAGTATGACAACCTTTATGTGAAGTCTAGGCTAGCTCTCATTCAGTATGTTACATGGGGAATTGATTAAAGCTGCTGTGTATAAGATCTGCCATACATTTAAGATAAACTTCAGAAGTCATCAGAAGGCATAGACCCTTGAAAGGCTAAGCTAAGGCTAGACAAGATAGGAGCTGAGCTATATGGAGAAAAGACTTTCACTGTGGAACAGATGCAAAAACAGAAATTGGGAATCCTTGTGGGGGAGGAGGAACGAGGGCATTTGAGTGCTACAGATGAAAGAAAGAGCAGACAGAGCCACTATGGCAGAGGCAGAGGGAGGATGGGCAGGAAATAAAGGCAACATGACCCTGAAAGGAAGCTTGAAGGGAGCCCTTCAGCACAGGCTAGAAAAAAGCAACATATTGCACTGAGCATCTGCTGTTTTCCCACTGTGTTCAGGGGAACAGGACATATATATTTTTGAAAATAAATAGCTTTGCATCAAAGAAATACCCTCACTCTGTCATCATCTTCTCTATGTAAAAAGAAAACGAATACAAAAGATGCTACTGCTACTGTGTTACGCAGCATTATTTATCTTCCTCTGCCTGTACCAAGGAACATATGAGGCTGCTGAGGTTACCTGCTGAGGGCCTTATGGCAAATTTTAAAAGGTATTTAAGCTCCTGAAGATGTAGAGTCACCTAGTGGAGTTTTTAAAAACACCCAGGATCCTAAACCTCTTCGCAGACAATGGCAATTAGATTCCTAGGTGTTTTAGAGAGGTTCCCTTAAAGGCCCCCTAGGTCTCTCAGTGCTTTGGAAAGGATGAACCCTCACGCTTTAATCTGAACTGCTTTTGAATGTGGACAGTCTATGGCTGGTTTCTAGTGCTGGCAAATCTATTGGTCTGTTCTCTCTGTTGCTTATTCATTCCAGGTGACAAGAGCAACAGACAATGTTGGGGAAAAAAAAAAAAAACCAAAACAATGAAACAGGGCTTAAGTAGAAGGATTTTCACAGTTCTCTGGGGTCTTAATAGTAAAAATCATCCATTCACTCAGCTTCATGAGTGTTGTGATAGAGACTACTTGCAAAGGACAGATAGTAGTCAAATCCAGAAAGTGAGATTTTTGGGAAGGAACATCAGTAATCTAATTGTAAACACTTTCTCGGAGTACTGAAGCCCTGCCATCATCAACACAATCAACATGGCAGTGTTCTGTTTGAAATGTTTATTGGACTTAGTTCTTATTTTCCAAAACTCTCTGTTCTGTGCAGAAGCCACTTTAGGTTGTAAGAGTTGGGTTTGGCCCTTTTATTTTCTGTATGCAGCCACATGTTGGCTATGAATTAAGACAACTTAGAGATGGCAAATATTTATTCTTAGGAAAGTGCATAGTATCCTAAGTAGAATCTATGGAATGCAGTTCTTAAAATTATTTCTATGATTTACGCCAGAAATCCTGTAAAAGTAAATATTACTCAGTATTCAAAACAGAAAAAACAGTGGAGTCTGACCCTTAAATGAAAGCTCATCAACTTTTCAGGAATTCTTGAGTGTTGGCTTGCTCACAGAAAGATGTAAGTCTTGTCACTGTTACTTTTAACTGGAAGAATGCAGAGTATTTTGTTTTTTCCTACCATATTTTCATAAGCCCTGCTTGCTGCATAGCTGTGGCATCTCAGTAATTCTGAACAGGAAAAAATCCTGAAGTTATTTTCTCTGTTAGTTTGAGTGGTTGCTGTTTGCCATTTTGATTATATTGCCAAATTTTGAAGGTCACCCTGTCCTTAGCAGTCCCAATCACAACAAAGTGCTAATGCTGACTTTTTTCCTGACAATGTAGAGTTTTAACTAGCACACAAGAGGAGTCCATCAAAACTTTATCCTCCACTGAGTATTATTGCATTTGTAAAGATAATGTTAATACAGTTTTCTAATGCTCTATGGATCATTATCTGGCAGTGGACCAATAATTGGGTATAAAACATTAACAACTAAAAAGGAATACTGATTCCTTTGGGCTTATAATTGTTGTTCATTACAAATTGCTACCAAAATAGGCCTGAGCTGATTCATAGAGAATTAAGTAGATTTGGTTTAGTAATGTTTTCAGGTTTCTGAATAAATTATGAATGCATCTTGACTGTTAGAAGGAGCCACTGACATTATGAAACGGTAATGAACAGATCTGCAAGAGGAAAACAGCCTCAGCTGATCATCCTGTTCAAAACCTATTAAGGTTTGATGAAATGAGAAGATTTTTTCCTTCCATGTATGGATGTGCAACAAGTCATAAGTTGTGGACTTTAATAATATATTTTCTTCACAAGCAATAACACGGCAATTAGGAAGTGCTCACTGAGGTAGAAATAATGGTAACTGCTGCACAGATTAGCTTTGCTAAAGGGAGCTCTCAGACATACAGTAAAACAACATATTCCAGGTTCCTGTTGGTGTGTAATTTCTACTTTATTTACTTATCATCTCAGTTAAAGAGGACTCCTGGCAGTAATGAGGCTACATAAATGCACATATAATACTGTAAGATGTTACAAATTATATAAAAGATAAATCTAATGATTACCTATTATAATGACAGTGCAATCACTGGGGAAATTGCACTGTTCTGAGAAGCCCATGGCTGGCAAAAATGCCACTGCATAGTGTATTATTTCTGAGCTTTTGCTTCTCCATGACTGTTTGTAAGAGATGTGTAATTCACTTGGAAGGGAGCTGCTAAACACAATGGCTCACAAATTTTCATCTAGTGCAGCAATACTTACAAGTACTGTGGTAAGTATGAAGATAACAGTCCTGAAAACTTGGAGAGGTTTTCTTGCTGGAAATTCAGAGTATTTGTTACCACTGTAGTAAAAATTAAGATAACATGACTGCCAAAATGAATCTTTTATACTGTAACTGCCTTAAAAATAACCAGGAAAAAAATGCCACATACTGCAAGTTCTGTCAAAAGAAGATATGTTCAAGTCCATCAGTGCTAACTCAGGGAAATGGATATTAGTATCTCTGAGCCCCAGCAGTTTTAATCTGTAAAATCTGCAAGGACACTGCCTCAGATGTAGAACATTAAAAAAAAGTCAAACAGAATTTAGTCATAGATTAAGCATAGTACATTTAGAATATGTGCTTAGAGTAAAACATTTGTAAAATAGCAAGTGTTAATTAAAATAAATCATGATTAAAAAGCACTTCAGAAGTGTCAAATGTTTTGGGTTTTTTTTCTTTCTATGCTGGGTGATAATGCCTGAGTCCTACCCTATCCTCCTGTGAAGGAATTTGTAGGATTATATATGTAATTTTGGATGTAAAGGCAATATAAATCTGTTACTGAGTGGTATGGAGGTATTAGAGGCATTCTGTGCTGAGTAAGTTACGGTATTTGTGTAAGTGAAATATGTGAAAGAGAGCCAAAATTAAGATTTTAATAAACAAGTGACTAAAGTTAAGCTGTTAAATGTTCTCTGTAACAGCTGAGCACTTGGTATTTAAAATCTAAGTGCTTACTAATTTGGGAAACTAAATATAAATTTACTAACTGTAGCCATGCTGTGTTGTGAAATATTGGCCTGGAAGAAGACATAGTGATTTTGTTGTTGTTATTGTGACGATCATGGTGATGAGAACAAAGAAGATAGTAGTTGATCGATTACAGTAAGGTGCAGACTAGAAGTGAGTGTAGGCTGGGGAATGACAGGAACTAGCCTCTCAGAGCTGAAGAATAAGATAAATAAGACATATTTGTATTTGAGAATACTCTTTTTATTCAGGGAAAGTGTTCACATCTCCAAGATATTTGTCTGACAATGAGTTCTTTTCTACTGTCCTTGTCCAATTCTGGAAGGTCAAGTTTGGGACTAGCTTTTTTGCTCCTCTGTGAATACTTTTACAAGGAAGTGCACCTTTGTTGGAGATCTCTAGGAACAACTGCAGTCTCTCAAAAGAGGAATTTCTGGAGAGGAAAATGAGGGCAATAGTTAACAGGCAGCAAGAGGAATTGTTAAGGTAATTGAGTAAAACTGCCTGAATTTTCCCTGATAAAGGTGTCTGTATTCAGTTACTTTGAAGAAATCACTATATGTATTGTTAAAGGGTATGATCTGAAGTCAATGAACTTCAGATGTTTTAGACCTTGTGCTGTGTTTGCATGTTTGTCTGAAATGGTGTATTCCTGTTCTCCTTTACCAATTCCACTACTTTGAGATTTGCTTCAAACTGGTCAAAAGGCATCAAGGGAGAGGCAGAGCTTGTATGGCTGTGTCAGCCTGTTTTCTGTTTGCATGACATTGGCCTGCATAAATTTTTTACAGAAATGCCCATTTGAAAAAGTTCTTTCTATGTCCCAGGATTTAATTACTGCTTTAAAAAAATGCAGGAACCCCATCTTCCTTAACCAGTCACTCTTGTAGTATCTTTAGTGTCTCTACAAGATTATATCAATGTCAAAAACAGTGAGCCAATTTTTATACGACAGCCAGAAACTCTTCCATCAGGCCTTGTTAAGTGATAATGTCTTAACCTAAAAGGTGTAGAAGACTCCCTAGTTGCTTCCCTGCAGTGGCAGTCATGTGATTGCCAGCTCTGGTTGAAACAAAGATGCTGCTGTCCTCACTTCCACACCAAGTTCTCCCTAGTTTGTGAGGTATAAACTAATTCCCCTTTGTGTGTATATACCTGGTGGTGTGGAACTACACAATCAAGAAATGTATGTCTTCAAAAAGGCATGACAACTTATCAGTACTATAAGCTATAGATTATACCAGAGTACTATGCCTCACTCAATCTCCCCATGCTAAATCATGTCAGGATTTCAAATTCACTGTTCCATAAAAAAGGATAGAGGGAGCCAAAATATCTGTGCACACAGATATATGCATGTATATAGCAAAAAATTATAAGTCATTTGGAGACTCGTAACAATCCCTGCCAAATCCCCCGGGGATAAATTGTTTTCCAGGTTAGAATTCCAAGAGCAATGACAGAAGCCCAGTGTCTTTGGGTCATTTACAGCCAGACCAGACAAAGCACCTCAGCATTTTAGAGCAGGAGGCACTCCTGCTCTGGCACAGCAGTATTATTAATGACCATTAAGTTTTGTGCATCTGTAAGATAAATTTGCTCAACACAGATATGCCTCAGTTTGTAAAATCAGTATTCACATTTTAGAGTGTCCCTCATAATTTTTCGAGATAAAAGCCATAAGATGCGAGGGACAATAAATAAATTAGTATAAGTAGTCCTTTTTTAAAAGTTTAGGAATTAGAAATAACTCACATTTTATAAATCATATGGCATAATTATTGCATTTAAATGTTACATTACACTTATGTTTACATTAATTCTTAATAGGTCTGATTTTTTTTCCTTCTGAAAATATAATTGGAAACTATATTTTCCCTCTTTTTCTAATTAAAATATTTTAATAAATGTTTATTTAGATACTATGTCATGGAAGGTTGCAGCTTTGGCTGCCTAATGTAATGTAAAAATCAATTAGATGCAGAAAAATATCTGGTTTTAATTTACAAAGACTAGATATCTGCCTGATCGCTGCTGGGTAGCAATATCCATAATGTTTTATATATTAAAATAGTAATGATTAGTATTAATCTTGGACATACTGAAGTATTTACCTATTCATATATTCAAAGGTAATCCGTTTCCTTGAATGCAGCTTTTGAGTTGCCATATTGTATCATTTCTTTACCACAATGTCTTCTACAGTGGTTTGAAAACAATTTCTAACATGCATCATATACTCGAGGTTTATTTGTCTCATGCAGAGATCAGCATGCAAACATTGCTGCATATGTAAGCCTTGGAACTAATTGCATGCAAAACAATGCAAAGATTTTACCATTGTACAGCAATTAATGAGATCTCTGCTAGTGCAAGTATGTTTCCTTCTCCCCATACTCTCTTCCTCCATGGCCCCTCAAACCATAAATCATTTCCAACCTGTCAGAATGGATCTGTGCTGGCAAAGAAACAAGGGTAATGTTTCAATTTTCTCCATCTGGTGAGATATTTTCTGTTAGTTTTTCTCCCTCTCTGTAGTTATTGAATTTGCATGAAGAACTATGTGTTGTAGACTAATAAGATTTCCTGAAATAGAGTGGAGAAAGCGTGACCTGTCTCCCACTGAATCTGAGGTTGTGTGAGATGGAGTAAATTCTGTCATGTTAATGTTATTGAGAATCAAAGCTGAGGACCAGACTGCCTTCCTGCCCCTCTAGTGCAAAGGGAAGGATGCTGGCATGCTGGAAGGGAGACCAGGATTGTGACTGTAGGCCTGTGAGTCACTGTACTCTAAGCACATCATTCCAGTCTCCTCAGTTTACAAAATCAATTAAAAATTCTTTATAAGAAAATGCTTCTTTGTTTTCCTAAATATCAGTCATTCCAGCATCTGGTCTTAAGCATGTGGCTTAAACTGCAAGCTTGGTGGGTTACATGGACTTCATTTATATTAGGTATATTATTAATTACTTTTAAAAAACTATTCCATATGGGAAAAAGCAATATTCTCTCTGAGTACCAGATTCTGTGTTCATGATAGCCTTTGTGAACAGTTCTCTATATTGCTGGGGGAGTCTCCATTGCAAACTGGCACACAAGTTATGTATGGTTTTGTTATAGCCATTAAAAATAAAACCTGACATTACTTGCACACAGAGAAATTTTTGGTCCCTCTGAAGTAACCACATGCTGTACTTGGAGGATCCACAGACAAAAAGAAATACCTGGATGTACATGCTAGTAAATGCTTTTTGAATAGTTCAAGCTCCAGACCTTGAAGCACAGCACTCTTTGGGAGAGCGGTACAGCAAAGCATGGGTAGCAAACGTGGACTTGTCAATGAAGCTGTGATTGGTGCTACTACACCAGCTTCAGGCCAAAACCACTCTCCTAGGGATCTGATTAATGTCCAAAGAGGGAGAATTTCTCCCTCTTCTTGCCCTTATTCTATGCTTTGTGTGTTTGTAGCACCCAGCATTTATCTGAGGGTTTTAGCCAATTTCCTCTATGTGGCAAATCCAATTATTCAATATTGAGTTGAAATTAAGAAATTGTATTAAAATTATGAGGTAATTTAACACCCCACTTGTTTTTCATTTATTTTTAGTTTATCTTTTGTTGTTTTAGCCATTTTTGGTACATTCAGTTCACATTTTCGGGTTTTACTTCATGTTTGAGAAATCTAGACACTTTTTTAAATGGAAACTCAGATTCACATTTATTCATATAATTTCAACAGTCAGGGCTTTAAGAAAAATAGCAAATATCACAAGATTCATAGGAAAATAATGAGAGTTGGCAACACTATCAATTTCCTCTGAGCATACTTCCATTATAGTTAGATTATTGGACATAGTTATTTGTTATTGCAAGGCTTCCTCTATATGGAAAGAGCAGAGAGCCTTGATCTGAAAGAGAATAAAACCCAACAAGCAGACGTAAATTCTCTGTGAAAGAGCAGAGAGACAGTGTGCATGTGCATGCATGCCTCTGTCTCCATGGATAGTCAGCACTGAACACTGAAAACAAAATGCTGTTTGACTTAACAAGTAGGGAGAGTACTCAGAAATGTAGAGGCACAAAAACGTCCATGCAATTTCACAGCTAAATACACTACAATTATAATCTAATGCAATAACAATTTTAAGGGTCATTTCATAGTAAGAGATGAGATATCTTTTGAGTGGTAGAAAGCTCCCACCCAGCCGTCACCTAAACAATAGTTACAGTTCCCTGGGAGGAGAAACATTTGGACCAAATTGCTGATACAGGGGCAAAATACCTTTTCAAGTGTTTTCTTGGTGTCCCTGAATTCGTGGAAGATAAGTCAGACTTTGAAATCACACATCCCCATACACACCTGGAGTCTCAAACCCATCAGCCCTATCAAAAGAAAGTTAACCTGCCTTATCTGTGGGTTTGATGTCTAAATATTTTCCCATTTAGTGGTTAGCTATTGCTGATTTTTGTTTAGTTTTTAGCAGTTCTACACTGTCACTGTGTCTGGAAGAAAACTGTGCATGTCTCAGGACACAGGGTTATAGAACTATTGATAAATAAAGGGTAACTTTACTTTTTAATGAGGTCTAGCTATATGGAAAATAGTGCACTATGCTTAAAACATGAGGACTTTGGATAAGATCCTAACTAAAGACAAAAGAAATGGGAACATTCCTTTTATCCTGTAACTTCAGTCTCAGATTTTTCCTTTTTATGTGTTTGCTAAGTCTGTCTAAGTCTTATTTGTGATGATGTTCATTTCAGCCCCTTGTTTTGCTCTGTGGTCCAGCAGTGACTGGGAGCCCTTCAGAGACAGCACACTTTCAGGTGTCACATTACAACATCTCCTCTGGCTGATAAAAGGGAAGTATTAAGAAGCTCCAAAAATAGCCTCATGTCCAGTACTTTCACCACTGCAGTGCTGTTCATTAACATGTTAGTAAGCATCAATAGTAGCCTACAAAAGCAGCCAAAATAGAGCTACTCTTTCCAAATATAAGCAGTGGTATAGAAATACCATGGGTTTGAAAGGAGTTCCATTCTGCTTCATGGGTCTTTCAAAACAATGATATAAGTCATCATTAAATCAGAAAGATACCCTCTGTACCTGCCAATCTTTGTGTCTGCCAATCAGATTTCTGGAATGCTGTGGTTTCCCTTATAAAGCTAAAATGTGGCATGATGGGTTGAGAAATGCAGAAAAAAGGAGAAAGACAATTTTTGAACTGATCAACATATAAACCAGGAATTATTAAATGTTTGTGAAGTATTTCACCAATTTCAAAGTTAAGTCTTCCAAGTTCTTCTGAGCTACAGCTCTCATTTTCTGTTTATCCAAAGTACGGTTTTAAAATTATTATTATTATTCAATATTCCATCTTCCTCAGAGAATTCTAACTGGCTTTTCAAAGGAAAAATAAAATAGAAAGGGAGCAGCTGTAAGAAATGTCATGTAAGACAATGAGTGTGCATATGAGTAAAAAGGGGGAAATATGATGAAAATGATACCGGTTTAAAACACTAAGGAATTAGAAGAAAGTCATTGCATTAATTTAAAAACATGTCTTCTGAGGTAATAGAAAGCAGGGATTTGCTTATCAGAAGTGCAAGTACTTACCTTTCTAAATGCATGATCCCACTGGAAGTAGCTGAGGTTTCCAAGGCAGCTGTATATGTGTCATCATCATCATCATCATGGCTAGGCTTCACAAATGAAGGTTTGGGAAGGACTCTCCCCACGGTTGCTACACGCATGCTGGTGGCTAAAAAGGCCAATGTGAGACAGGCAAATCCAGTCACAAAAGACACAGTGGAGTCTCCTCGGGCGGTGTTGGCGAGGCCCAGTTTTTTCTGTGTTGTCTTTTTTCTTTGAGACTGATCTTGCGTGTGCTCTCAAAGGAAGCAGCAGCGTTATGGATGGTGCCTCCATGCCTCCTGATTGGAGGCCAGAGTGGACCATTGATGTATATGTGTAATGTGATAAATATTGCTATTTGCTCAAGAAAACCATTGAAATAACCAGCCACTTGAGTTGTTGGTTCATCAGCGATGCTTGGATGTAAGTGGGTCCCAACACTGTTTACTCCAAATGGAATTTTGTTAGATGCTTCACACCATAGAAGCCAGTAAGACTGAAACACATGTTAACTTGATCATATACCTGGGTTTGGACTTCGTGTTTGACTGAAGCATTTACAAAGGCAAGATCCCAAATTCTTGCTTTTTTTAGAAAGTTATTTAGATTTTAAGATTGCAGTTGAAGTAAGTACTTACTAAATGTTATCATTCCTAGCCAGTTTTATTCTTCATCCACTGTGCAATGAGATTAAATTCCCAGGCAGATGTACAAACTGGAACCTGAAATACTGGCATGCCTGTGAGGGAGCGATGACAGAGTGTTGGGGTCAAGGCTATTCACAATGCATTGGTTTCTGAATGCTGCAGAAATGAAGAAGCACAGCTGAGAAGTTCAGGATCAGATTATGATCCCACCTGTGCTATCACTGCCAGAAGTGGAAGTTGCTTTCACCTTCGCAGGCTTTCTCCTAATTAGGAAGTCCTGCTCTGTCCTGTCACAGGTTCTGGTGGTTGCTGTGATTTTGTAGGTGGATCCTACCCTGCCCTGCCCTGCCCACTTTCTTGCTGGGTCAGTTATCCCCTGTTTTGCCTAGCTGAAAGAGGCCAGGTCTAGGAGGATGCAGAAGCAGGAGACAGGAGTCTGTGGTGAGTAGCACACAGTTGTGAGTAGATGGTAGAGTAGAGCTTTTTCTTTTCCAACAGCAGTAACCGCTGGGATCAGCACACCATCCTATATGTAGCTTCACCCAAAGCAGCAGATTGACTTTTGACAATGTTCAGTTGCAGTGGCTTTGCTTTTCTCATGCTTATAACTGAGTCAGATATAATTACTTTTCCTGACATAGATTATCAGGTGGAGATTGCTGTCTGATCTAATGAAGGTGCATAGTAAAGTTGCTTTGTGTTATCTGTGAGTAAGAATGAGAATGCTCATATTGTTTTTCATGGGCACTTCTTTGAACAAGTTGAATTCTGAAAGCTTCTAATTGTTTTCCTCTTTTCTGAGTGATGATGATCAACCAAATAACAATCTGCTCAGAAAGGCACACTGTATAAAAAATCCACATGAAAGCTAGTGCTTAAAGTAAATGATAAATTTCATTTTGAGGAAATGCCATGTATGGGCAACTGTACCTTGGTCTTACGTCTGTTCTGTTATCTGGCTGCTCCAGTGGACAGATTCCTAATTGAATATATTTCAGCCTGAAGTGCATTTCAGTAGTTAGACTGTCAACAACTCTCAATTGGTTTATAACACATAAGCTGATGGAAGGAACTCTACTAAGGAAATGGTTGTAAGAAAATACCAGGAAACTACACGGGATCTAATTATACTGGGAAGGAGTAGTTATTTTTATAGTTTTGTTTTGTGCCTTGAACTTTGTTATCACATCTTGGAACTATTTTCAGACTACTTTGAATTTAATTCACTCAGTCAAAAGCCAAGCTAGTGTTGTTTATTGTATGGATTATACTCATGCTTACTGAAGAGTTCACTGGTACTGGGTTTCTAATTATTGTTTTTATCCATGCAGTGAGATGTTTTGCACATTGCCTTCTGACCATTGTCCAGCTGGAAATCATTTCTAGTTTTGTACAGGTTCAGTAGCAAGACCAAAATTTTGTCAGGTGTATGCAACTCTAGTATATTTGCATAGCTCTTATCATTATATTAGAATATTTGCTGGAAATACGTTATTAGTTTCTTATTTCCTGAGAAAGCCAGTGATTTGTGGGATTTTGTCCTGTCCTGCTGGCTGTCTGGCCTGGTGGTGACCGCCAGCATCATACATGCAAACAAGGTTTATGGCACAGAATAGAAGGGATAAAGCAGGACTGCAGCATTATCCCCAGAAGAGTTACAATTCTGGGGCGTAGGACAACTCGTATAGTTAGACACCCAGCTTGTGTTGACTGCACTTCTGGCTGATCCAGGAAAGAAGAACCGGAGCAAGTTTCTCTAGTGCTTTCTCCAGCTTTAATCAGAGGTTCATTTACCATACTGCTGGGCTTGGGGATAGAGGTCAGGCGAATGCTTCATCCTGGTGTACCAGCACAGGCCTTTTCTATGTTGTAGCCATGTAAACAAAAAGGTTTTAGTACCTCCAAATGATGTACTTTTTTATTGCAGAATATAGTCATATGAGATTATAAATTCAGCTGCCAGCTCTTTGTTGATATAATGTTTGAAATGTTCTTGTCCATAATAAGGAAGTTTGTTTTGTCTTCATTAAGCTCACTGCCATTTTTCACCACAAGATAATGTAAAGTCTGCTATGTATGGGATTTCTGTAAACAAAACAGTGCTTAGTTTTAAGAACTCTCAATATACAACTATCAGACTCTTTAACAAGATGTTTTAAACTTCAGAAAAGTTTGACTTTTACATTTCCCAGATGCCTTCTTTCATTGTTGCTCTTAAAGTTCTGCTTTAATTTCTGTTGTGGTTTTGGACATTCTGATAATTAACAATTTTGGCATTTAGGGTGACAATTCAATAGCAATAATTTATTACTTTCTTTAACTGTTAGTTGTATGCACGTAGATTTGTTTTGCTATATATAGGACTGACTATATTCCCTTATTTTATTGCTGTGTAAATTCAGGGTCCTGTCTGAATTTCCTTCCTAGTCTCCCATTTTTTTCAAAGACAAAGCTCTCATCATCGGTGAAAACAGATTGACCCAAGGGCATAAAAACTTTTTTTTGCCTATAAAAAAAGATAGTAGAAGAATGCAGCACAGTTAATGTGATGATTTGTCTTTGCAATTCATTTCAATACCTTATCTGTGGGAGCACTGTAGTGCATGTGTTAATGTAGTACATTTAATCATCAGCAGATGGGGCCCTTGTTTCCTTTGAAGAATGGTTTGTCTTTGAATTTTATTTTTTTTTTTAAATGTCTGTGGCAAGAATGAATTTTTCTTGTTAAAACACATTAAATTAATGTAGTCTTTGTAGCAGATAGGGATCTAAATGCAGATCAGAATGCCTGAACTTTAGTGGGAAGAGAGTGTTTCCAAATCTAACTGAAGATCTAATTTTCATGGCTGGCCCTTATTTCTGCAACTGACTGAATAAAAACCTCTGCTTTGAATACCTCAGACATTTTCTAGGGTTTGGAAACCAGCTGTTTGCCTTGTGGTTGAATCCATCTTTCAACTGTATTTCATAAATCTATCTATAGGTAAAAGACTAAAGCAAATTCTGTGTCTTCTACGGAACAGGCAGCTCTTTTCAAAGTTATTTACAAGATGCTGTTTCCCTTCTCCAGAGGTGAAATAACGTAAGGCTTGTATAGAAGTGAAGAAAAAAAACATTGTCAAAGCCAAGGAGAAGTCACTGTAGAGACTAATGCTTTCTTTTAACTGTTGTATCCAAGGGAAAAGCATAGGAACATGCAGCTAAGGGGAGCAAATGTCTTAACTCAATTTCCTTGGCTTTGAAAGACTGGAGTTATAAGTGAAATAGGTTCAATATTTGAATATGGTTGTTTTGTTTATAGGCTTGGTTGTCCCCTTAATGATTCCCTTAGACCAAAAATACATGAATTTTATTTGTAAGTAAGAAAAGGTACAGAAGGCAAAGCAATATATTCTGATACCTTAACCAATCTTACGAATGTGTTACAAATTTTTACTTGTATTTTGCAAATGGGCATCTCATAGTTTGGAGTGACTTTTTCAGAGTTGTTAATCTTTCTCATCTAAATAAGAATTTTGTTGGAATGTGGCTATAAAGTGGTTTTTAACATAATGCACCATAAAGGGCAAATCTTTCATATTATTGACTTGAAACACCAAAATT
The DNA here is from genome assembly GCA_013400415.1 of Scytalopus superciliaris. Taxonomy (NCBI): domain Eukaryota; kingdom Metazoa; phylum Chordata; class Aves; order Passeriformes; family Rhinocryptidae; genus Scytalopus; species Scytalopus superciliaris. The sequence continues at coordinate 411,917 of VXBX01002283.1, read as the reverse complement.
TCTCTGTGTCATTCTAATCTGTAGTTTCAAATGTCTGCTACTTGCTTATGCCAGCTTCTTCCTGTGTACATATATGGACTAACTTACAGATTGCAGGTTTGGTTTTTTGGGAAAAAAAAAGCAGAATAATTGATAGATTAAAAAAATACATAAGTCAAGAAAAGAAGCCGTGTCTCAAAGAGGAGCACCCAGTTTGTTTTCTGGCTATTGTATCCCTACTCCAGGGTTGACACTAAGGGTTAAAGTCCTGCAATTCTAAAATAAAAAATTACATACTATGCAAGCAGTTATTAGGTTAAGCACATAAACTTCATATATAATTTATTGTTGGTTATACATTAAAAATTACATATGTGCAGCCGTGATTTACACTTATTCTTTATTTTCATATATGAGACCTATTACTAGCATTAAGCACATTCTTGGTGCCTGATGGTGCAGGCTATGCAAGGCCTGTCAAAAATCATTTATATTTTGATTCTATTTTTTAACTCCATTTTTGTGGGAGGTGTGATTTGTTTCCCAGGATTCAATAGGGAGCAAACTTCAGAACATTTTACTGGTTGCTTATTTAGCTGATTTGGGTGCATACCTAATAAACAGTATGTCCCACTGGAAAAATCACCTGAGCACCCCATTCTGCTTGAACTAAAATTATTTTATCTGCATGATATGGTATAATCTGAGCATCATAATGCTTCCCTGGATTTTATTACGTATTTCCTCATATACTCCCCTATGTATTTGTCTGGTTTGGACCATATTGTTCTGTTCTTTACACAAATGAAATATAGGGAGAAATAATCTGATCAAACCACTGGAGTTGTACTGGTATTTTACTGGTGAAATTCCCATAAAACTTTTGTTCCCTGCAGACATTCTGTGTAGCAGTGCTTTAACTTGAGGGGAAAATTGACTTACACACCACATTGACTCTATTGGCATTTTCTTCCAAAATGGCAGTGGATTATTTTTCAGGTAAGTAAGAAATGACAATTTTATTTGGGCCACAAAACACTCAGGAAAATAATTTCCTATACAGTACATTTTCTTTCTGTATTCATGAAAAGGTATGATTTTAAGGTGTGTATCCAGTGTATAAAGACAGACAAAATGTTTAGGTTAATTATGAACTATTTCTTATATAGTGCATTAGATAAGTAAAGAGAGACTTAGATCCAAGGATACAGTACAGTTGTCTAAATTACTATTATTGTGGCTTATTGATCATTTCACTCAACACATTAATTTTTGCATGTTTTTAGCCATCGTGCAGATGATCAAATGGAATTTCACTTCTTGCTCCTGAAGGAGGAAAGTGAAGAGGTTTAAATCTTTGAGCAAGAGGAAGGGAGGGAAAGAAAGTTAACCAAAAGGGAGGTTACTTTCTTTAGAAGTAGGGAGCTCTGCTTTAGTTGGAAACTGAGATAATGCAGCTGTTGAGAGCAGCTTACATCTTTGGTCATGATTTGAGTGTCACTTGAAACTGTTCTGTACATTGTTAAGTATAAAAATGTAAGGAAGGGAAAGGGCTTCGAAGAACCAGGGCCTTTCAGAAGTAAATGGCATAATTATGGTAGCTTTATCTAGGAATTTCTACACATATAAGTAATAAATAATAATCATTACTAGGCATCTGTTAAACTATTTAGCTAATTGTACCTAGTAGATTTTCTAAATTTAGAGCTTATCTTGCAGCTTGGTGGTCTTTTTTTTTTTTTCCCCTGTTAGAAATGTATTAAAATAAAAAATGTGCACTAAGATATGAATTGTATAGGTTAATCTTAAGGCTTCCTCTGTAGCTCTTTTCAAGGAAAGGTTTTTGGTGAATTTTTCTAAGGGATGCTGGTTTTGGGTTCTGTCTTCGTATATTCTCCTGCACAGAATACATTGAATAAAAAACAATACATGGACAACTTCTTTTTTTTTTTCCTAATTTGATGAGAAGGTCTGGGTGTGGTGCAAGTGTTGCTGTGTGCTGCTTCTCTTGCTGAAGCACCGTAAAAACCCTGGCCACAATGCACAACAGATAATGGCTGTTTGGCATAACTCAGTGTAGGGTAAATTTTGTATCAAATGGGAATGTTCTATTCATTGTATTTCTGAACTGTAGTGCTGTGAATAGGGTGAAAGCTTTGGGTGAGAAGAGCTTCTGTGGGATTTCCTAAAGGAGAGCACTATGCACTGGTGGTGTCAGAAATGCCCAAACCCTGTGGGTCAAGAAGGGAACCTCCTCCAGATCAGAGTTCACATCTCTCTACATCTCTGCACCTTTAATGGGGGAAGGTTGCCTATGTTCAGAATATTCTTTTTATTCCCTGCAAAACTGGTTTACCTTGACATTGTATAAAAGGGACTAAGATAATACATAATTTCTTCTACGTTTCTGAGTATATCAGCAGAGCTGGTTGTACTTAGAGCTCTACCTTACTGAGCTTGGAAGTTTCCTCACATGAGAAGCTGCAGCCCAGCCAGTGCCAGAGCTGGCATTTTCCTTGTGTGTCAGTGGATCTAACAAAACATGGCAGGCTTGAATTGCAGCAGCCCAACACCCTGCTCTTACAGCTGCAGTTTTGGTAGCACTTAGCAGTGCTCCTGAGGAGCTTGTCTGATTCTCAAGGCAATCTGTTCAAGATTGCAGAAAGTTTAACATTATTAATTCCAATTTGGCATTGTCTGACTTCAAACTTCATGTGGTAAACTTTACTTAGAGCATAGTTGCTATGCTTGGTTTTCAACAGTGTACTAAATGAGTAGTGTTTGATGTTTTGCAATACTTTAAATTAATAGATAACCATTTACAACATTAACGCTATCTTAATGAAGATTTTTGCTTGGGATTAGAAACAGCTGCTGGAAATACAGTTCATCTATCATTTATAATCTTTTATTAAATTTGCACCTGGCAATGCAGCTACAGTTAAAAGTCTGTTAATTATAAGACCTGTGTTTGGAGGCCTATAGGCCTCTCATTTCCGGTCTCATCAGGCCAGAACTTTGTATGCAATCTTTAAACGAGCATGGCCATTTTCCTTCTTGGGTGGGTCAACATTTGGCTTCTTCCCTTTTCAATAAGTAGGTAAATACTCAAGAACTGCTGGAAGATGCCAAGTAAGAAAAGCACTGAGTTTTTTGGTTTTTTTTTTTTTTTTTTTTCCTTTTTATCCTGCTCTTTCTGAAGCTGTCTTTGCCTGGAATGGAAAACCAAATAACAGAACAGGGATGAAAAATAGTTCATAATAAATGATTTAACATGTATAACTTTTTTCATTTGTGAATTGTCTGTGAGCTGCTTTGATTTTCTCAAATGAATTTGCTATTCAAAGTTATGCACCAAATACTTTATCTGAATAATTTTTGGTCTGGAGATTGTTGGCAAGCAGATTGTTGCATGTATTTGAATTTCTAATTTCAGATATCACTCTGTATATGTTGATTAGATGTAGTAACATTTATGATCCCTCTTTGAAAGAGAAGGTACTAGAACTCTTGAAATGAAATTTCTGTCTAAATCCTGGTATTTGCAAGTTCAGAATTATCAGTCTCCAAGCGGATGGGCTGTTGATTGCTCTTTGAGTGTAAACTCCCTTGACAAAGTCCAAGTCTGTGCTTCTCTCAGAAACAGTTCTCTTAAGAAATAAAAAAATCACCAAAAAATTATATATGCAAAAATTAGCATATTTTTAAAAAAAGTATTAAGTTGACCTTATTTTATTAATGTTTTTTGTTTCCAAGATCTGATAATGGGCACGGACTGCGTTTCTCAGGGAGCTGCCACTGTCAGGGAAGATCAGGCTGGAGACTGGTAAAAGGATTGGAAGTATGTATAAGAGCTGGGTGAATAGGACTTGAAAGGAAAATAGTAACAGAATAAACAAACCTGTCAATTTAGGGGCCACATTAAACTGTCCAATATTGTGTTATTTTAGGTTGACAAATCTAATGAAGGGTGTAGGAAGGATGGATGAGCAGAGAGAAAGATTATTCAATGTATTGTTCTTATGTAGCAGTTTCATACAAACTATCTCTAACCAGCTTACCAATAATGAGATATTGCTATGTGGAACTCTGTACAGTAGCTTTTATGTTTGTCACACGGGAAGACAAGACAGTATCTTGAAGAAAATGAGATGAGGCAAATGACGAGGAGTATTAGAGGAACAGTATGAATTCTCTTGTAGGGAGAGGAACGGAAAAGCACAGAAGAATGTGTAAGATTGAGAGGGGATAATATGCACAGTGGAGCTAGAGCTGACCTACTGGATCATCTTGTCTGACATCTAAAGTACATCACAGAAGGGCTTGCTGTATTAAACGTGTTAGTTGGCTTGCAATAGGAGTTAGTCATGCAGCTTTTGCTTAATTTTGAAACTGAAAAGTCTTGTTATATCACTTTGGGGTAACATTTCACTGGGGTTTTTTGCTATCACAGATGCTTCATTTATCTTCGTTGGCAGTGTATTCCACACCCAATGACTGCAATAAATACAGGCAAATTCTAAAAAGAAAGTTCAGGCTTGGTTTAAAAATGAACAGTGGTTTCTTAGGGGAGTACCAATGCTTTTAACTAGATGGTTTCTGTGAAAGAATAACTTCTAACTATTGTCAGATTGATCTGGTAGAAAAAAAGTGCAGTGGCCTTAGGTGTAGTGGCCAAGTGGATTCCCAAAGTAAGTTCAGAACTAAAATTGGCACTGAAAGTATGCTTTATTTTGCTTTAATAAGTAACTTGACAGTGATTGTGGTTGTTGTCACATTTCTGGATTGGAAAAACTGTAGCTCTTTGGACATTGCCAATATTTAGAGTGGCAGAGCAAAATCAGAGAAGATGCTACTGTATTAACTGGACAGTTGAGTAATACATAATTAGTTTTGAAATCACGACTAATAGAGGGAGTAACTTTGATAGGATTTGCTGGGGAATAAACAGGAAACCTCAAAGAGAACTATGGAGAGGGAACTTTAAAGGGAATTTTGGAGAGGGAAGGAATGTTTAAGGCTCAGGGCTTATTTCAAGAGTTCTAATCTCATCAGCAGAGGAAAGATTAACTGTGACCTGGGTTTACATGCCCATGCAACTCCATAGAACACAAAATGAATTGTGCTGACATAAATCAGAAGAATTAAGCTCCTTCTTACAGTAAGGTGGTCAGCATAGCAGATGATCCTGCCAAAATCAGGTACAGTACTGAAACTTGCAGTTTTTCAATCTTTACCTGGCTGGATACTCTTCCAGTAGAGATTTGGGGTTTTTTAATGCATTTTTTTTATAGTGCACTTTTGTGATAAGCCTTTTTTTTCCTAGTTCCATATGTTCTTGAAGCTTTTGAGATCTTCCTAAGTGCTTTTGTGAGTCTTTCTATGTACCTCTAGTTACAGTCTGATTGCTGAATATTTTGGATTAATATTTGCAGTTTGGATGAATAGCTGAAGGTGCACCAAATGGCAGCATTCAGAGGTGGTTGACCAAGAATGATTGACAGTGTCTGTAACTACTTATTATGTCAAAGCTTCAGCACACCGATTGATGGGAAATGATGTATAATAAATTAGAATGATCACACATCATTTCCCATCGATTGAAATGCCAAATTCTTTGATGGAGTAATGAGTTATGGCCAATACTACTCACTGTCTTAGTAGGAGATTGATTGCATATCCCTTCATCAATGTGATCAAACAGCTAAGGAATCCAAAGTACACATGTAGCACGCAAGTTCTACTACATTTTCAGTACAACGTGAGAGCAATATTATGAAGCCAGTGTTGCTTCTGTGGTATTATCAATGCAACCTGAGTATATGTGAAACATGAGTAAACATGTAAATGTGGCCACATTCATTCAATAGAGACACATAAGCTGATTCCCTCTCAGTTTTACATACCAACAGAAGACTAGGGATGAGTTTAAATAAGTTTTGTAATAAATTCAAATTTAAAAAAATAATAATGAAAACTCAGTTATTGTTTTAATTTTTTCCTCAGTTGCATGTCCTTACAGAAATTAAACTTCATTTGCTCTGACCCAGGAAATAGTAGATAGTGCTATATCTCCAGGAAAGTACAAAGCCCCCACATTAGTAAAAAGGAAAGGAAAGTTTCTAGCAGTCAGTAGAAAGAAATGCTTTAGGATTTTGTGTTTTTCTTCCCTTCAATGAAGTTCTTCATTTCCATTTCCACCTGTATACTATAAAATTAGTGATTTGTACTGGTTAGTCCTTCTGTCTCGGGAGAGATACTTCAGTGCAAATGCCTGTGTGTGCACACACACGTTGACCAGCATTTAAAAGGCTGCACTGTAGTATCTTGTGCCTTTTCCAGTGTGTTACTGCTTATATACTCAGTATTTAAGACATCCAGTTGTGCTTCATGTATAGCTGTACACTCCACTGTCCAATGAACCTACCAGAAAACATTGCCTATCACACAAGATAATGCAGCTGAAGCAGTTATGGTCTAGAACAAAAGAAGAAAAAGAAGACCTGTTACTGGAGCCCATGCACTGAACACAGAAGCCATTTACTTATTATTTATCTGTGAGAGAATTTGATAATGAAGAAATGTGGATTTGTTATGTACTTAAGTGCGTTTCAAATGTTTTGTAAATTAATTTCCATTTGAAAGAATAGTATTAAAATGAGCATTTCTAGATTACAGTTGCCAAATAAGGACTGCTGAACAGAGCGATGACAGCAGTATGAGATCAATGGGTGGAAGGTAACTTTGCACCAGGAACTGTTGCTTGCTTGCCATAGCAGCGTGAGGCTTAATGTGGGCCCATTAACCCTACTTGTCATGGAGATTTTGCAGCAGGCAGTCACTTTCAAAGTGCTAGAGCAAGACAGCTACTGAGATTGGAGCTAGCTAATTTAAGCTTTCATCAACATTTACACTGAACTTCAACTACTACTCTTACAGACTGTGGAAGTCTTTGCAATGTGAAAGCAGTGTGGTCGTGCTGCAGTACTGAGTCTGCAGGCAAGCATTTGTAAATTGGGAAATGTTGGATTGTAGGCTGCTTGTGATACTTGTGCCTGTCTGTGTATGCATGTTCACTGTGGCAGAGCCTTTCATTACATGATCACCTGCTATGTTTTTCAGCTGGCTTCTGTCTCATTCAATGCATTCCACAGGTAACAATCAGAGACAGCAGCACCTTTTTAGTATCTTTTTAGCAGAAAAAGAGAACCATGTTTCTATGGTTGTATGGATCTCAATTACCCTGACAAAGTTTGAAACCTGGACTTTTGTTCTTGAAATGTGATGAACTGTAGGCCTAAACGAGTACACAGCAGGAAAAGCCTAGAAAATAGGAAAAGCATGATTTGCTTAATCTGTGAGCTAGATCAGGTGGGTACTGGAAAGTGGTCCAAGGCATCTTTCTCTCCATCTGTCCATCCATCCACCCACTCTGACAGTCTGGCTGTCACTGGGACTCCTGGCTATATCACGGGCAGTCTTTTGGTTTCTTTGTCTGGATATAGACCCAGCTATAGATTACAAACAGTGTTGCTCTGTTGCTGCAGATAATGTTTTGACATTCTGTAATTGCTGACTGCTTAGCAGAGACAGAAAAACCCTTTCTTTTTCCAGAAGTTTCTAACTATGAAAAACCTAGGCAAAATATACAGTGAGACAGAAAGGAAAGTTCTGTGGATTAAGAACTTCCTCTTTATTCCAGTTCTTAAGTGTCCTATAGCAGAGACATTGTTAGAGTTTCTTACAGATTCTTCCAGAAAATATTAATGCAAACAATTCCAATAGCTATTACTGGTGACAGCAGGATGAACTAAAAAAGTAGCAAGTGTATAATAAAGAAGTAACACTGAGAACTGATTTTTTAAAATCACATAATAGATGTACAGGCACATGAATAACAGAATTTTAAAAATTCAGCTCTAAGATGCAAGCCCAGTGCTTCACTTATTGCCACTTGGGTTTCATCCATTTGCTCTGTTAGAAGCCATTCTCCTGCATTACTCGTTAGCTCAACAGCAGCATAATAAACACAGTACATAGCCTGTTCTTGAAAAATACAGGCCAACTTCCACATTCCTTTTCAGTAGTTTTGTCTGTAAGGAAAAACTAAAATGTATGGAATTCGGTAGAATGACTATGCTTTGGTTTTTTATACCAATTTAAGTCACAATAAAATTTGACCCTGAGATATTTAACTTGCCTCCTGTGAAAACCAATGTGTTTGGTGGATCCAAATTCTCAATTAAATTACATTGAGACACTGACGTACTTTTTATAAAAGTGCATTTTTGACCAAGTACAGTAAATTGCAACAGCTTCTGACCCTGTTACAATAAATACATAATTTATCACAAGTACTCTATAAACACAATTTTTCTGAAGTATCTTGGAGAGGTAGTTACTTGCTATGCATATGCAGTTGCCAGTTTTTAATATTTAAATATTGTGAAGTTTTACTTTTTTGTTCAAAACAGGAAAGGCACATCAGTTTTCATAGCTGAATCAAAATCAATGTTAAATAATTACAAATGAAAAAAATAATCTGAAGTTATCCAACATATATTTTTATACATTATCTCAGAAGGTCAACACTGAGATTGAGAAAACATGCATGAATACAAATTGCTTTGCCATATTCAGGTTCCTGTGTGGTTCCTTTAGTTTTTATGGATGATTGAAACAACTCCTCAAATGATAGAGCTGCAGGAAGACAGCAAATTCCAGGGTATCACAAGCAATGTTTGATTCGGGAGAGCTACCCTGTTACCAGGCTCCCCTTTGCACAAATGCCATGGAATTCCTGCCAGCTCACAGTCCTATTGGGATTTAATTATTACTGAGAGATACATTACAGGCTTTGAACTTTAAGATAGAGAAAAATGAATAAAAATCTCAGAAGCAGCTGAACTTCAGGAAAAGGTTGAGGTAAATTTAATTGCCATGATATTATTTACGTTAGCAAAGAAGCCAAAGAGCTGATGAGGAAAACACATTGTGATAGATTAGCCAGTGTAGACCACTGTGCTAGGGAGACCACACTTCTTTGTCTACATACCTGAACAGCACCTTGGTCATTGCCCACTGATGTTTCCTGTGTGAGCATTAGGAAAACTTCTAGGCAGGGAGTGTTCTATTTTTTTAGGCATTTAAGGTAGTACCAACTGAGAGAGAGAAAATGCTGAAGTGAATGTTTTAAAATTCATAAATCCATGATGAAGCTGGTTTCCCCTATCATCTGCTTCTCTGATTCTTTTCCTGAGAATAAGTCCCGTGTCCTGCCAGCTCTCTGTAGAGTATCACAGCGTCTGTAGTGTTTTCTAGGCAATTGCTTGGGAAAGTGTTGAACATTTACAGATGAAACCTCTCAGTTTTCAGTCTGCAATAAAATGCACACAGGCAAGTTACACAAATAACAGTACCTTTAAAAGTATTTTTTCAGTGCTATAATGATGCTGAAATTAATTCCAGTGATTTTATTAGAGATAAAAATTATTGAAAAATATGATGCCTCTAAGTCTATACCTAAGTGAAATATTTTTGCTTTAGATCCAGAAATAAAAACTTCTGTCATTGCTCATCATTAGAATTTTTCCCCTCAGGCTTTGTCTTTATTAGCAGCTTAAGAGTATATTTAGCACTGTCATATGTGAAATCTCTTCTGTTTGCTAAACTAATATGGGATAAAATGTCTTTTTTTACAGTGTTACTCATTCATTATATAAAAATGAAAGAAAGTACTTTAGTGTGTATATAGAACTACTCTCTATTTTTATGACAAAAGGGAGGTGACAATACATATCCCTTAGGCACCCAGGGGTATTATGTAAGAGTCATTAGTGTAATTGATATCCATATAAAGAGTGTTGTATCAAACATGATTAAAATGTGCAATATATTATAGAGGTTCCAGTGTTCCAGCTGCTTTGTTATAATCCTCCTTCTGATAGATATGTTTCTGCTTTCTTGTGAAAAAGTAAAATTATTTCAGAAGAAAGAATCTTTTCCTTCTTTACTAATTTAAGACACATTTTCTAAAAGGCATATCTTGGCCTATATATATGATTTTCTCAGCTACAATGAGCTGAACATTTACTGTATGTCTATTCATGCAATAACAGTTTAATCAAGAGGATTCCTTGTTTTATGAAGACTTTTTACTAGGGATCATTTTCACAGACTTCTAATAGTTCTTACAAATTCTTGTAATAGAATAAGATAGTCTCATGATGATATGCTACACTTTGTCAAGAAAAATAAGCTCAGACCAATAGATTTTATGTCTGCTTACACCTCTTTTACACCAGAATGGTAGTGCTGCATTTATTCTCCTGAGAGATGAGGAGGTGTAGATTTCTAGATAGGGATTTTAACTTTCCATTCTTATATTTCTGTTTGTTAGATTTTTTAAAGGAAATTTTACAGTATTTTTCATTTCTAATTTTATAGGTTTTTTGAATTTCTAGTTTTTCTAGTTTATATTACCCTTTAATCTGAATATTAAAGAAACGTCTTCCTTCAATTCCCTTCTTTAAAAGCATTCCCTCAGTGCAATTTTTCAGTAAAAATCTGATATTAGAAGGCAACCCCCAAAGTAAAAATCCTCCCATCTTCAAATATTAGGCAGGCAGAGGGTGGTCATCAGATAAGAGACAGCCTGCCTAGAACTCTGACTGCAGGGGACCATAGTCACAGGACAAGATTTCCTATGGCAGTATCAGTTTCTAATGGATGACCAAGCACGAGTTTGCCACATTCATCTCTACCCAAAACTTGCTAGTCTCTATAGTGCCAGCCCTGCACGGTGCTGTAGCTCACACTGTCTGTGCCTTTTAAGATTCAGGGATCCTGAAACAGTGCCACACAAGGCATGTTCTTTGTTCTCTGTCCAGTTTAGATTGCAAGGTCTTCTTTGCTGGTTATAGGCACCTGTTGCCAACTGAAAGCACAACATTTATGTGTGACTCTCATCGTGTTTCTTGTCACAACCATCAGAGTTTAAAATTAAGCCACTGATAATGGTCTTTTCTTGCTATTGCTAAATTAATAGTTTCTATCTCTACCAAACTTTACTATCTTAGTTGGCATTTTCCAGAACAGGAACATGCCATGCTCCAGGCCTGTAGGGATGCTGGGCAGGATTGTCTCCACAGCTCCAGGTACAACTGTGATGCTGGGCACAAGAACTTTCTCTTGGGACACTCCAGCAGAACATGGAGAAAGGTGGAAAACTATGCTGAACTCAGAACTGGAAGCATGAAGAAACAGAGGAAAGGGATAAAAAAGAAACCTACTGTAGTGGAAACAAGGTTTGAACGTAAAAGGATGGATGTCAAGAAAGGAAGTGCAGGAATAGCACAGGCATGTCAGAGCAACAAGGAATAGACTGTGTTTGGAGGCAAAAGAACAATAGGTAGTCTTACTGTTAGAAGCTGGAATTTCCTCTACAAACCTGGGTTTGAACTCAAGCATCTTGGATTTCTTCCTGCTTCTGCCATCAGGAAGTATTTGGCAGAGCATGTATCTCTTTTGCTGTGCCATCTGGGTGCACGTTAGGTCAGAGGACTGTGCCCAGCTTCTGGGCTTCGCCTTGGTGAGAGAAAAAGCATTCCCTGGCTAATGGAATAAGCCTCAGCTGCCTCAGCCATCCCCCTTCCCAGTTCATGCACACGGATAGGATTGACAGTACTTGCAGTGTGCCAGTTTTAGTCAGGTTTGGCCTGCTGAGGCTGAGTTCACTCACACACACTGCACTGGTTCTTCTTCCAGGATGCACGTTCGGACTATTCAAAATTTCTTAGTGTTTTCCAATTTCCAAAGAAGCTTCATGCAGATTTGCCAGGCATCTGTCATACAATAATAGATATTTCGTGTGTGCAAACTCAGAAGCTGGAATCATTGTTCTCAAAGAACTTTGACGTTACCATGAGAGACATGATGAAAATACGACCACTGAAAGGAAAACCTTCACGCAGGAAAAGAAATCAGCATCTGCGCGTGGTGACTGTCAGCAAGAACTTTTGCCATGTCTTTTAGCTTGTTACTTTAACTCACAGTTATTTAATGGAATGTTTCCTAATCTTTTAGTGCAAGCTGGTTATAACCTATAGAGTAAGTAAATATATGTATTGTTTTCCATACTACATAAATAGTGAGTTCACTACAGGAGACATCAGTGGTAAAACAGCAGCATTGAAAGTATGATACTTCTTTTACATGAGTGAAGTTATTGATTACAGAGAACCTGTTTTGCAGCCAACACAGTGACTTTGCTGTGCAGTAATTGTATATATGTTGCAGTTTGCCAAGGACATATGTGATTGCCTGAGAGCCATATTGCCCTCTACTCTGGTAACCTGATTTCAAATCTGGTGCCTTTGCTTTGCATTATGGATAAAGTAATACAGCAATGCTGCACAATAGTGTGTATGGGAAGAGTGGCAGCTTTTCTTCTTGTGTATTCTGTGTTGAAGCTACTTTATGCATCATGTTTCTTTTTAATCTCAGCCCTAGTCAAATTTATGACAACAGTTGTAGGGGTGAAACAAGCAATCTGCAGGTCAGATTCGATGGAGACAGAACTGGGTGAGTGCACTTCCTCTCTTGTAAGCCTTTATTACTAAGTGTTTGTTCTCAAGAAAGAGAAATCCATTCTGGCCAGCTTCATTGCAAAATCTGGAGTTCAGTTTTTAGAAGATGATGAAACAGGAAATTTCTGTTCACCAGTAGAATGAGTGGTTTATCTTTTAGCAGTGGCTTTCACTCAGACAGTATTTCTTTGTTTTTTGTTTTGGCCACTTGATTATTACATAAGTGTATAGTTTCCAAGGAAGAACTGGTTTTCTTGTGTTTTTAAGCAGGAAGCAACCATGAAATCTTGCCTATATTAATGCTAGTGCATGCTCCTTTTAGGATTCTGATTGTTTTGGGTACACAATAGGAAGTGTCCAGATGGGCTCTTTGAGAATCAGCCTGTCCCTGTGTAAGGTGACATACCTTTGACATTTGAGGAAAGCCTGAGCTTCACATGCATGAAAGTATACACCCTCTCTGGACTTAGAAATCAGGTTTTGAGAATAAAACAAACTCGAATTAAATTGGTTTCATTTTGAAAAGTCAAACCCCATAAGACTTTAATACTTGGGTGTATGCTGATGAAATACCATGACTCTAAAGACTATTAATATTCATGGACGTCTGAAATAATTCATGACTTTCTGGAGTAATGTTAGGTGATGTACGATGGTAAACAGTATCATTTACACTGAACCTTAAAAATTATTGACAAAGACAAGTTCCTAAACACTGGCTAAACCTTGTATTTGTTGTTATGATTTCTTGGTTTTATACTTCAAGCAGATTTTCAATTAACTCCACTGTATTCAGAGTAATTATTCATTTATTATAGTCAGTTTAGATACGGTAAAGATTAAAGGACTAAAACAAATCATTTCAGTGACATAGGCTAGTGATACATTGTTATTATTCTGATTTCTTTGCCTCTTGCATAAGGAGATTTATAGCATCCATTTTTGAGTGATTCCTTGTTAGCATATATTTTTATAGATATTTATTTGTTAAAATAAAGTATTTTGATAAAGTAAGAAGCTATCTTCCTCTCTCCTCTTTCCTTTAGAAAATACATTCCTAGAATAACAGTGAAAGGATTGTAGATTTGAACAGCACACTTATTATACATGCAGTAAAATGTGCTTGTCTATTAATAAAAAAAAAACATAATATGATGCACCGCTGTTCTAAGATAACTACATGTGTTCGATGTTGAGAAATTAATGGCACGGAGCAGATGCCTTCAGTCATCTAGGAAGTGTGGCTTCCCAGTGTACTGCAACTGCATGCCCTGCAGTGTGTCATCTCTCTTATAAAGGGGTTTTACATGTTTATAAAAGTGTGTTAAACATTGGTAAAGTTTATTTTATGCATTATGCATAAAAGTTGTCATTAGGATTTAACAAAGCAGCTTGCAGAGGAAGATTACAAATAAAATCTCTGTATACAAAAACGATTTGGATGGTTTAGCTAGATGGTTCTGACTAAAAAAAATTAACATTTCACTTACTGTTCTCAAACATTCAGAGAAAGGAGAAAAACAGCACTAACTGAAAAGAGTGAAATATATGTCGTTATAGCAGTGCCTAGTAGGATCACTATTACAGAGGTTATTTTAGTATTTCCATTATAAATCCTCTTTATTCAGTGTAATATCATGGTAATTTCAAATCACATTTGGCTTTAACTTGGCAAATAATCTGTCAACACAAAAATTCAGTTCATTTATATGTATACATGCATTTATTCTTACATGTTCACAGACTATATTGTGTTCACACGTGGCTGATGTATAGATTTAGAAATAAGCAAAGATTGTAAAGCTACTTTTTTTTTTTTTGTCCAGTTTTCCTAACCACCAGTTTAAAGGAGGTTACAGATTGGATTTTCAGAAGCACTTAGCATTGCCTTAAATGGTCACATTTAAGTTAATGGTAAAATTCCTATGACCTAAATTGCAGTAAAGTTAGGTCAATGCTGTTGAAAATCTCACTCCATCCTTTCAAAGTCTGTTTAGGGGTCTAACTTTAGGTGTGTGCTGTAAGTGACAGACTTATGGGCATAGTAACATTTTAGTGGAACTTCAAGGAGATTATTCAGAGCTCTTTTGTGCCTGTGAATGTTCCCTGACTAGATAAAAAGCCTAAAGCACTAATCTAGACACCTATATTAGATGTTTAATTGATTCAGTTGGGGGAAATTGTTTTCCTCTTTAAAAACAAACTTGAAAGGATGCTTTTATGTTGGATCTAAATAAAGAGAAAAGACCCATTAGGAAGTGAAGGATGCTACGAATAAACAACATGGATGAATGTCATGGCTGGAGTTATATGGCAGTAGTATAAGTATGAAAGGTGGAGGTATCAATAAGCATGTAGCAGAAATTTGCAGACAATAATAGAGAGACACACTTTTGACAGCCATACTTTTATTTCTATGATGCTGTATATTCTGGGGTTTTTTTTCCCAGTGGGATACCTCCCTTTTTTCCATATTTTGCCTAGTGAAGACATTACCTGTCAGGAAACAGTATTTATATATTTTTTGCAAATTAAAACAAAACTTCTCCAAAGATTGGGGGACTGGAGTGCCTCCTGTGTGAGATGGGCTGAGACAGTTGGGGTGTTTTAGCCTGAAGAAGAGAAGGCTCTGGGGTCACCTTACAGCACCTTCCAGTACCTAAAGGGGGCCTATGACAGAGCAGGAGAGGGGCTGTTTACAAGGACATGTGCTGATAGACCAAAAGGGGAATGGCTTTAAACTGAGTTTGTAATCTTGCATAATATAGGATACTCTGAAAGCTCTGGGTTGTACTTAATAATTCTGGAATGGAAGACACTCTTCTGTCCCTTGTGTCTCTCTCCTTGGCAGACTCTGGTGAAATAAAGAGTCCAGGTCAGTCTTCCTTCCACACACTGCAAGTTTAAGATGATCTGTGATTGTAATGAATGCAACGTTATTTTTCCTTAGTTTCTTAAACTATATTGTATCATAAATTGAAATTTCACATTGGGTTCTGTTGCAAAGATCAAAACCATTATGTTGGTAAACTTAAAGCATGAAATCCATAGAAAATATTTGCTACTCCAGAGACTATTGAAATACAGTTATCACAGGTCTAGATGGCTTGGCACTGGGAAGGGCTCATAAAGCTTTGTACCTTTAGAACACCATTCATATCTGATCTGAACTGACTCCTAGCTAAACCTCATCCTAACTTAGGCCTATCCAAACTGCTGTGTGGTCTGCAGGAAGCATTCAAATCCAACATTCAAGTACAGTTTCTTCCACTGTTCAAGCCCAACTCCTTCACTAGCTTCTTATCATTGGCCACTCCTTGCACTTTCCCAGCTATGAGACATTCCAGGATTTTCTGCCATCCCAAAAATAATCAGTAGCAAGAATTGTGTAAATTATTATTTGTTTGGGATGCCACGTTGCTGTGAATTTCTATGGAGCTGATTGTCTGTCATTCTGCAGAAAGCTGTTAATCTTCAGAAAGTGCCGTTCTGGCTACTTTGCTGACTCTTACAACAAAGGGTACTTGCTGGAACTAGGGGCTTAGGTACCTCTCAGGGCAGTCTGGCCTGCAGGGCTAGGGAACAGTGGTATCTGTATCACAGAACCTTGCATTACCCTGGCCAACTACAGTATAATTATGCAAAAGGACACCTCACCATCCATGCACTCATTTATACCTTTTGTGCTGCTATCAAGAGACCAAGTAGGGAAGGAAATTTACTACATGTGTTTCTATTTTCCTGTTTTCTGAGTAAGAAATTACAGTGACTGGTAAATAGAGCAGGTCCTTTATAGTCATTATGGACTATTGTGTGAAAATGCTTTGCTGACTTCAGAGGAAAACCCATAAATTTGTTAGATGTGTTTTTCTAAGTGTATATTTGACCCAGAGTGAAAATTATTACTACAAAAGAGATTTCTGAAGAATAAATGTGAGTTATATGTTATTTCAGCTATGGAAATTGCAATTTGGATGGCTGTTTGATCTGACCCATAACATAATAAATGAGCATGTGCATGTTAAAATGACAAAGGCTCAGCAGGCCAGGATGAACAACACAGATAGACTATACTAGTATTTGTTACCTGTAAGAAGTTTAATTTTCTTGTTTCTTCACCCCCTACAGAATATTGTACACTGCTTTGTTTCTCAGTGTATATGTAATAATAATGGTTTAAAAGACCGTTTCTGGTATTTTTTGTATGATTTAGGATGAAACTTCATATGCTTACTAGGTCAACACTTGACACAATGAAAAAACAATGGGTGATTTTTCTGTGCTTTTCTGATGTCTTGACCCCAGAGATTGCTGAAGGAAAAAACAGTTTCTAGTATAAATAGAGATAACAGCGCCAAATTGAGTAACAGCTGCTGAAGAACTGCTCCACTAACCATGCCGAAAAGATATTTCATGTTCTTGCTGTGTTTCTTCTTTGGCCTGTTCTGCATAGTACTCATGCACTGAGATCAGGTGATCTTGGTTTTGTAGCGATCTGAGGAGCTGCTGGTGACAAGGGCATTTTCACCCATGTATTAAGATAGTCTTTATGGCTCTTTTGCACTGCTGGCATGACACAAAAGGAATTTAAAAATATCTGAAAGGGATGTTATTTTGGTCTGGTTTTCATAAACCAGAATTGCATTCTCTGCTTTAACCATTTTATCTTTATTTTTCATTTCTTAGTTCTTCTGCTAATCAGAGATTTTTGTGTTTTGCAAAAGAGAGGAACTTGCAGCAATCAGTGTTGTGTCTTGCAACATCTTTTCTTTGTGAAGTAGAATTATTGCCTAACAAAAAGCAGAGATTGCCCTCAACAACTATAGGCTAGGACATCATCGGTCAAATGAGGTCTTGGCAGCTTGCTGTAGAACAGGCTGCCTAAAATTCTGGATAATTTGTCTCCCCCATCAGCCCCCATCTTTTAAAAGATCTGGTTATCCTTACAGACCCTAAAACCCACAAGGAAATAGGTTGGTAAAAAATCCAAAAATGAGTACATTATGCAATTGTTGGGCATTAATTCTGATAATATTATAATCACCTTTCTGATTGCACCACAATAAATAGAGACTCAGAGTCAAAAATAGCAAAATCTATTTTTTCCTGTCTTTGCAGGCATGGATGTGTGAGAATGATTTCTTTATAGAAATGCACAACTAAGGGAAGGAAGTGATGAGGTGAAAATGGGCAGATACTGATTCTGCACCAGAGGGCATGGTTTTTAACACTGAAATACTGCTTTTCATTTGATGCTCAAGAATAACGTTTTTTTGGAACGGAACTGACACTGTGTAACTCAGTATATCTAAGCATGTCTTAAATTGCACTCCAGTAAAACAAACATTTACGGTGTTTACATTTCCAGCTAGTGGTATTAGCAACAAGGTGAAGATGAAATGCAGCTCTTCCGATCAGAGAACAAACCATATTCACTAACAACAGAAGGAACAGAAAGATAGTTGTAGGCTCATGGTTCTGTCATGACTGCTGTATTGTGCCCCTGTAACAGTGGTTTTGGTCCCAGAGACCATTTCCATCAGCATATCTAGTAAGACTCATCTTGCCTACTTCCACATCCTTCCTTTTGTGGACAAAAAAATAAAAAGAACACCAATACGTGGAGAAAAGATGCAGCTAAAATGTGGTACTCTTGACTTTTTCCAGCAGAACCTGTGAGCCAAACACTGCTGGATCAGTCTAAGGTGACCCATGAACAGATTTCAGATTAGTATGTACTTCTTAAACCAGGAGGTTGTGGACTATTTTGTCTCTTTCCACAGACTGAATATGATTTGTCTATGCTGTAGGAGCACAATTAGATAAAAGGTATGACAATGGCCTGTATACCGGGAATATTACAGCTGTTGCCTTGTATCTAGTAGGTGCTGTGAAGGCCAAGCTATCCGTTGAATTAAATGAGGTTAGGGTTGCCTCATGGTTTATGTTACAGACCACCTACCTGATGTTACAACACCGAAATCAGTAGCAGCAGGAATGACTCGTTGAGCAGAGTTGCTATTGAAGCATTAATGGTTTCTATCTGGAATCTATATCACACGATGATGAGAAAAGAGATTAATGAAAACAATCAATGGTAATTTCTGTGCTTTTACTAAATAAGAGTCAATTTATAGTTTCAGTGTTGAAACTGAAGTGATGTTAAGTCTTAAACTAGAACCAAGTTTATGGTATTTGAGTGCCTTTCTCTGCATATTGGTCTCTTAATTCATTTGGAGTGCCTTCCAGGGCTTGAAAATTTTTCAAATGAGTCAAATTCTCCTTAGCATGTTACTTATTTTTAGAAAAGGAAATATCTAGTTATTGTAACAGCAACAACACCTATCTTGAAAGTAGCTGATACTTACTTTTCTGCCTGCCTCTGCTGTAAGATGATTCTAGATTTCAAGAAAAATGCTGCAGAAATCTATTTCTTATTTAATTTCTAGTGTTCTTTCTAACGGCGGTTTGCAGAATGCATCTGGGTGTACAGCTAATGACCCATGAGCAATAAGCAACTGTTTAAGTAAAATGCACTATGAAAAAGCTTTCACCAAACAGCATTTTAATATTTTAAATAGATTTTCCATTGCAGGCTCTTTGTAACTGGATTAGTTCTCTGATGTGTTCTGACAGAGCTGTTGTTAGGGATACTCCATTAACTTTGTCTGTCATCTTATTTTCCCCTGTATCCGGCATAACACCCTTATATTTCATAATTTGTATTGCTATCAGTGCTGATTTGTAAATGTGCAAATTATAATTAACAACGGCCACTACTTCTATTAAATATTAAATCATTCTTGCAGCCTGTATTTTCCACAGCAGATGGAGCCCTGTGGTATGCAAATAGACTTTCCTAAAGTAGTCAGCAGTTTTTACCAAAATTTTGGCTTTAAAAATGCTTTCTTTTCTTGTTTGCTTTATGTTTTCTGTGGCATTTAGGTTAATATTTATTCACTGCAGATTCTCTTTCTCCCCATAAGAATTTCATGGACTATTACATTCTAGCACTGAGGTTTTGTTTCACTTCATTAATAGCTCCTTAATCATATAGCTTGCTTGTAAAGTACAAATGCTTGTTATTTGTACTTATGCTGCAGTATTGCATAAGAGGCATTTAGTTTTATTTTAATATGTATAGCAGAAGCAAAAATGCTGGGTACACCAACATAGTTTTTAATTTGAAAACCAATTTACATGCACAGTTTTTTTCCCCAGAATAAGCAAAAGCATTTATGGTTTTATATTGTGTCTTAAACATTCCATTAAATGTCATCAGCTGATTCAGGAAAATGTATTGCAAAATTACTAGAGAACTGTAAAATGTGTAAATGTAATGAATGCTCAGGACATAGAAGGGATAGAAAGTCCGACATTTATCAGGTAACTATAAAACAGCAAGAAACATTGATAGAACATTACGTTTTCTAATGTGTAATACCTTAAGCATGAAACTCTTATTTTTGGTGTTTACTGCTGTGCTATTTTATTAAAGAACACTGATCCAGAGTTAACATTCCCTTCTAATACAGAGAAGAATCTGAAAGGCAACAAGCATCATTCAGGAAATGGTTTCTCTACCCACCCAAGCAATTGCAAATGAAGATTTTTCAAATGATCGACTCTGAGATTGTATCCTAAATAAGGGCAACCCATTTTTTTCCCACATTTTTAAATGGACACGGGAACATAGAGCTCAAGGACATTAACTGCCACATTAACCAAAGAGTAATGAAAACTCTGAATGAACATTTCAGTGAGCTGAAATGGCCTCAGTGATATAGCAATGAATTCTGACACGTTAGGGTCTTGTTTTCCTGCTGTTTTAGAAGGAGTTGGAATTAGCATGCTGAGCGGGATCAGCAGCAGTAAGCAACTGGATTGGAGTATCCTGGAGTCCATGCTGTAGAATGCACATTGGTAATGTGATAACTCTCGTAACACTGAGGTACCATTCAGTCTAAAGTATTGATATATTTTTAACTGAAGTTTTAAGTGATGCTGGAAGCCTACCTGTTCAGAGCACAGAAATTATCCTGCTCAGGCAGCTGGGCACAGAGGCACTTCAGCATGTCAACTTTTGTAAAACAGGCCTGATGATTTTCATGTGTGTAGGACACTTTATACTGATGATTCGGTGCCTTTCAGTGTAACATAGAACTGATGAAGATGTTGGACTGTACATAGATAGTTTTCCAGCATACTCCCCTCCCTCTGAAGCCAGAGTTCTGGCTCACAGTACCTCTGAAAATCTCATATATAGTGGCTAATGGAAGAATGTACAGGCAACTGAACATCTCTTAATATCAGGTAAAAAGAGAACATTAGGGGAGAGAGCCTACTTTCTTAAGGTTCAGAAACACTGTTGAGTCAAAGCCATTAGACTATTCCAATTTAGAATCGTAGGAAATCCTCTCTGGAGAAGCTAAGGAAAAATGAGCATATTTCAGTCACTGATATCCCACTTAAGCCTTATTTAAAGTCTGTCTAAGAAGGAACTAATATTTTGTCTGTGAAACTGACATCCTTCTCTAGGAGTAGCTAGTTAGGAGTATTTTAATGATGTTGAACAGTTTAAATGGCTATATTTCTTCATTCCTTTCATGAAACCTCACTGTTCTCAATGTGGGAGATTTGGATGTTATAAATTCTCA
This sequence comes from Scytalopus superciliaris, assembly GCA_013400415.1. NCBI lineage: Eukaryota > Metazoa > Chordata > Aves > Passeriformes > Rhinocryptidae > Scytalopus > Scytalopus superciliaris. The sequence goes on along the minus strand of VXBX01002283.1, from coordinate 390,694 downwards.
AGGAAGCACTCTTTAAATATCAATTTGTGTATCTTTGAGGTTTAAAATAAAAGCACTGGTACAGGTTGTGCATCACTACCCTTGAAATCATTCAGTGTTTTTTGAGGAATAATGAATTATGTCAGATCAGCAATCTACAGGAATTTACAGTGAGGAGAAAGAGAAGCAGGACTCCTAAGCATCCATTCCCCCTGCTCCCCACCCCTCAGTCCTGAAGCTTTGTTCATTCATGGCTGTGCAGTGATTGGAAAAGCTTACGAAAATTAGGAAAGCTTAAAAAAATTAGGAAATATCTTAGCAGTTGTGGGTAGTAGTAGTCAGTGTAAGAGAAGATGGTCATTCCACATGGCCAAGTCTTTTGCCTGAGATTCGTGGTCTCAGTTAGGAGCCTCAAAAACTCAACATATAGATCTGTTTGCAGCTAGACCCCAAAGGATCATGTCTGTGGTGTGTAATACTGTGCCTCTACATCCTTGTCTATTCTTATTCTAATATAAGGACTTTGTTTCTCTGCACAGAATAAAATGATGGCAGTGTTCTTCCACCCTGCAAGGCAAAGTCATTTGTTAGTCTTCTGTCTCTAAATTAATATATACTGAAGAGGAGAGGAGGCTGTAGACTTCCAGCTGTTTTTCAACTATATGTTTGCAGGCTTATTGTACCTTTGCATGATTAAAAAAATGGAATATCTGGGGGAAGAATGTTTCCATGAGAAGTAAAAAGTGAAAGTAAGTGCCTGAATAAAGTGCATCTGTAATATCAGTCATGTGAAATGTTCTGAATCGTAGACAAACTGTTGATTGCTTTCATGTTGGTTAAAACTACAAGGTTTTTTCTAAGTGCTAATGGTAATGGTTGAGATTCATAAGACTTTACAAGGACAGAACCTTATTATTCCTTGCTTTGGACATATTATTTGAAGAGTTTCTAAAGTGGCCTAGATTTTGATCAGGAATTTTCAAATTTGAGAATCTCTGAGCTCTACTTAAGGAGCGTGGCTGTTGCATCTGTGGTAAATTTTGTCATACAGCATTTTTGTTTAATTAGATTGTGAACTCTCAATGACTTCCTGAGAGTAAATTTTCTTGAGAGGAGAATTAGAAAACATTAGATGAGGAAAAGGACTTGAGAATACTTGTCCAGAAGAGATTGATAAGAGCATAACTAGGACAGCTGTGAGCTGTGCTTTAAAATTGTAAATGATGCTAGTAAGTGATTTTCACTTCTGATTTTAAATAGTCTCAGAAATTGTCTTCTACCAAAGCTTCTTTGAATTAAATTTTTTTAGTAATCAGAACCACTGTATATGAAGCATTTTGGAGCTCATTACATATGAGGAGAGGGTGAGAGCTGGATTTGCTCAGTTTTAAGAAGATAAGGCTAAGGGGATATCTTATTACTGTCTACAGCTACCTAATGGGAGAATGCTAGTAATTTTGTGTAATTTTTGAAGGAATTGCCATTAAGACAACATCAATTTACACTTCCTTTACCTTTGAAGAACTGGCATCTGATGAAGGAGGGCAGAGATTGGGAGACAAGCAGTAAAAAGATTTCTGGAGGGTGGCAGGAATATCTTCTTGGTACAGGTATTGGAAAGGCCATCTGGGTGATTCGTAGCTGAATCTGCTGCTGTCCACTAACAATGAAGGTTTGGTTGAGGATGTGGTAATTGGTGATAGCCTTGGCTGTAATAACCATGATAGGGTGGAGCTCAATATCATGAGAGAAATGAGGAAGGAGAGTAGCAGAGTCAAGTCTCTGGACCTCAGGAGAGTCAACTTTGACTGGTTAAGGAAACTAATGGTCAGATCCTATGGAAGGCAGCTGTGAAGGGGAAACAGTGCTCATGGCACTGTTCAAGGTGAATCCCTAGTGCTTTACTAAAATAATCAGGATTTGGCCCTGCTTGCCCTTGGTGCTAGTTTTGTCCTCTACCCACTAAACATTATATGAGATGTAAATGATTTATTTCCATTCATCAAATTTACAAGGTATGCCTATATCTGTGAAACAGATTTTTTAAAAAAGTTATTGCACAGTTCATAATCTGTATTAAAAAAAAAGAAAAAGCGTCCATGTATTAGGCCATCAAGAGTCAAAAGCATAATTTGAAATGATAAACGTATCCATTTTAAGTTACACATTACTTTGCATAGTTAATATCACTATAATTAGTCATAGTTCCTGTAATTTATTGAAAAAGATGCTCAGCCCCTCTAGTGTACTACAGTGATGAATGTTGGAAGTGCAACTTTGGAAGCAGGAATCAAGAAAATTAGTAACAGTTGGAGAATTAGCATGTAAATCAATAATATCCTTTCTCTTGCATCTTGAAAACTGAGAGTATACATCACACGCTGCATAACGAAACGGAGGGCAGAAGTTAGGATTGTAACCTGCTTTACATTACTAGGTCTGCTGTTACTGCAAGAGCTGTTTAAAATAATTTCAAACGTTAGAGTAAATCTCTAGTAAATATTTAAACTATGTATAACTAGTCACAAATAAATTAAGCTGATTTTATGCATTCTCTCTAATTAGAAGGGCACAGCATTTGTTGAAACGTGATTAGTATTATTCATTAAGCAAAAAATTCTCATTTGTATCTTATTATCACTATTCTGCATAAACCAACACAATTTGTCATGAACTCCCTCATTTGCTGTATCCTCAAAAAGCAGATTATGCTTATTTTTCATTTGGACAGTGGAAAATCAAGCCAGGTGTTTGGCAGCACCAGAGTGTTCAGGTGTAACTGTGCCAGTGATGGTACATTACTAGCAGCGTGGATGAAGAATGAGGCATGGAGAATCTTGGGACTGAGGTGCCTTGAGGCCCATCCCTTTAGAGGTGTCCTGCTGATGAGACAGGTGGTGTTGTATAGGACTGAAAAAAGAGAGAGAAACTTTTTTGTAAAGTCAGCCTTTCACCTTCAAGTGAAAATGAGAGGTGCTTTCACAGAGCTGCTGCTGCACTGAAATACCTGGACATGTTTGTGACTGAAGTCCCTAGGGTAGATGCTTTTGTCTTGAAGTTTTTCTAAAGCTGAAAAAGGCCATTTAGTGAACAGAGGTCTCTGTCACTGTTGGAAAGGAATCGGTACGATATTGTATGGGCAGTGCACCATACATAAATATTTATACATGACCTTGATTGTAGTATATTACGCAGGATAGCTAATTCATTGTATGCATTTTCTTCCCCTTCTTTCCTCTCATTTCTTTTCAAGTTTTGAAGAACATCTCTTTACAGATGCCATATTTAATTCTGCCCTCGTTCACGTGTGTGCAAACCATCAGAAACCCTGCTGAGCTCAATGGTGCTGAGTCAGTATAGAGGGTTAGCGCAGAGTAGCAGGCTTCCTACTTCAGCTCACTGGTGTTATGAATTAAAAACTATGTGAGCCTTGTGTTCCATCTGCAAGGAGACACTGCTGGGAGTCCTAAGGATGGGGTTCTTCTACTGACTATCACTAACTGAGGTATCACGTTCTATCTTTTGTGTCTTTAAGCTGGGATTCTGTGGGTACTGGTATCCACATGGGTATAATCACCGACCTCTGTAAGGGCAAAAAGTACCGAAAAATTGTAAGGCACTGTTATTTCTACGTTGGATAGATGAGAATATTAAAGGAATCATCTCGGTTTTAGGGTTGTGTTTCCTATAGCATGTTTTTCACATCTATTCGAATCTGGTTGTAAGGCAGTGGGTTAAGGTGTTACAGGGCCTTTGATAAATACTTGTAGGGCTCAAGAACAGTTTGGGCTACATTGACAGCCAGATCCAGCCTCTCTGGATGGATGACTGACTGAATTTTTCACTGTTTTCTTAAGCTCAGATGACAGTGAGTGGCCCAGTAAGTTCTCGATGGCATAGTTAATGGCAGCATGGGAAGTGAATGTCCCATGTACTTGTTCTTTACAGCTCCCTACTTTGCCTTGGATGATAAGTTGCTTCTTTGTCAAACTGGACTCTCACAGAAATTTTACACAGAATCTGATGCCTGGTCTCACACTTGAAGCAAGGAAACAATGAAACAGCCCTGTCTGTGTTATGATATGGAAGTATATTGACACTCTTGCAAGAGTTACGACATGAAATTTTCATCCCAAGATCAAAGCAGAGGAAAAGTGCTATTTCTAACATAAGCCAACTGCAGCGAAATGTCCTGTGCAGAGCAACAGTGAAAAGGAAGGACTTTGTATATGGTCATGTTAAAATAATGAAAGCATAGTTACAAACATAAATGCCACATCTTGCCACATGAAAATTCGTTAACATTATATATCTTTGCCATTGCTCATCTATATCTTGTATATGAGTTACTATGACTAGTTCGTTCCATTTTACTGAATATGTACTTTTGAGTTACAAATCCGTTTTATGAATAGCTTAAGTAGCTAGTAAGAGGAACAATTACATTTTGTTTCGCTCTAACATGCAATTTTAATTTTCATAATTCTGTAAAAACATATCCCCCACAATGAAGGCCTGCCAGGAGGCCTGAAATCTGCAGGCTATGGCCTCTCGGGCTCTTTTCCAATGACTCATTTTTAATTTTAAAGAAGCATTATCTCTAGCTAGTAAATTAACAACAGCCTATAGTGCACACACACTGTCATCCATCTGCTTAAGGCTCTTGTCATTTGACACCAGTCTTGTATCTATACACTTAATCTGGTATTCAAAAGCTATCAACCCTGCCTCCAAGATAGCCCACCTTCTGGCTCCAGGCTAGAAGAGTGACTCTCCATTTCCAATTCTAATGAACACATAGCTAGCAGCAGTTTTTCCATTAAGGATCTGGTCTTCTCAGAAAACAGACGATGTTGGAATTACTTGGATCCAGAACTGCATGGAAAGTGTTTGTAAAAGAGACTGAACTACCTGAGAGTGTTCCTTAGGCCTCCTTCTGTTTCTGCACTTTTTCCGTCAGGTAGAATATTCAGTGTTACCTCCCACTTGCTGTGCATTGGACATTAGTGATTATGCCAGGGCATTTTGAGGAGTGGAACATACTAAGAGATTAAATTCTTTATGTTGTCTTTCAAATTATGAACACCATTTCTAGGGAGTTTTGAGAAATACAGGTAATATCAAAAATTGCATGACTGGTACGAATCCCCTAAATGACAGAAGGCCATGTACATCAGGATGTACAACCGTTATGTGGTTGGAGAGGAGCAACTATGTCACAGTTACTAAATTTTGTGTAATTTCAAATGTGGCTGCAAGGGAGGTTATTTGCATTCTTGCAAATAATTTCATTGTCATCTGATGTCTGTTGTGAGGAAGTGATAAGAATTTAACTGAGAATTGTGTCGTCTTGACAAGCTTCAGCATCACAGGATAGAACAAGTTCACAGCACCTACTGCTTAATCAAGGTTAGGGAACTTACTCCAAGAGTAATTGGAGAAAAGGGACCTGTGTTCTAGACCCAAAGGACATAATTTGTTTAGATTTTCTTTTCCAGATTATGATAGATGTGGTTGTCATGGACATAAGTGAGAAGAACTGACATGACTTGTACGAAGTTGTAGTTAGGGATGAAACATGGGTGATATCAGCATTTAAAAAAATCAAGGAAGGCAGGGAATGTAGTTTATGCTTTTATTTTCCCTCTGTCCACAGGCTTCAAAGTTCCATCTAGGCCATTGGTTTGTGATTTTTTGGTCTGATAATCTGTACAGTCAAAAAGTTATCTGGTTTGATGGGGTTTGTTTTCACTGTGCACCTCACAAAAAGTCTCTTTTATTCGTATGCCCTTCCACAGGGATGTGGTGTCACAGTACTTACAGCAAAGGAGAGCTCTAAAGGACATATGATTGGCAGTAGTAACTCTGCTTTTGCTGCCTGTGGAAAGTACCCACACTAGTTTAACATACAAGTAATTATGCTTTGACTTGTAACAGACCCAGGATGGTATTCACATCTGTTCAGTTGAGGAGTGAGGCTGAGAGAGAACCAAGAGACTTATGAAAATCAGATTGTTCTCAACCTCAGTGTGAAAATAGTGTAATTCCATTTCTGTGAACTCCTACTGATGACTTTTGTTTCACAAATTTAAGGTTTTAGCACTCTGCTATCAATCATCAATACTTTTTGCTGAGTTATCTTTGAGAGGAGTCTTTAACTGGTATTTTTGACACTCTTTAACTTCCTTTTGAATAGAAAGACTCGGGTTATTTTGAGGAATATGATGACAATTTAACAAAAGTAATGTGAACTATATATGTATATTATTATTTAATAACATTGGCAGTTGCATGAGTCATTTTCTTGTAATTTGTATGAAGAATACAATCAATATCTTTAAAATAGTTTAAAAAACTTTAAAATTCTTGAGTGTGCATCAAATATAAAAATGCCCTAGATTAATAAACATGTTATATTATTTTTATTATTATTTATTTTATTTCTCTTAGGTAGTGTTATATCAAATGTTTAACTTGAGTACATAATGAGATAATTTGAAATAAAAAGCTCCTTATGCTTGGTCTTTGTAAAATGTGACAGAGAAATGGCTGTTGATTTCTACTTTTAAAGAAAATAAGATTTGTATGCAAACAATTTAAAAGAAAGCATCTAATTTGCTTCCAATTATATATTATATAAAGCATTAGTAATGGAAGCAAATTAGGCATGATTTTTATTTATACATTATCAATTGGGAAAATTGGCCCTTCACCAAACATAGCCCTCACTCCCCAAATATTTGCTTACTTCCTTACCTTTAGGCATCTAATTAACCCTCCTGAAGTCAGGGGGACAAATTCTGTGATTCTGGTTTACCAGCCATAACTGTCTGTACAGATTTGGAGGTGAAACAGAGACTTAAACTCACCCTGGAAAGCAAACAGAGAAAGTGCAGTAGGGTGCCAAAGCGGCACTGGGATTGCAGTGCACTGTGCAATGTTTCCTTGCCAAATGCACTGTGAATTCGTCAGACTTGGCTTTTGGTTGTGAGGGCCGAATAGTTTTCCAGTACCCTTCTCTAGGTAAGCAAGCAGGTGTTTATATCGTCATTTTAAAAATGCAGGAGGTGGTTTGCTGAAGGCTGCAGGCTCAAGAACCTGTTACTGCAGCAAAGGTTAGAACAGAGCAGCTCTTGGGTCCTGATCCTGCATTCAGTTCACAGCAAAATGCCATTCTTCAGCAAAATTCGTGGAAATACGTACATAAATTACAATTATAAACGTGTAGCTTATTGAGTCCGGTGTGTATGCAATGGTAGACAATGAGTATTAAAGGAATGATAACTAATCCTGTCTGATGCTGTGCAAGACTCCTTATGGTGCTTTAGAAATACGAAGCTATTCTGTGAAAGATTGTTACACTGCATAGTTCTTGCTACATAGGACTGCATCCCCAGACAGAGTTAGATATGTAGGACCTGATCTTCTATGAGATAGTTCTTGTGTTGTTTGTGTTATTTGTTGTCAGTTGTTTCACTGGAATGAGTTTATCAGGCAGATAATGGACAGACACAGGATTCTGCTTTTCAATTTATAATTTAGCAAATTACATTTCTAATTGTTAAAAGTGAAATATGGATAAAAGAAAAATTCAACATTTCTATTTTTGTGGGTCAACATTTCTTATGTAATTAATAGCACATTATTATTACTATTACTATGATTATTGTTGTTGCTGTTATTTTCATGGTATGAAATTCTGTTGGATTTGGATTCTTTTGAAATACAAACACTTACCAGACAAGGCAGTGATGTCATCCACTGACTTTGCCATTTGGTTTTGCAAGGGTCTGATGGTACAGGATAAGAAGTGAAGGGACTCTCTAATGCAGAGGCCACTGAGGCTGTAAACAGGTTTCAGTGGATGATGTATCAGGCCCAGAGGGTAAAGGCTGTGACTGAATAGCAGTGGTGCTTGATACACAGAAAAATCTGGAAGTAGCTTTTGGTAGTGAGACAGCTTTTTAGGTATTTCATCACAAAATATTCTAAACACATTTCCAGAATGTTCCCTGTAAGCATGAGGGTTTTTCTTTATTGAAAACATTTTATTGCCATCCAAGTACCTTATAGAGAAAAGAACTTCAAAAAACCAAGATATCTTCAGCCCCGTCTCTTATAATCAAATCTGCTTCAGTCTAGCTGAAAACTGTATTTGCAAACTGTCCTATATATCAGTCTATCTTGATTTTTTTTCTCAGCTGTCTGTATGGGTAAGTGCAGCAATAGTCATGAGGTATTCCCTAAAAATTTTGTGAAATTTTTATAGAAATTATAAAGTAGAGCATTGAATTTTAAGGACTCAATGTAAGAAGTACCTTTGCTAGTTCATTATTTTATTAATTATTAGCCAAATTGTCTTATAGGAAAACAATGCTTTAAAAATGAACCCATGAAACAGGTAGCCATAATTTCCTAACAAAGTATGTATTCAGTATTTGTGCTATTAGATATTCAATAAATAATGATATTCAGTAAGTAATACCAAGTATCAGGAGAAAAAAGAATTTTGAGAAAAAGACATGAAAAGTTGTTCCATTAAGGAAAAGAATACTTTACTGTAGAACTGTAGAAGTCTCCTTTTTATAAAGGAGAACAAATAACAGAATAATTCTAGGTAATGTAAAACCCTTCATCTCAACCTCTGTCCCTTTCATTCTTTGCCCGAACTTGTGGTCTGTACATTCTGAAAACTTTCTCTTCAACTTCTCACAAGCTGAAGGTAAAAATCAAAAATAGCTTCTTTCTTATCCTTCATATACATTTCAGAAATATAGGCAAAGAAACTGTCATTCTTCTACAAACTGGAAATCTCTGCCTGCCTCAACCACCTTCCAAAGCTGCCTTGACTGCCAACTTTTGCCTATTTATACTATTGGAAGCTTAATGATACAGACATTGCATCCCTTCTGAAAAATATTCAAAAGTTATATCCTTAGATTGAGCTACAACCCCTGAGTAAGTGGTACGTTTAGAGGATGTAGGTCAAACATAAAACTGTACTTTGGATCTTAACTGTTCCTTTTCAGCTCATGCGAGTCTCACACAGATTTGGACAATAAATGACTTAAGATCTCTACTTTGTTGACCCATTCTCTAAGAAATAACTTTGTTTCCGGCATAGACTTCCCTGTGTTTCAAACATTTATAGATGTCTGGACTCATGTAAATAAAAATTTAAAGCTCCAGATGTGTATCCATAGTTTATCAAGCTATTTTCAGGCTTTCCTTATCAAAAATTCAAATGAGTTTCTTTTGATTATGTTTGAAATGCTGCAGTAGTAGAATGGAGGGCATTGAACTAGGCATTCTCTACCTGAAGTTTTATCCTTGTTGTGGCAGAAAATTTATGCCCTTCAGTCTGTTATTTAGGATCTTTTTTGTCTATTTCTATGCTGGAATCTTTAACAAATTTTGTAATCTGAAATATGTGGCTGAGTGATGAAACAAGGCTGAGAAAATGCAATTTTGAAAGAATGGCTGAGTGCCTGCGATTTCTGTGATGTTCAGAACAATATATCTGTATTTTAATCAGCTGGCTGTAAATGAATAAGCATGCCATTGTATGATTAATGAAAACTGCTGGTTTTAAGGTTATGGTAATATATGTATGTTAAAGATTTAGACTGTTCTGTGTGGCTCTTCAAGTTTGCTATTAACATGAGCAGCACGGCACTTAGTCTGGACTGCTTGCTGTATATTGTACAACCCTCAGCTTAAGGAAACGTACTTTTATTCAGTGATGGTACAATGATACTCCAAAGTTAAGTGAGCGTGATTTAACTTTAAACATCATGCTATATTTCCAATTAACCATTAAATTGTCATTTACATAAACCCAAATGTTTTGATAGGAAAAGCAATTGCTGTAGACAGAAAAATATTCAGACTTTATACAGATCAGTTCAATAAGCATGAGTTCTTGATGTGTTATAAAGCAGTGGCTTCCCAACTCTTGAGACAAATTGCAGTTTGATCGACTGCCAGTAAGTGAGGTCATACTCATATCTTTTTTATTTGTTTATTTTTAATTTGTGGGTGAAGCCTGTGCTCATTAAAGTGAGGAACTCCACACTGCTTTTAGCCAAGTGTTACCATATTCTATACAATGAATTGTGTACACTTGTATCCTTTTCAGTTGTTCATCTAATTTTCCTTGGAATCGCATGAAATACTTTTATTTTTTGAATATTTTTCCAATCTGGACTATTAATATTTCTGGTACAAACCTGCATTTGATTGCACTCATATAGTAGATACTTTGTCCTTTCTATGTGGAAGTGAACTTGTTGCCTTTTTTTTTTTTTNCTTTGTCTTTTTTTTGTTGGAGTGAAATTTTTTTCTTTTTTTTTTTTTTTTTTTTTTCCGCCTTTGTTTTTACAGGTAAGAGAAATAATTGACCAAGTAAAAGGATTAAAGTTATTCTCTGTATTTTGAAATTTAGAATGAGTCCAATGAATTTGAATTACTTTAAACCACTACAGTTTTATGTTGTTTTCTGGACTTACCATAGACTAGAAAATATTTTCACGATCTATTTTTAGCAAAATCAGTAAATTTTTTTCTTTGTTTCTTATTTGTTAATAGTGACGTGGCCCTTGCTTTCCTTCTTCAAATTTTGATGGATTAATTATTGAATGTATTAGAGAAGATGAAGATTATATGAATTATTAGAGAAGATGTACTGAAAAGATCTGTTCTGTTGACAGATAGATACCAGTGGTTTAATGCCTTGGCCACAAGGCTAAGCAGTTTCGGATTGCTGAGACCTGTGACAGTTAAAATGTCCATATTGTGTCATTAAATGTTTTCACTTTTGAAAATGAAAACTTTAAGCATTAGTGCTGCCATTACCAGAATGTTGTTGGCATTGCTCCTGTGTTAGAAGATAATTACAGGACTCATTCCTGACATGTAACATTTCTTTTTGTCAGGAAGAGGAGTGGACAAGCACACAGAGCTCACTGCTGAACTACTGATGCTGGGTAAGTTCTGTTGCCTTCCTTTGTACTGCATGGCTTTCAAAACATGGAAGGAGTTGATGGAGAAAGCATCTGTGCAGTTTGCATTGCTAGAGGAATTTGTTTATTATACTTTGCACTGAGGTTGTTCCTATTCTTGTGTGCCTGGTAAACAGCTTGATTTTCGATTGCCTTTAAGCCTTTTCAGATGACCATCATGGAACTTTTTATTTTGATTTCTACTGACTGAGGTGTTTTTTTCAAGTTATTTCCTGCTTTGTCACTCCATGAAAACACAAAAAATGCACCTTAGCTTAGAAGACTATCACAGATGCTATGAACCACCTGACACTTCATAATAAATGTGTTTCCCAGATAGAGACTAAAAAAATCTGTTGAGGGTCTTGGTGTATCTTACTTCTACCTAGATGGACAGCTAATGCTGTAGAGCTGGCCTGTAACAAATGGAATGAAAAAGAATTACAGTGTAGTGCAGGTATTGCCTCTTCACCTTGTCATAGGCATGTTTCCTGCCTTGCTGTCCCAGCATTTTGACTGCTTCCTTCATCCTTTATGCTTCTTCCTCTGTAATGAAGATGGTCCTACAAGGTGCCCTGAAAGCATTAATTTTGCCTTAATGAAACGCCACACTTTGTTCTACACAGTGCAGGAATGTATGTTCGGAGCTTTGGTGGACTGCCAGCTCCATTTGCTGTGTGGAGGGGGAGAAAATGTGCAGAAGGACGATCCTTTTCAAGGCTTTAGTTCCCTACAGAATGTATTAACAAGTCTGGAAGCAGCTGTGCTTGCTCCCTCTGTAAGAATGGTACATCCAAAAGTGTAACCATCCCTCCCATGCCATGAGTTTCTATCTAATTACAGAGTTACAGTTCCTACTCTGGACTCCAGCAAGAAGGAAACTTAAAAAGCAAATCAGAAAATTTTTTTAAAAACTATGAAATTAGAGAAAATCAACTGAGTGTCAACTGGACTTTGATTACTCCTTATTTATAACAACATGCATAAAATTGCAAAGAATAAAGTTGAAAACTTGAACTCCCATGAAAAACATTTTTCACTGCATGTATTGTTGAGCTAATGTGAAATACCTGTTTAAATCTGCTCTTTGTGTAGTTTCCTTTTTGTAGCTCTTAATGTCAGCAGCATCTGCAATAGAATTGCAATGTGGATCAGTGCAGATTATCACCAGTTAACAAAGAGTCCAAAGTGTGTTTTAGGTAGCACAACCTCTTCAGTTTATTTCTATGGATAATCTGCTCATATGTTTTCAATAGAAACTTACAAGAAACAGAAAAGTTATGTGTAGCATGATATGTGAATGACTATTATTGCCATAGTGTTTGCTTGTCCAAGGTCAAATCCTACAGCTCAGTCTCCTCTTCTGATCTGAGCTCCAAATATTCCTTGTTTATTTAGCAGTGCTCTAAAGAGTGATTTGAGCTCTCGTTTTGACATAGATCTTGCAGGAGAGGTACTTTCAACTTTATGTGCATCCCTACAATCAAGAAGGAAAATATGAAATTATTCAGTTCAGAGGATGATTACTTAAACATTGATTCTCAGACTGAATGGAGATCATGAGGGAATCTTTCCTCTTAACAGTGTAATTTTATGTCATGCCATAAAAAAGATCAAAATTTCAATAATTTCAGCTGGAAGTTTTTGGATGCACTGCTGTCTCATTAAGTGTGAACTGTAGTTCTCAGAATGATCTCAAAGTTGTCCAGAAATCACAACAGAAGAAAAGAGAACCATATTCCCCAGCCCCAGAGGCAATTTTGAAAATATAATTCTAGTTATTATTGGATCTTATTAACCATACAAAGAATCTGCCTTACCTTTGTTGCCAGAAGAAATACTTTTTCTGGGAGTACTGTTTCTGAAAATGATACTTATCCCTGATTGATTGCCTTTGAGATGGTGGCACTTGCCATTTTACGGAAATACTAGAGCACTTTGAACACTGAGCTTCAGAAAGGCTCTAGGGGTCAATAGAGAGGACACCAAGGCCTACAATGGTGCAAACTGGATAAATAATCAGTGTTACAAATTATTAGAGTTTGGATGAGGGAAAGATCGCATGCCTCATCCTCTGCAAGTGTACCCCACAAGGCTACTGGCTTTGTTTACTTCTGAACAACAGGTCAGCATTTGCTGTGGGTCCAGCAACCATGATAGCAGGGGGCCTAGCAGTTTAACATTTAGTCAGTGCCAGGTTTGTGTTTTCTGTGAGCCCTTGAAGTGCTCTCACAGTAAGTGCAAACACTTCAGGTGAACATTGTAGAGAAAAACAACCTGCTGGTTTCAAGGAAGTGCTTTAAGGATCCATTTTTTGGTAGTAATTTCTGGATCCAAACTATCTGATAATCAAAGTTTTAAATCAGTGTAGCTTTCCTCTGGTACCCAAAAAGATTTGCCATCCCAGTTGCTTTTAAAGGCACTCACAAAAATTGGCTGGAGGCTTCTGTAGAAATGTCATGTACATAGCAAGCTTTTGTATTTGTAGTGGTAGCAGCAGCAGAAATGCAGTCTTCTTGTGTTTCTTAGTTAGTAGGGTTAATAATTATGCTTAGTTTCTAGTAACCTTAGAATTACTAGTAAAGTCAGTAATCATTGCATCTTTAGAGGGTGTATATTTGTAGCTGCTGTTATCCCATGTGTGAACAAATGATGTGTTTGGTTGTAGAGTAGCACCATGTCCCCGTGATTGTAGCTGCCCAAACAGGCACTACCTCTGTGTGTGTGTGTGTAGCGCCTCCAGCTCCCCCAAGAGTGGTCGGGCATGCAAATGCATGTGTTCTTCGGGGATGTGTCAGCACATCATAGTACAACATCTGACCGAGTTAATGGGCGTTTTGCTACATTCCATGCACCTGAAAAAGGAAGGATCAGTCTCTGTTGTGTTGTTTGCAAGTCCCTATCTCTGCCAGGACATAGAAGTTAGCAGAGCTCAGTGGACTTTCTGTGGGCACCGAGTCTGAACCTTCAGTAACGCAGCGTGAAACCAGAAGCAGCATTGCACTGACATTGACAATAGGGAGCAAAAGGCACTTAGATTAAAAAATAAACAAGATCAGGAGTTTTTCTTGCATACAGTAAGCCTAGCCATTTCAGAGATGAAAATACAGATTTCTGAGATTCTGAATGCAAATCTTGGTGAAACCATTTGAATTTACGAAATGAATAAATAAAATAGCCCCAAATGAAGCCCTGCTTGAAGCACTGAACATGCCAGTAGCAAGTTCTGCTTCAAACTCCAAGAGATAAAGTACATTTAGTGTGTATCAGTTACTCTAATTTATTCAGTGTCATTGCCATATCACAACCTTCTGTTTGATTTTCTTATAAACTAATAATTTCCTGAATGAACTAATACTGCCACAGTCACTAGTACCTCTGCCTTGTAGAAGTTTTTTATTGTTGTGTATGCAACTAAATTGAAATATCTTTCACTTGAAATATTGACTTTAATATCTCATTTGAAAAATTCATGAAGCCTTTGATGTTAAATCCATACTCAATTTAGCCAAATGCCATTAGAATATGCAATACGCCTGAATACAGAAAGCATTATTGTCTGTGTTTCTGCAGAAGAATTACATTTTATGACTGTAACGTCAGGATCTTTTTTGGATTTGTTCATGAAGAAAAGAAACGGAAAGGCAGCACATTAGAAGCAAAATGAAAAGTGGTATTGATTAGGCTCTCATTTACCCTCTCTTTACTTGAATCCCTAAATGCATGGAAATAAGGGTTGTGCCACAGCAAGTAACAATGCTTTGTAATGAATGGAACAATCTTTAGAAAATTAGTGTAAACACGTATGATAGTGCACAGATGTTGCTCCTAGTAACCGTTGCACATTTATTTTACATCTCCATTTACATACTTCTCTTTATTTCCTAATAGTATCATAATAGAAACATGACAATAGTTAATGATTTCATAAAACATGGAATGTAAAGCTGACAGAGAGGTAGAACATTAATTGAAACCTATAGCTATAGTACATTAGAATTACATCTCCGAAATGACTCCTGATAAAAATATCCCTCTTTTACAGAGAAAGACAAAGACAGGTAAAAAACTAGGCTTTCAGTAAATTAATTTTTTTCCAGTAAAACAGAGGCTGGCAAATGTTGCAAAATCTCCTGAGTGCTAATAGAATGATATTTGTCTTTAGTAATTTATGGGCACTTTTCCCCCAGCTATCGATCACATTTGAAAAAAGTAAACTGCATTAACATTTGAGGCAATAATGGCTCCAGAAAATGTTTGATTTTTATCACTACCAAAACTGATGTCATGATACTTGGTTCTTCAGCAGATGTGGCAGAGCTGAGTGCATCCAGTCTGTGGTGTGTTTATGCAAGTGCCCAGGTCCGACCGACCGAACTGCATGTTAACCAATGATTGCAGCTTGTTATGTTACCTTAAAATATGAAAAGTAAGTTGATGGCACAAGTCAGGAGGCTGCTGTGTGACAGTGTAATGAGGTGCCCAGAGGACCTTGGGGTCTGTGAGGATTAAAATCACCATGATAAAGGGAGTGAGGGAGAGCTGCTCTCTGCCACCATCTCCTGGCCAGTCCCTGGGACACAAACTGCCTCTGCATCTTCTCCCGCCTGCTTTGCCAAATCTCTTGCCTCAACCCGGGAGAACAATCACAGCCATTTTAAGCAAGCTCATACTGGAAAAATAACATATTTTATTAAATTTCAAAAGGGCAGCTAGACCTTAACAACCTCATGTAGATGTATATTAAAGTG
Organism: Scytalopus superciliaris; assembly: GCA_013400415.1. Taxonomy (NCBI): domain Eukaryota; kingdom Metazoa; phylum Chordata; class Aves; order Passeriformes; family Rhinocryptidae; genus Scytalopus; species Scytalopus superciliaris. Next base: position 374,964 of record VXBX01002283.1, on the reverse strand, counting down.
GACAGTGCAAAATGCCAGACTAAGGGAGCTGAAAGTTCTGTGAATAAATCCAGAGCGTTAGTGCCTGGGATTCTGTGCTTGGAATTAGGGGAAAGTGTTTTGGTCAGTGCTGATGACTCGTGTTGTCAGATAGCCATGAACGCTCTAGAAATGTGTGTAACACAGAATGGTGTCTGGACTTGAATTCCTGCAGACTATTTATATATTACAAGAGAAAACAGCTTTGTTTCAATAGTTACACTTTTTTAATCTCAGTGTTAGTGTTAACAGCTGAAATTGGCGCTTTAGTGTTTAGTGTTTTGGTTATTGTAAGGTAGATTGAAATTGAAAGCGAAATTAGATTTGAAGTTTCAGACTTTAGGTTAGATTTATGGTTTAACCATAGGCCTTTACCATTTGCAAATATCTGTGATCTACAAAAGCAAGTTTAATGAAAGTTCTTCTTACATTTGTGTTATAGTAGATGACAACATAGCACAATAGATTGATACTTGGTTTCTCTGTAGTTAATTGTGACAACTACAAACACATGGAATTAATGTACGAACTGAAACTGCTATCCTTCTGATTCCTTTCATTGCTCAGGTTATTTCATACTTTTATCTCTTTAGAACAATGAAATTATATTGCTGTTTGTTCATATGTTAGATTAATTGTGACAAGTTAAAATGGATGTTAAAGCAAGCATCCTGCAAATTAATTAACAGTTGATTAGTACAGTTTATATTTCTTCATAAGAAGAATCATCATGTATATTCTGAGCACAAATGAAAATTAAGTATTTCCACATAGTGGAAGACATTTGTGAGTTGAAGATCATGTAAACAATATGATCTGTATTATATAGAACCAAATGAATATGTTTGCTTGTGTTTTAAACAAATGTGCAAACATTTCTTGGAGATCCCATACCCTAGTGCTTTTTCTTCAACTGAAAAAAAACCTCATCAGAATCTCTGTGCCTCAAAAGATTATTTTTTGCATTATGCCAAAAAACCTATGAAATAGTCTGAAGTATATATTAGGATGTAGCATATAGTTTATCTGTACCACTGAATCCAATACAAGTGAATAAAAACTTATTAGAGAAATCCATTTGCCGTGCCTGAAGACTTTACGGTGAACAGTTTTACAGATCTCATTTTTCAGATCTGATTTTTATTTCAGAAGCTTTGCAGTATGCTGACTAATGAAGAATTGTGGGAAAGAACACAAAAGTTGTATCAAAAAGAAGGCCACTTTCAACTGCAATTTAGAAATATCGCACAAATCAGCATGTGGCTATACACCTGTGCGTATCAAACATGAAAACAAATTGCATCCTTTGTTTGGATCACTTACTCAATGGTGTTGAATTTCTGACTTCTAGTTTCAACCAGGTACGATGAGGTGGCCTGTTCAGCCCATGTTATTAAAGAAATTGGTTCACCTATTTGATTTCATGTCATTGTAGTTCCAGCCATTCATTTATTCAATAAACAGTTTGGTATGTTCTGAGAAATAATGAATATTGATTAAAAAATCAATCACTTATTAAGAAACAGTCTAAGGGAAATTGTTTATCCAATCAATTTTAATTTTTGATTTGTTATTTATATTTTCCAATTTAATCCACCCCTCCCTTAGGCTCCCAAACTACCAAGCAAATCAGGAGGAAGGGCAGAGAGACACTGCCAGCAACTGTGCAAAGAACACAAAACCTAATGCATTCATTTCAGATTAGACTGGTGGAAAGAGCCCATAATAAAGGAGGCTGTGACCTCATGCACCTTTGGCTATTGGACTGAAACTTTGCTTTTTAATAGGATTTATTAGGCTCTCTACTTCTTACCTATTACATTAGTCAACTCTGATACTGTCAAAACACAATAGTTACAAAAATATTATGGGTTTCATCTGAGCTGGCAAAGATTCTGAGCGTGGAGGCTGAATGCATGATGCAGTGAGAGAGACCTGCACAAGAGCTCTGGAACATTTATCTGTTCTCTTGACATGAGACTTAAGCCATGAACAAGGGTTTTTTTGCAAGGAAACAGATTAACCATCTGATCTGCGTGTCCTCTGAGTGGGTATACTTACTCTAGTTCCATTGTTCACTGCACTAATGAAGAAAACTGCCTTGATACAGGCACTACAGAAATACTTTTCCATCTCTGGTGACTTGTTTAGTCTCTTTGGAATTTTCATACACAAGTTGAAAAAAGTTTAGCTTACTTCTGAAGCCTTTGAATTTGCCTGAGTGAAGATTCCTCCCTCACTGCCATTGTGTATTACTAAATGTAGTTCTCCTTTTTAGTGTAGTAGAGGTGCACTAATCTCCTTATTTAAAGTTGGTATTAACTCTGCTTTGCTTACCTGATGTTCTCCCATACCAAACTTCATGTCAGAATGTTGTTTTTCAAGAAATATGGAGATGTATGTGTAAAGCATGGGAGAAATAATTTAAGGATCTAAAGCCTTGCTTCTGGACAGCTTTTTGGGACAGGCACAATACTATAATCAAGAAAATTCTTGTATATAATGCACCTATCTGTCCTGTAATGGGGAAGGATGTGGAAACACTACTTGCAACCTGTCACAATGCTTTTGTGGGCCTTGAGTTGATAAATAAAAAGTCACCTTCCTGTGCACAGCTGAAAGTTGAGACTGCGTAAGCAAGAATGCAATAGGCAGAGCAAAGGGCCAGAGCTATGTGATCTGAGACCTACGAGGGAAGGAGGATGTCTTTAGTGGAGGTGTTAAACCTGCTGAAGGCGAGGGTAACCCAGGTTCCTGTTAATAGATCCCCTGGGGCAGATTAGAGGGAAAGACCCTGAATGATCGGTGTTTGTAAATATGAATCTGTATATTTGGTTGCAATGGAAAGCAGGTATGTAGCTATTTTGGTTATTATTACCTATAGTAATAGAGCAATATGAAAGCATAAAAATATCACTTAAGAAAATATATAAGGAAAAAAACTGAAAAAGAAAGGATACCAGTAGAAAGATCTCACCACCTCTGGATCTCTCGACTAGACTGGTTATTGCAGTTTCAGTCTGTTCATTGAAGTGATGGTCACAGTCTTGATCCATCAGGGGTGGGGGAAGCCCACAAAATACAAATTTCAGTGGATTATCACACTCAGGTTCAGGTGGGAATGCACAGGTACCTCCCCTGGGGCGGAGGAGGGGGGGGGTAGTTTTACACTGGATGATGTTATTCTGTGAATCACAGAACACTTCGGGAGTCTTGATGGTCTAAGTCCTTACAGCTGTCTCTTATGTCAGCACAGCTGAGTCAATTAAGGCCCATCAGAATGGGTGAATACTTTCAGGATATTTGTGATTGTCCTGGTACTTCCCAGAGGGGGATTTTCACACCTGAGCCATTATGTAAGGGAGGACAGTGGCATGATAAAAAGCACTCTCCCACCGCTACTTATTGGCCTCTTCCCTTATCTGGCTCAAACTCCAGTTTACAGCCTCCAGTGAGATGCAGGCCTTGAGTGTATTTCAGCCTCTGTGGAAACACAAGGCCCTGAGGTATGATTAGCAGAGTTAAGTAATCAAGGAAAAGCCTTATTCTTACTAGTTGGGTTGTTAATCTTTCAAGTATGGAAGAGTAAGGGAAGAACTATTTTTTTTTTTCCCCTCCAGTAAATAGACATATTATATAGGAGTTGAGAGTTCAAATTATACACAAAAGCAAAACTACTGTTACCTCGCTTGTGTGGTCCTTCTGCCTTTTAAAATTCTGTGGGAAATTTTAACTGGTCAAGTTTCCGATCAGTCTTATAGGGAGATTTTCAAGTTTGCTTTATCCATTGTATTTCCTGGCATTCTGCTTGTTGATGACCTTCTCACTTTCCTTTTAATTCTTATCTTCTTTTGCTGGTTTTTAAAGCAGATGAGATAGGCCTTGCCTTTTATTTCCTTCCCTTTATTCACAAAAGAACTGTAATCTGCTCTGTGATTGAAATAGGAAAAACTCACATGTTTTAAAATGTCATTTTTGTGCTTAAAATATACAGATTGTAGTGTAAGAAACTATGAACAGGATGAAGCTAAGTACAACATTTACATAAATGTTTAAAAATACTCGAAGATAGCAATACTTTGTTTTGCAACTTGGGGATGTACACAACAAGCTTCCCTAAGGTGTCTCCTGGATCTAGTTCTGCTGTCTGATGATATAGCAGCAGATACCATTAAAAAGGTTTTGGCCGACACCAGTGAAGAAGACTTTGCAAGTGCTTGGGAGATTAACTTTTGAATTCAAGAGATCTTGATAAATACTGGGGGGAAAGAAAAACAAGGTGTAATTTCAGGGTGCATGATCAGGACTCTCAGATATAAAACCAGGTGAGAAAATTACTCCTTGAAGTGTGAGACCTGTGATTCAGTACTCTGAGTTTTGGTGAAGATAAATGTGGACTAATCAAAGACTTATGAAACAGAACAAAGAAACCCCCTTGAAACCCCTGGATTTACTTACCTGAGAAAAGACTGAGGGTTGAATACTATGAGCTCTAAACAATTGCTGTGAATAGGATAGTGACTAGATGTTCCGTATGTTCACTAAGCACAGTGAAGATATGCTTCTGTATAGTGTGTAGCAAATGAGATTTATATTATTTGTAAGGAAAGCAGCAATCTCATTCTATAATGCTAACTGCGGGCTGGGAGCAGCTATTTTAGGAGGCTGTGTAATTGTCATAATTTTTAAGAAATAGGATATACAGAAATTTACAGATTATCCAGTGTTTATAATAGACCCTTCTTCAGAGTGCAGAGATGCACTGGTTGGCCTACTGAGCTTTTTTCCCCTCCCATCCCTGACTAGCTTAACTGTTGATTATTTCTCCCATATCAAGTCTCTGAATAAGAAACAGTTAAATAATTTGGAGAATATAATTTACTACTACCCATCGTTTTTCATTTCATTGCATTCCTATGTTTGGGGGCAGATGTACATTGCATTAATGAAGGATGATAAGGAAAGATAAGATACAAGATTTAAGAATAGTTTGTTACAGAGCAGGTTAAACTTGGATGTTTCAATGTGCTTATTCATAAAACTGTAAGACTGTGAAAAGTTGGATGCAAACACCCAGCCATTTTTCTATGAAACCTTTATCTGCCGTAGATGTGATCTCTATAGAAAAAGGTAATCCATATTGGCTCTACCTAAATTTTCATCTGATATAATCTCTGGGTAATCAGTAAATATTGAGGAAGAGTAAGACAATACTGGATTGCTTCGTGCATTTGAAAAATGAACACAAAACACTGAGTGTAATACGTTGAAAGGGACTACGGGACTGTTCTACAGCGCCTCAACTTCACAAAGAACAGATGTTTCTGTAGGTAACTGTGAAAACAGATCTAGAGATCAAAGTGCTCTCTTACTTTTTTTCCGAATTTGCAAAAGATTTTGATTACCTTGGAGTAGCAGTAAGCTTTATTTAATGGTAAAGCCCAAACATTGTGTTTATTTGCCAGTTCAAGGCTAGTTAAATTTAATTGCATTACATTGCCACAAAACAAACATTAACAGCCTGAAAGAACTGTGTCCACTGTGTTTATGTTAAAGGAAGCCATGATTTCAAACTGAAAGTCTTGTAGAAAAGGAGTGATGATTAATTTTTTAGGGCAACTGTTCTTTTGAAAAACTTACATATACATTCATACTTCTATCTCATGACTCTCCCAATACTTTTGGTAGGATTTTTCCCACAAGGATTCCCAGGGGTAATGCTGAGTAGTCCCGTTACACTCCTGAGTGTAAGCAGAGGCCTGCTCTGTTTACAGCATCAGGTTAAGGTGTAGTGTAGTTAACTGCTGTTGAGATGATTTTGGGTAATTTTAAGAAGTTATTTGTGTTAACATCATCTTCATAAAAATGTAAAGAGCTGGTAGGAAAGTATATTTCCTATTAATGATCAGCCTTGGTTTGTTAGGGCCCTGTATGTCAGTCTCTGTGCACTAAAGGAGTCTACGTCTCTTAATGTGTGATATGACTAGTTGTGAATTCTTCTGGTTTATCATATTTTCTGCATTACTCTAATCTTCTCAGTATGAATGGAATTGCATCCCCTTTTGTTTGACAGCAAAGACAAACATCAAGCTGTCCAGAAGATAGAGTGCTGTTTTATTCCTCGTTTGAAATTCTTGATGGGATGGGCAAAATATCAGCAAACACTCAAGAAAAAACCTCCTGACCCTCCAATTATTCTTGCTGACATTTTTATAATAATTTCCTTTTCAAGAAATATTGAGTCCTTTGTGCCAGAAGAAAAACAAAACCAAACAAAACCCAAAACCAACCTCAAACTTTATTTAACTGTTATTTGGTCAGAACTTTAATTTTACAGTAATCCTAATTTGAATTAAATTAGTGCTCAGAATATTATGTTTTCCCACAATTTGAGCAAAGCATACTACACTAGAATCATTATGTTAAAATTGCTACTTATGATTGTTTTAAACCAAATGGTTTGAACCAGCTTTATTCCCAGGCTCGCATTAAATATCATGCACGCTGCTGCTATGTAATTGTGGCTACACATTTTAGAATGTTCCTTATGTGTACAGAATGGAGAAAAATCATATTACCGTGTTATTCAACATGGAAAACTATTAAAGCCTGCAATTCAAATATGCCTTTTTGAGACTATTGAATTAGCAATGTTAGATTAAAATATAAATGCACTTGTTAAGTAATATTTTATTTTCAAAACCCATTTTCTCTTTATATTATTTACACAGTTGGTGTGTTTGACCAAGAGAATTGATATATTGTCCTCAATAGGGTAAATATCCACCATGATTACTCCTTTAATTGCCAGAGCAATCTATCTCCTTTCAAAGAAAGCACTATTTAAGAAAATAAGTCCATTGCTGTGTCTCTAAGCAGAGCGCTCTATCTGGAAGATGAGCCTGTCCTTCCTCTTTCTGTGTAAAATCGTAAGAGTAACTTTGTGCGAGCACAGTGTGTTAAACCACCCTCACTCTGTTAGACAGGAGGCTGCCAGGCTTAGTGCCACCTGCTAACGGGGGCTGGGACAGTGGCTTCTTTGGACTTCATGGCTGAGGATCTTGATAACGACGTGAAAATAATGCCTGGTGCTAAAAACATCAGAGATCAGTTTATACAGATGGAAAGCACAGTGTTTATTCACATTCCCAGGCACAAAACTGCGTATGTTCACTACACAGTTTGGGCACTTAATAAGCGCAAGTCCCAATGAATTGGTTCTTGACAGTTATGAATGGTAGACTAGCTGCATTAAAGCAATGAGGGAGCTAACAGCAGGTTGGAAACTGGGTTTGAATAAATCATCACCCAAACATATAGCAGCATTGTAGCAGTAGGCCAAAACCTCTCCAGCCATGTGACTGCTAGTTGCCAGGAGACCACGAATCTTGGGCATTCTGAAAATATTGAAATCATTTTAGCTGTCTGAAATTTATAGAATCTCTGAGAAAAATCTAATACATTGAAATTTATTAAAATATAACTGCTTTGTCAGGGTGCATGTAAAGTTTTTAGACAAAATATGGCTTTTTAACTAAAATGGTTTCTTTTGCACATTGATCTGCTTTCCGCTGTATGATTTATAATGTATTTAGGAAGAATATTTGCAAAATGTGGTGCAGTATTTAAAATCGTGACTGCAGTAACTCAGTGCCTCTAATGAGCACATGCAAAATTATTGCTGGACTCTTTGGTGTCCCCTCTGCCATCCCTTTTGCTTACAGGGGTTAACTTTATGCTTTAGAATAGTCAAGTGGAGGTTAAATGCACTGCTTTCATGTTTAAATTTAATCTCATTAACAAGCCTTTTAAAGCTAAGATCTAATACTCTGTTTGCAATTACCTTTCCTACAAAAAATTATGTCGGGGTAGAAGCATTGCATCAAATCCAGTCTTTTTTGGCCCCTTTTCTAGAAGGAATTTTGCCAGATGCCTATCAGTGCTATGCACGGTTGCAGTGTATAAGCGATAGGCCTGATTTGCAGTGGGATTTTTAGGCTGTCTTCTAGTTTTGTGGATTGAATGTTGAACTCGATTGAAGTGGATTACATAGATAGTTGTTGAGTTGTCTGATGTGTGGCTGCAGAGAGGATAAAGTCAGAATGACTTCTCAGAGGCTGTTTCCTCTGGAAAAGCAGTGACTGGTTACCACCACCAGCACTTGCTGCCCAACTTGGGATAAGTGTAGGAGACCTCAGAGACTGTTCTTTCCTAGAAGATGGAGCTTACCTTTTTTGTTTTGTAGTTCTGCCACAGATTATCTTTTGTATGACTTTGGGCAGTTGATTAATTTTCCTGGTACTAGGGAAGACCTCCCTTTCTTAAAAGAGTCAGGAGAAAGAATTGTTTGCTGATTGTAAGGCCAATGTATTTTGTGGTTATAAGGACACAATAAGTTGTTAACTTACAGTAAAAGAAATAACAGAAGAAAAATCTGATGATTTGTGAAGTGTAACTTCATGGTGTATTTAAATTCTGCCTAAGTAGATATAATGAATACAGCAATGATAGTTCTTTCATAAACTGAAATAATACAAACATAAGAATTTCTTTCAACACAGTATATTTTGCAAGAATTCAGTCAACAGACTTTCATTTTTTTTTAGAAGAATGCCCCTTCTGTAAGACAGCAACATTATAAAATAGGCACTACACAAAGCTTGGGAGAGAGAAGTGGAGTGAGTGAAACTAAGGGCATGTGAAGAACAGTCACTATCCAGCAACAGCAGCAAAACAGTTTCAATTTTCTGGATTATTAATTCAAATTCACATGCACATGCCAGTTAAAATTAAAGGCCTTTTTTTACTGCTCTAGTTTAAATTAAAGATTATATTCTGCTCCACAAGTCTGAATTAAATAGCTTATTTTGCACACCAAGCTCTCATTTTAAAGCTAATAAAGAAAAGACATAGCATGTATGTGCAAGCTTGAGACAGGAAGGGTCTAAATTACTACACCTGTTTCACTTGGGAGCTACTTTATTAGTGTTACAAAACTTGGCTTTCAATTTGGCAGTCAGAAGCACATTTAGAACAAGCATTTCTTTGTTTTGACAGAAAGGCTACGGTAAATGAATGACGTTTGAGCGAGGTGTGAAATGTGAAGGTACAAAATTAACTGGTAAGATAATTACTGTTCTAATTCTGCATAAACAAGCGTTTTGAAAATCATTAATAGTTCAGGGAAATAATGTTAGTGATTAAATAAGGTGGTTTGCATCACTGAGCACAACTAAGCTGCTTTAATTACATTTGAAAGCAAGGGAAAGCAGCTAATTAAAATTAGCACAGGGTTCCTGAATGACCAGCATTGCATTGTTGCCCTAACCTGTTTAATTGCTTGTTTATTAATAATACGTCTTTATTTTCCCCTCTTCTGCATTTAGCAAAATTATTAAAGAAGTTAAATGTGTAAAGAGAATCTGACTATATATACTTATCAGAATATGCAATGCAGACATAACCCAGGGAATTACTTGCAAGGCAAGCCAACATCATTCAAAAGTCATAACTTTTCTTCATATTAATAATGTTTTCATCCTGAGTCACATTCCTATGTCAATCACGTCCATGGACAAGAAAAATGGTCTTTGGCATGGCTGCAGAATTGCAGCATTTTGTAGCTGCTTTATTTTTGAAATCACTTGAATCATTAGCTAAAATATGGGCAATAAATCCAAGATTGATCAATAATAAATTATGGGAAACATGAGCAAAAATATAATCTAAATTAAAAGAATGCTTTATACTGTCTCAGTCTTTTTTCACACAACTTGTACTAAATTTACCATCTGCAATAGGTAAGTCTGTTCTCAGATAAAACAAAACTCAGTATTCCAAAATTTTCAGCGTATTTGTCCTTCAGATAAGGAGCATCTGTATTAGACATCTGACTTTCTTTACCTAGTCCCTCATGAGTTAAGTTACACTTTTAAGCATACACCTATAGGAGATAGCTGAGAGGGTTGTTAATCTGCACACTTGAAGCAAATATACAGTATAATACAATGAAGACAACTAAAAATAGAGTAAAATGCTAATTTATTTTTTCATATTTAGCCATAATCAAGTCAAGTTAAAGCAGACATGATGTTTTCCACGTTGATTCAGTATTTATAGTGTACCTCTGATGCGAAAGGCTCAGATGCATAATAATTTACATACATATACATTTTAAACAGTAAAAATTCATAAAAATGTGAAGTTCTATATGGAAAGGTAGCACATCCCTATGAAAGCTGGGTAAATCATGGGAATTATGCTTACAGAACTGATAAGCAATTAAAACAAGAAGATAATTTTAACTTCATGAATAGTAGAGAATATTCAGCAGACAGTACATACATTATTTTATAGGTGCATATTTTTATGAACAAAGAGAAGGATTCTGCTCTGTCTTATAGGACAGTAAAGAAAGATCCAAGTCACAGATTTCAATGGAAATTTTCTGTTTAAGTCTACATGAAGTATGTGATCAGCATTTTGAACTATGGTATGCAAAAGAAATAACTTTGAAGGTTGTGGAGACATTGGCACCATTCAAGGGATTGTTGTATTTGACATCCAAAGCAGAGGAAGATATCAAGTGAAACTTACTGAAATACTGAAAGTCCTCAAGTACATGAAAAAAAAAAAAAGAAAACAGTCTTCCTAACTTTTTAAAAGCAAACAGCTAAACAAAAGAAGTGGAGAGAAGTAGAAAGAAAAGAAAAAAGAATGGGAGGAAAATCCCCATGAGATTAAACAAATGACCTAATTAAGTCTGAGAAAGAATTTTTAGTAGTGTTTCATTGCCATAACAACAATCTTGCATCATCAAAGCAATACATGACAACTTTTTTAAGTAATCAATGTAGTATATAATTAATAGTGGCATTTCTTTGTGCACTAGCAATGGATAAATACAATTTTTGTATTCTTTTTTAATTGCAAGGTTCCTTGGCCTTCTGTTAGGTCACAGTCATCACAATTATGATTAAAACCTTTCATTAAGCTTTCTATAATCTATTTCCTCAAATTAATATCTGTAAAATTGTAAAAACCACAAACCCCCCACTATATAAAGAAGAGACTAGCAAAACTTGTCAGACATTATTCCCATAAGTGATGTCAATTATTCATATTCCTGTTTATTCTATTTCTGTGCCCACTTTTATTCCTGTAGGGTTCTGGTAAAAGTGCTGTGGTAGATTTAAGTTGCAATGCTTTAGTATTTTAGTCCCTAACGTATCTACTCTGCCCCTCTTTTGTAGGCCCTTGCTCCAGTGTTGGGATATATCCTGTCCCACCCGCTGTAGTCCATAGCCTGCAGTATTTTCAGACTCAGAAGGAGTGTTGGCCTGCATTAATTTACAGGGACGTATTGCACCACGTCTCTGCTGTGAGGGGGTGGCCTCACAAGGTAAGCATTGCACCTCCATGTACCAGAGCCTTGCTGTAGTTCACTAGTCCCCATCCAAACATGACTTACCTGTCTAATGCTACTGGGAACCCATTTTCTCCTTGACACGTGGTGCTTTTATCTTAGTTTTCAGAATATTGATATGACATCTAAATAGTATTGCTAATAGACATCTCTAAGATGGGTAGTGGATCAGAGTGTGGAAGATGTTTTCTATGTCATATGTCTTTTTGCTAGTTTCAGTATAACCTGGAGAGGTTCTGTACTTTGGGGTGTTTTTGTTATTAAAGTACTTAAATGTGCCAAAATCTTTTAATTGTTTAACTCTGAAATACCCTGGAGTTGTATTTTTAAGTGCTTTTAACCCTATTTATAGAAATAATCCTATGCACTTGACCAAGGCACAGAGGAAACAGTGACTTGAGCTAGGGTCTTGCAAATCCAGATCTAATGCTGTTATTGCTGGCCAGTATTCTTTTTCTTTCTCTGCAAGCTTGGACTTCTTGGTTTCCTTTTATCCTCAGTAAGGGCATGAGAGCATACTACAGCAGAAAGTGAGCTCTTTATAGGGTAATTTATTCCTCTGACATGTGCTAGCACTATGAATACATTGCAATTGAATTTTATTGGTATGGAGAAAGGACCAATCCTAAAATGTGATGAGACCCTGCAGGAGGTTTCAACTACTCAGATGTTTGCTTACAACTTAATAGAGGCAGAGAAATAAATACTTGAAGCCAGAGGATGTGACTGACTGATCTAGTGCCAGACTTGCTTTTGGCTTTTAGTGAGGTAAGCAAAGTACTTGCAGCATGTGCTGGAAGCCTCTGTATGGTTACAGCACGGCTGCTGAGTGCTAGTAGCCTCCTATTTCATGGTAGAACTGAGATTTACAGGGGAATAGGGTTTTGATTGTACTTCATGTATTTATAATGTCACCCTAAAATCAGAATGAAAAATAAATAAATAACTCCTGTATTTTCACACATAAACAGTTAGGGGTACTAATTTGTGTGGCACCTACCTATATTTAGCAGTAATGAAGAACATGATCATCTTGTAGAACATCCCAACAGGGGAGTCACAAGAACTTCTTAACAGTGTTGGCAGTAAACATGATCTGATTAACTGTGGCATTTCACTGTGTTATGGCAGTAGTGTTAAAGCAATGTGTTGAGGGAGTTAATTGTTAAAGCTGCCATTTCTCTTGCCCCTTTGCTTCATCATGGTCACTGAAATCATGACTGAAACCTTTCATTAACCTTCCTCAATTTAATTCAATGCTTTGAGCTAATAGCATTATAACATGAGATGTACAAAATGTGTGTGCCATTTTACACAGTGGAGTGTCTCACCTCCCTGCTCTCTGTAGCTGGGGAAAAAGGTACAGTACTTACTGGCTTGTGGAAAGCACATCTTAAGGGCATGATTTTGAGCATGCTGAAGAGGCAGGCTTGTGATGTAAGACAGTCATGGGTTTTTTTCCCTTTTATAACATAGATAAGCACTGATGAACTGAGTTTTGTGCTGATCAAGGGTATATAACTGGAAAAGCATTGTGCCAGAAATACTAAGGTTAGGTGAGAGATGAAATAAAACTTATTTGGAACACATAAGATCACAAGGAGTTGTGATGGGATAAACAAATACTTGTATCATCTTAACACCAGAAAATGACACAGACACCTCACAAAGACAGGCTCTCTGTAGCAAGTCTGTGACTTGCACAGAAGCAGAAATTTGGAGAACGGAGCGATTAGCAAAATCCTGAATAGTGTTGGAAGGCTATCAGTTTTTATGGTAAACAGAGGTCACATAAACATTCTTCTTGTATCAACCATTTTAGACTGGTTAAATGTCAGTAGGGTTAGTACTGTCCCATGTGGTCTTGGCTGCTTGTTATGGTAAAAACCCTTCTAGGTCATGTAGCTGCTATCTGAGTGCACCTGTCATGGAGAAAATCGTGAGCATAAATAACTTCCTGTGGGCCAACTTCTGCCAGTATTCTTAACACCTTTAACCAAGTTTACAGGTCTGGAAAAGAAGCAGTGATGATTATGCAGCAGATGAGTCATAACTAGCCAGTGGAGGGACGTGATTATCCCGCTCTGCGCTGATGCAGCCTCACCTCGAGTTTTGGGCACCATAACAGAAAGGTATAAAGCTCTTAGAGAGGGTCTAAAAGAGGGCAAAAAAGATGGTGAAGGGCCTTGATGTGAAGTCATAGGAGGAGAGGCTGAAAGCACTTGGTTTGCTCACCCTGGAGGAGACTGAAGAGAGACCTCATTGCGGTCAACATCCTCATGAGTAGAAGCAGAGGGGCAGGCTCCGATCTTTCTGTGGCAGGACGTGAGGGAATGGCATGAATCTGTGTCAGGGCAGGATTAGGCTGCGTATTAGGGAAAGGTTCTTCATCCAGAGGGTGGCTGGATACTTAAACAGGCTCCCCAGGGAGGTGGTCACAGCCCCAGGCCTGAAAAGAGTTTAAGATGTGTTTGGACAATGTTCTCAGGCACATGGTGTGACTCNCTATTATTTTCTTTTTTTAAAAAAAAAAAAAAAAAAAAAAGGGAAGCAAAAATCCAGGTTTTTATATTTTATACTTTATAGGCTTTAGGAGTTTTACCATGTGTTGCAGGCTCAAGGTGCAGTAGTATATGATGTATTCTGAATCAGTGCAGCATCTGTATTTGAAATTAATATAATCTACTTCTGATCTAGAGGCAAAAAAGGACATAAAATAGCTGAATACAACCCCATTTAAATATGGTGGAGGTGACAGTGAAATACAAGAATATGTAAATCTTGGACATGGTGGCTAATTAATATAAAACATGTAAGTATATGCAACATCAGGATTGAATTGTGTGCAAATGCCCAGGTGAAAACGTAACCCTTTGTAACAGCCAGCTGGCCTAAAGCTGCCTCTGTTTCTCAAAGATACAGACAGGACCGTATCATCCTCTGATTCAGGAACTGTAGAAATAGCAGACAATCATGGGCACCCAGTACTGGAAAGAACAGCATGTATTCTAGGTAGAGCAAGTGAGTAGGAATCACTTGTGAAAGTCTGTTCCTTAGTTTGGCAACCAAGTCAAGGCATAAGCCTTCCCAAGCTGAGACCTAATGACATAAAAAAAAAGTCTTATCCTCTGACTCATGATTCAAATTTGTTCCTCTTATACCTTGAGCAAAATAAGCTGAGGGTGAAAACAAGTCATATCTTCATTTCAAGGAGGATTTGTGAAACTGTTTGCCATATGTAGGCATAACAAGTTCATGCCTTGCTATTTTCACAACATAAGGTTTTGAGATGCACATCAGACTGCATCACCTAACAAGACAGATTTCCTTACAATGCAGTGGAAAAACACTAATGAAACAAACATGAATGGATTTTGAGACTTTCATACTTTCTCTCATATGAATGTGATAGGGAGAAATAGAAGAACTCTGATTGACTTTACTGGGTCAGGATTTTATTCATAGAGAAAAGAATTAAACCCCCCAAACATTATGGAAACTGACACGGCCATCACAACTGTGCCCTGTTGCCACCATAAATGTATTTTATAGGAATTATCTGCATACGGTAAGAATTCAGTGCAGACATCTGGTAATATCATTTGACTGTCACTGAGTTTGGAAAGCCAAATCAAAAAATGTCCAGTCTAAACAAATTAAAGACAGTATGAGGATGATGCTTAGAATGCGAGTCAGAAGAAAAGAGCAAGCCATCATGCATTGTAAATCAATCAAAATGAACAAGTTCATTGTCTAGAAGGCACAAGAATTGCCAATACAATATGCATAAATGACTGGAGCAAAGTTAGTGCTCTAATAACTAACATCAGTAGAACCTCTTTGATAGGGACTCAGAGTGAGGGAAGTCTCATCCCTGCAGAGTAAATGGTAGGCTCAGACAAGGAAAAAGACATGAAGCCCTGACATTTTTTGGAGTTCTCTATGGGTTGAGTACACAGTAAGCACAGAAACAGCAAGGACATGGTGACTGTAGATGATTTCCATATTAAAATTTGAGTGACTTTTTTTGTGTTCTAGATGTTAACAATGTGTGTCTGAGTGGTGCTTTTAATTAGTATTTTCTGTCTAGTCTGTTGCCTAACAATTGTGCCTAATCCTACACTCTTGGAAGTTGTTAGTTGAGCTCCTATAGTATTAAAAACTACTAGAAATTTCTCAAGAGCTGTACTGAGTTGTTTTAATTAACATCTTATATGTCAAATCCATTTGTGATTGCCAATTTTTTTGCCATCTGCCTACCAGTAAATGTATTCAACCTACTTGTCCATCATAAATCCAAAGGAAAATTATTTTTTAGCATTCAACCCTATCAGCCCTTTTAGCTTTTCTGTTTGTTTCTGTAACAATAGCATGAATAACAAAGTATTTTTTTCCATAGCACTATAGTGGCATAAGTTGGACATGTCTGTTCTGAAATCACCTGGCTTTGGGGCATTAAGTAGGACCTTTAACATTGTTATTTGTGTTTAATTTTACATAACATTGAAATGTTACCTTGCCCTAAGCTGTGGAAGTCGCTGCTATCCTTTCCAGTAGCCACTTTTTAGCACCCTGTCCTTGACTTCATAATCCTCAAATACCAAGCTTGGAAATCTGCTTCTGGCAGAACAAGATCTCTTCATCTTTGGGGTCACGTTCCAGGCTTTTGTTCAGTCGCAAGTTCGGTTTGGATTTATCTTCAGCATGTCTACTTGAATATTCAAAAAATCATCAGCTAGTCTAATTTGGTTTTTTAAAGTCATGTAAAAGACTGATTTGCTTTGACAGGTGGATCAGAAACAGAATTGGAGCTATTTTATCTGGACCTAATTAAACAACCTTCATTACTGGCAGGTATGTGTTTGTGATGACTAGAAATTAGCTTGATTGGAATTAAAACTCAAAATATAAGGCATTGAATTGACTTGTTTTTAAAAAATATACGGTTTAAAAATATATCTGTGAAGTACATTTTTAAATGTGGCAAGTGCGTGTCTAAATTTTAAATCATGCCCAATTCCACTTTGTATTTTATGTTAATGACACTTGTCACAGGTATTCATGAGGATATTGCCAACACATATAAAATGGCACCACACTAGTTCAGAACTACGAGACTTTAATAAAACATTAGGAACGGTGCTTTTTTCTTCTTGCAGGCACAGAAAGTCTGCAGTGTTTTGTGTGGTGTATGTGGGGTGAATTTCAGTCATGCAAATGAGGCCAGCATGAGGCAGGTGCAATGCTTATGCCCTCAAAAAGGGCTTCACTGGGGCTTAAAGTATTACATGTACATTGGTCCTGTTTTGCCTTCACAGACCCCAGTTATTTCCAACCGGTAAAATAAACTTGATGTCTGCTAAATTAAGGGAACATTCTTCTCACTGCCCATTGCAACTCCAGCCTGTGGACTAGATGTCACACCTCCTCAGTGTCACTGGAATAGCATGCTAAAGTCATTAAGTCCTATGATAAGTTCTATTTCTCCTATTTGCCTTCTCCTGTGATGAATCCAGGCATAACTTTTTAGTAAATTCTTCCACTGACCCTGACTGTTCGCTCAGTCCAAATATGCTGCCTGAGGGTTTCAACACCTACCTTAAAAAGACCTCAGTGTACACATACAGATGAAATACTTGAGTGCATATTGCACTGCTAAGCACTTTTATATCATAGTTTTCTATGGCTGTTCTGATTATGGAGAGTTTAGGGCAAAGGCATCCTGGAAGAGATTTTTCAGAGAAATTGAATTATTGCTCTGCGTAAGTACTCAGCAGCTGGTTCAGTGACCTTTGGTGTGGATATGTCATAGCTATGAAGAGGAGAGTATCACAGCAAACTAGCCAGCAAAATAAATACAGATTTCTTTCAAATAAAAATAATAGTGGGGTAATGTTATCTATTCCAAATAGGAAAAAAATATGTTTACCTCAGTTTATGAACCCAAAATGCTGCAATGTGTTTTAAAAAGTCCAGATGATATTTCTCTGAGGCATTTGCATTCTTCCCTATAGGTAATAGATGTGAAAAATCCTGTATGAAAAGGCAGCTCCTTGAGACAGGATATTTGACGAAGTTCAAGCTATTCTGGTTATTGTCAACAGTGATATAAGAATAGAATATTCTCCCTTTCAGCGTCAGATGGTGGCATCTGTAAGACAAGTAAGGACTGTGTTTTGCTAATTATACCCTTTAAACTATGTCATGTAAGGGGATGCAGCTCTCATGCCAGTTACATGAACAGGAAATATAATTTGTCCTTCTGAAGGACACAAATACATACATGCACATCCTTAGATTATCTTTAATTAAGGAGAGGCATAAAGCATGACCATAAAATCAAATGCTAGCTCTATGAATGCATACTGCTGTTCTGCTATGTAAAGTCAAGTCCATTTTACCAGTTTAGGATGTAACTGTTACCAATTTAACAATTGGTAACATGTTTAAACTTTGGAATTTTCAAAATGCCTCTAATTTAAGGTCACAGGATGAGACACATTAATAATGCAACAGATTGCATGTTAAATTCAACATGAAAACAACTAAAACGTACGAATAAATGTCCTCCTGCTTTCTTAATCAATGACTACACTGTCAGAATAGCTCTCAATGAGCTGAAATTTCTGCTGTCTTTTCTGTCTCTTTCCTGAGAAGAGCTTCTAATTGTCTGAGGTGAGTGTACATCTTAGTCAATCCAAAACTGGTCCTGATAACACACTGATTTTTCAGTATAACCTCTTTTGCTTGAGACTACGACAGAAGGTCTTTATAGGGCTATCTGTAGAGCAGTGTATAAATTGCAAACCATTTCCCCTCAGAGAACTTTTGGACCGGGAAAGTCCAGCAACTGCCATCAGTTGCAATTATCTGTGGATAAAATACCACTTCAGAACATGTTTCTGTAATTAAATTAGAAATGCCAGGGCTAAAGCACTATCACAAATGCAAAATGAGGGTAGGCAATGTAGTCCTGAAACGTGCTGATCTAGGCAAGAGCCTTGTATTTTGTTTTTGTCTCTGTTGCTGGAGGATCCAGGGAGTTTGTGTCATCTGTGGTTCCATCCCCTATCAGAATAAATGGGATGGATACCTGTTTGCTTTTGTAGTGTGCTTTGAGATCTCTATGTACACACTAAAGATCATTTTCACATACTGACAGTAAGAAGCAACAATGCCTACTCTGGAATGCACATTTTTTCCCCTTGTTTAATGAAAACTCAATGTGCCTACACATCCTTGCTGGGATGGGAAAAAAGGTATTTCAGGTAACATCTTGCCAGGTTGACTTAGAAGTCTGGTCTTCTTGCCATCACAAACATCTGTTTGCAAAACTCCTGTGCATCTTACACACTGGTCAGTGCCCGTGAACCTTACTCAGTAATGGCTTGTGCACTGGTTAACAGGGAATTCCTTTAGAAAGAGAAGTGAAACAAACCAACAATGAGCACACGTGCCATTAGTTTCATCCCTCAGATGTTTGTTTTCCCATGTGCTTTTGGCAAACTGTAGCAGGCTATGATCAGTGTGCAGACCATGCACACAGGCAAAACCAGCTGAAAAAGCAACCTTGTGCCTCTTTAAGAAAAAGGGAAAACTTTCCAATTGATTTAGTGCTTCATAAATTAGCCTAGGGACAGTTTTAAATTGTGATCTTATTATGCATACAGGATTCTACTCACCTAATAATTTTGCTATTCAATAGAAAAAAAAAAAGTGTTTTGAATAGCAACCAAACATGCCATAAAAATACACTATCCACATTCTGCAAAAAGTGAAAATGTAAATGAATGGATTGAAAATGTCCCCAATATGATTTCTTTCTTGTTGACTTTCCAATTTAATTTTTCAGGGAAAAAAAGATGTACTGGGAAATAGAATGCATGATCTACAAGTAGGAGTTTAGGAAGTCATTATATACCCATTAGTTATGTGCATTTATTAAATCTGTCTGGTAAAATTAAGGGAGCTAAAATTTTATGTATTTATTTCTATCTAGTGTACATGGTATATCTTGTATGCCAGTCAGGATTTAAGATAAGCAAATTAACTGATCGTATCAGTGAAGAAGCCTTGAATTTGGAAGGATATACCCACAGAAGAAACTCTCCTGAGATTCTGTAGCTGTGGTCCCTGTGTGAGTTTGGGATACTATCCATTTTCATTTAATGATCAAAGTCTTTTAGACTAGCTTTCAAAAACTATAGGAAGTATAAACAACTGCTTTCTCAGGAGTTTCACTCAAGCCTTTAGGAAATCCTTTAGGCTGCCCTAGAAAGGGGCACTGAATCTGCCTGTAGTTACAGTGTTTGGCCAGCGCGTAGTCCTAAGGGCCTTTACGATGGCTGTAAGACCAGTTATTCATCCCTAAGACCCACGATGGCGAGAATATTTATTTACTTAGACACTATCTTAATCAAAGCAAAGCCAGAAGCTCCTTAGACTGCATATCTTGGCCTTAGTCTATCGAGTAAGGGCCTTAGGGATTTTAGTAAGTACCCAAAACCCACCTATATTAACCAGTTCTCCCAGTTTAGACTTACCGATATTCATGGGACATGCCAGGATTTGCATCTTAAATTTTTACTGGTCAGAAAAGTAATACAAATAGATGGAAGGAATAATAGATTTTTATTTTATCCCTTTCCCATAGGAAAGGGGATTGGGGACTTCTGCCACTAATGCTCTGCTTTCAGTGTGTCTGTTTTCTATTATAGCAGCATCCAAACGAGCACCAGGGAAAGGGAAAGCAATGGACAAGTAAGCATTTGCTTGTCACACACCACTTGATTCACTCTGGCGTGGTGAAATATAAATTCAGAAGGGTTAGAACTAAATTTCTTTTAAAGGAATGCTCCAAAGATCCTAGGTATGGATGCTTCAGTCTTGCCTTGGTCATCTGTCTAAAGATTTGGTAAAAGGGTTTTCTGAGCATAAATGTGAAAGTCTCTGTCTGGAAAGAATCAGTGAGGTTACAGAGAAATGCAGCACAGGTTCTGTCACACACTGCCACTTTCAGTCCTCTGTCCCTGCAGGCTATAGAGAACCAAATGAAAGTGTCCATGATAATAGAGGCTGATGTCATAACAGCATGGAGCTATTGCCAAAGCTAGAGACAGTCCCCAAATCTTTCATATATTCCAGTGGGAATAAAACGTTTATGGTCTTTCTAGTGTGTGTTATCAGCAACAGTAGGATCTGGTTCAAATACTGAAAGATTCCTCTGGAAACTAGCAAACCTGTCAGTCTGGGCCTTCTCTAAGTAAACAGGGCAAAGAACACAAAATTCTTTTAAAGAATCTTTGAAAGAAAGAAGCTTTAGTTTTGGTAGACCCTGCTTTAGTTTACATGAATAATAGGTTGAAAAACTAACCCATAGTCCTAGAAGTGCATTGTTTGGTCTTTTGCACTTTTTTTAATGTTGCCTCTGTAGGAGAAGATGGCAAATGATTCACAAATTATTGCTGATACCCTGTTTCCTACATACCCTTCCATTCCTTTTGTGCATTTCTTGTGCAGTTCATCTGTGATTGATTAAGGAAGGAAGTTTACAAGTGAAGCTTCAACCCTGGTTTATAGGTTTAATGGCTTGTAAAGGAAAGTATTCCCTATCCTTTCCATCTACATTCCTTAAGCTTCCATGCATCTCTGGGGTGCCACTGCCTTTGGTTGTGATGGCCAGTGTAGGAATGCAGCTGATAGCTCTGCTATACAGAGTGTGAGTTGCTGTTGTTGCTGTTCCTTCTGTGTTTCCCTCCTAGTGCTGGAAACTGCTTTGCTCTTATGCCTTGTGGCCCCAGGAAATGGCTGTTGTGTGAGCATGGTCAAAATCACATAGGGGAAACTTGGTGTGCAGTAATGAATAATTGGGTTTCTTAGGGGTTGTTCTGGCTGCCAGCCTGTAGATATCCTCCATTTTTCTCTGTCCCAAAGAATGTAAAGCAGTTTAAAGAAAGTAGAATTGCTGCCATGAGCAGTACTGAGAAAGACTTGCCTCTGAGGATTTTATATTGCATGGGAGGAGAGAGACCTATGTTCAGTCATTGTTCCAAATCACACAGGGCAATTGACGGTGTTTCCTGAGTATTACAGCAATGTCTAGATTTACTAGGCTGAGTGGCAGCAACCCAGATCCTCCAGCTCGGTCTGTTCTGTGTGGGCTTGGCAGTGCTGTCCAGACAGCTATCTGATTAACTCTGTTGAGGTGATGGATAGATGTCTAATTTTTGAAGGCTGTTGGGTCCAGGTGTGGATCAGTCACCAACCTGCTTCACATGGTCATGTTTAAGCAGTTTCCAGCCTTGCTACCAGTAGAATTTCAGGGGCCTTTGTGAAGGTATTGCAATAGAATAGTGATTTTTGAGAATCCCAGTGGTGCTTAGAGAATGGATCTAAGCATCTAAATCACCTCTACCCTCAAAGTTTGGTGCCAATAAGGAAGTAAGAGCTCTCTATTTTTACCTGATGTCTACCTGGAAGACTGAAAATGCTGAAATGCTCCTCAAGAGGTCTCATCACCAAGAGATGAAGAATTCTGAGGAATAAAACTTTTCTGCTTGTACCCGTTTCTGTAAGCTCTAGGCTGGATGTGAGACACAGACCAAAAGATTTCTCTAAGTTAATTCCTCCTTCAAGTCCTATAACTGTGGCAAAGCTTAAAGAAGTATTTTACAATGACGTGGAAACTGGAAACCATACTCCTTTGCTCTGAATGATCAGCACTGTGATGCTTGGTCATGTAAATTCTTTCTAAAAATGAAGGACTCTGATCAAGATACAATTAA
The DNA here is from genome assembly GCA_013400415.1 of Scytalopus superciliaris. Classification (NCBI taxonomy): domain Eukaryota; kingdom Metazoa; phylum Chordata; class Aves; order Passeriformes; family Rhinocryptidae; genus Scytalopus; species Scytalopus superciliaris. The sequence goes on along the minus strand of VXBX01002283.1, from coordinate 352,737 downwards.
CTGTATGCATTAGATTTACAATGATATTTTTAGGAAGTGGAATAAAATTAAAAAAAAAACATTTGGGAGTGTTTTCCAAATATAATCGACTGTTTAGCAAGCAAAGTTAGAAAAAGAAGGTCTCCTGCATCATACAGACACGACTTGTTGGCACCCATTTTCCCTGGGGTAACAGCAATCAGAGAATTCAGAATGCTGGTTGGAGTCCTACATAAAATACTTCATATCTAGTGACATGACCTCCTGAAGCAGCAGTCTGAGCTGCAAACTGTCTTGTAGCTCTAATTTTATTTTTTTCTGCCAGGGCATCAGAATTAACTCTTCTAAAATTCAATAAAAGGCAGGTAATGNGAAGAGAAAAGTATGAATTTCTGCAGCTGTAAGAAAAAATCCCAGCAGATAACTGTGAATTTTACCTTTTCTGCATGTGTAGAAGGCAATTAGGTCTTTTGATTAGAGAAACACAAAAGAAATTCTCTGGACAGAGGTGGTGGAAGGTTAGTGCATTTGGTGTGAACCTGATGGTTGGAGCTTCAGGGATGCCAGAGTGGCATTCAAATAGTGGGGAGAGGCCAAAATTTTCCAGTTGGGCATTCAATGTTACTCAGTCACTGAGTAGCACATAATGATTACCGAGGCACAATGAATATTAGTTCTGTTTGCTGCAGTTCATTGGACTAGTTCTGAGAGAACTTTTCACACGATGGTTTGAAAGTCTGCATCTGTAGACATGACTAAACTAAAAAGTAACCTCTTTCTTTCCTTTTTGTGCAAGTGTAGCCCTAAATTTTCTTTTCTGTAATACAACAAATAGAAATAATGGTTCTGAATATTGAACAAGTCCATCTTCACCACTAAATGTAACTGGTTTGCATCCCAAATACCTGACTAAGTCTTTGCAGGTAATTGGTAGTTGGGTAATCTGCCTATTAATTTCTTCATTTCTAGACTTTCTCTAGTTAATAATCAATAGTCTTCCTTTCTAATGAAAAAATGGCCTTGACATCCTGGCCTTTGTGCAGTGTTAAAATAACATTGATCGTTATCATTATCATATGTCCTTGATATACTGTATAAGGGCAAGAATATCAGTTTTACAGTACAGGGACACTTAATAAGCTGGGATAAATAATTGTGATTGGTCAAAGAACTATTCACGGTTTTCTGGGCAAAGATGTGTGGGAGAGAATTAGTAAAATGTTGTGTATTAGTTCTGTCTCCAAATCTAAATGGAAGACAAGCTCCCCAAAGATATATGAAAGATGTACAAAGACACGTGAAAGCTGGAGGCAGGATTATGTTTCTCCTCATTGTACTGGACATCTCCAAAGAAAAGATCGTTCTCAGTCTGTAGCTGGATACTCCCCCTGGTCATTTCTCCTTTCTGTGGGGAGAGTGAACCCTTACCAGTTTTAGTGAGGGAGGAAGTCTGTGGCTAACACATCACATATAGTAACTCAGTTTTCTTTTCTTTTCTTTTTTTTTTTTAATTTTAGTCTTTTTTGTTAGTCTCCCACTATTGGTAGAGCTTCAAAACTTTTACGTCTTGCGGGAGCCCCTTTTTTTTCCTGAGAGAAATCAAAATATTAATTGTGTCCTCTTGGACTCTTTAAGTAGAACTTGAGGACTATTTTTCATCAATGGCATACTACAGACTAGAGCACAGTCTATATTTGGATCTTTTGACTAAGGTACAATGTCTAATTTAAAGAAATAATGGTACTGTAGATCTTATTTTACTATTCTCCATAATAATAAGATCTCTTTTTTGCTTCCAGAATTTATACTCTGCTATTAAATAAGGAAAATCTTTTGTACAGTAGGTGTAAAATTATATCACTGTCAAACCATTACTTCAAAAAGAAAAAAAAATCGGGGGTCCTATGCTAAGATTAAAAATCAGAAATGAGTTACATTTAAAAGGTCTACTGCAAGATGATGGTACCCACTGGCAAGTCTTCCACAGCAACCTATGGAAACCAAGGGTTTGTTTGGTGTGACAGACTTGGTTATGGTTGACATTTGTGTGTTTTGGCTGTCAGTTTCAAAAGAAAGATTTGTGGAAATAACATTAAAACAAGGGCTTCTGAATGTTGTTGAAATAGGTTGTGGAAGTTCGTGCCTTTGCTCTGGAACATAAACACAGCCTCCAAGTACCATTTGTTTTGTGTCTATTAGTATACTGATGTTCATGGAGACAGAGGAATTTATACAAATTTTTTGTTTTGAGACTATATAGATATGTTTATAATTATACCCAACTGCATTATATCAGCACAGGTTATGTCCCCCAAGAGTAACCCAGAGTGTGATTGCAACATGACGTGTGGAGTGCCTGGGGCAGCGTGGGCAAGGCGGGAGGGGCAGACCATGGCTGCCTAACCAGTGACACAGCTTTTTGCTTTTTGCCATCCCTAAACCAAGGTATAACATTTTAAATTCATGTTCAGTCATTTCCATGTGTACATAAAATGCAGCTTCCTCTTTAAAACTTTTAGAGCATTTTTTATTGGGCATGCACCAGAGCCTTTTGCATGTGGGCTGGCTTAGCTGGCTATAGCCTGCACATGTGTCTGCATATACACGTCTCCACATATGTGTGGTGCTCCCCTACAGAAAAGAGCTACAGTAGCTGTATGATAAGGTCCTTTACTGATTGTCGTAAGAGGGACATATTCCTAAAGAACTCTCACTAGATTATTTTAAAACTCCCAAATATTCCATTTATAGCTTAAATATTTTATAACGTTATTTTATAAAAGTTTGTACACTTGGAAAGTGCTTGATGCTGAAGTGTAAGACACTGGAGTCTCTTCTTTCAGAAAACATTTTTGTTTTTCAGAAGTGAATAACTAACAAGACTCTTAGCACTTGGTTTTGAGTCTTCTCCATGCTATTTGTAAGTGGAGTGAGAGCAGCTATTATTATCTTTATAAATGTTTGGCACTGCATGGCCTTGATACGCGGTCACGTCTATTCAAAGAATGTCTAGCAAACAAAGGAACTGGTCTTAGGGCATGAATGTTATCCTGAAGCAACTAAAGAGTACAAACCTTGTCACTTCTTGTCTCATTTTCATTAAGAAAATCATGTGGTTTAGCTTTAGGGGGGTAGTGATGAATCAAGCATGTGACTAAAGGCGGGTGGCCATCTTAAAGCAGTTCTTATCCCTGGTAAAAATGAGAATTAAAAGGAGGGGATGTCGGGTGAGGGAGTGGGGGAGGTGTTCAGCTCCATAAGATGTTCCGTCACTGGGCTGCCATGAAGTAAATATTTTTACAAATATATTATTTACTACAAGGGAAGCTTTTCCCAGAGAAGGCAGATAAATGTGCCTGCTATGGGAGCTTTATGGCCACTACAGGCCCAACTGTCATTCCTTCGGTACTTCCTGTCAGTCTGACTAAACTCTGTCATCCTTCAACCCAGTTTAAATTAACAGGTAATTTGTAAATGTCACTTCAGGTTAGGCTGCTCATTTTGTTTCTACTCTACCAATGCAAAGTCTAGGACTAATTTTTCTTGTCTTCTTTTAATAGGATTTTCATTTATAAATAGAATTATGTTCTGAAAATAAATTACAGTAAGTGATGCACAGAACTGGTAGCAGCAGCACTTTCATAGAATTTCAAGCACCTACATCAGAAGAGATTAATAAAAACACTTCAAAGGCTAAATTCTATTTAAGCAGAAGACAGCTTTTGGTTAATATTTAATCTGAGTAACTGAGATCTTGGTTGAAAATATAATTTTTTAATATCTAAATTAATTTGCAAAACAAAACCATTAATTTTGCCTGAGAGCTTTCATAATGCAAAAGTTTCAGTAATTTATTTGAAAAAAAAAGTAATTCTGTATTAAAAGTCCTTATTTTAATATGGAATTTATTTCTAACACAATATATTATATTTGATCAGCAATACTGCTTTAAGTCTGTACTTTTTTTAATGATTGCTAATGCACTGTAGTGAATAAGAAAAAGAATCAGACTTTTCATGAGAATTTTTAATGTATAAAAGAGATTGCCTTTAGGTTCAGTATTAACAAATAGACATCACTCGTGTCTTAAAGGTAGTATGCAACTGAAAACAGTACAATTTCACTATAATATAGGCATGCATGAGAGGAGATGGTATAATGTTTTTCATTGACATGGGTTTTGAAGTGTTGTAGTTAGACACATGCTTTGCGTGTTCATCTCCTGGCAATGTCATACCCAAGTGAGCTGGCGGAGCTGTTTTTAGGGTAAGACTCCTATGCCTTCCTTCTGCTTTCTGGTGACAGGAGGCATCTCCTTTTCCTCCCACCCCTCAAGGAAACCTTACATCTTTCCAGCAGAAAGAGAGACTCAGTTCATGTGTCTAAGGGAACCTCAGCACCTCCTGGTCCTTGTAAAAGCTTTCTAGGCTTGAGCAGAGCCTTGACTGTCCCCTCATAGCAAAAGCCATTGTCTAATCAACTCTACTGGCTATAGTAGTAGTCAAGCTCAGTTGTGGGGATTGCAGGCCAAAACTCCAGTTCTTCTCTTTCACTGCCTTTCTATATGTTCATTTTATTCTCTTCTACTGTCATCTCATTCACTTTTCTTCACTCTCAGCCCACTCTCAGTTACCATATTTTGCCTCTCATCATTTACATTAAAGCTCTTATCTGGATTTTTGTAACCCTTTTTATTCTTGTTGATTGTGTTTCTGATTTCTTCCAGTAAGTCCCTTTTATTAGTCCCTCAGCACCCAGAAGTGTTCTGCAGTAGCTGCACAGGTGGTTTTTAGAAGTTACATAACAGGGTATCTGGAAGACAAAGGTGTACACTGTCCATGATGAAGTAGTAGCAAGGATTCTTCTCAGTGACATGGTGAGCAGAAATTCAAGAACCATAGCAAAAAGTTTTGGCCCTGAGCCACCAGTGGTGAGTGATTACATTGGCTGCTGCTCTGGTAATTAGCGTATAAGGGATATCAAAATGGGAGATCGCAATATAATGTGGCACAAGTTAGCTAACTCTCCCTTACAGAGTTGGATCCTCTAAGTTGGCTTCAGTGCACTGTGCTTTAAGCCTCCAGTCAGACAACATCTGCATTCTTTAAAATCTCATGTCTGGATTCTGGGTAAACCTGTAAGCCCATCATAAATCTATTTAGACTGTTATTGTAAATGCTACTTCAGGTGTTTTTAAAATTACATTTTTAGTCACATTAGCAGTATCAGAATCCAGTATCAAATACTGAAAAAGCAATTTTCATTGTGTATTAATACTGACTTATTATCAGAAACACAACTTTTCTATGTAAATATGAATAGTTTTGTTCCAACATTAAAGATCTTACTTTATTCTAAATACTAAATTAGCATAAAAGCAAGAAGAGTCTAGGACTTCAAAAGAGAGCCATGATGTGTTAAATACTAACTGAAGTTCCTTCACCCTGATTCATGATAATTATTAGGAATGCATGTCTAGTTGGAATGTCACTCTTTTTTCTTGTGCTTTCGTGGATTTTAGCTGTAAAAGCAGCATCAGTCCAATTTTCCACATAACGTACCTTAACATGTTTACACAAACTGATCAACTCAGACTTGTTACATTTTCCCACTGTATAACATATGAAACATTTTGTGGTGGTGCAGAAGTAAGCTTGGATCTTCTCTGTATGGTTAAAGTGAATCAACACACGGGAGAATGAGGAAACTTAGGGAACTGACCTTTATGTGAACCAACTGCCGGTGTTCATGAAATTTGAACTAAGACTCAGTTTTAGGAAGACTGTGAAAGAGCTAATATTCTGAAATGCTGACAAAAAGGAATCCACAGTGAAATGAATGCCTGTCTGCCTGTCTGACCATCAAAATTAAAGCAGAGAAGTAGAAATTTATTGCCACCTGTCCCAGAGACAAATATGTGGGATAGATGTGCATTGCTTTCTCCAGGATGACATCTGGAGGAGTCTGGTGTGTTGACCTTGGCTGGATGCCAGGTGCCCTCCAAGCTGCTCTGTCACTCCCCTCCTCAGCAGGACAGGGTGGGGGGAGAAAATAAGATGGAAAAAACCCTCCTGTGTCAAGATAAAGGCAGTTTAATAAAGCAAAAGAAAGGCCATGTGCAGAAGCAGAGGAAAACAGAAGATTTATTCTCTACTTTCAATCAGCAGGTGATGTCCAGCCACTTCCCGGGAAACAGGGCTTCAGCACATGTAGTGTTTGCTCCAGAAGACAAATGTCACAATAACGAATGCCCCCCACTCCATGCCCCTCTTTCTCTTAGCTTTTGTTGCTTTTGTTGCTGAGCAGACTTCATGTGGTATGGAATATCCCTTTGGTCAGTTTGGTCATCTGTCCTGTCTATGTCCACTCTCAGGATCTTGCCCATCGCCAGCCTACTATGGGTAGGAGACTTGGAATGAGGTGGGAATGTTGGAGAAACAGCTCCAATGCTGTGCCAGCACTGCTCAGCAGTAGCCAAAACACTGGGCTGTTATCAACAGCTTTCTAGGCACTGATACACAGCACTGTGAGGGCTGCCATGGGGGAAATTGGCTCTATCTCAGCCAGACCCAACAAAAGGAGCACTTACTATCAATTATTGCAAAAAGAAATACTCTGTCAGTTGCTCCTAATTCAACTTAAGTACAGGGAGATTCAGCAATTTACTGAGCAGAACTTTGGATAATTCTTTGAGGTGTTTATGCTCTACATCAAAAATTCACAGCAAGCAAAGTAAGATGCACATTTCTTTTAATCAGAATACTTTTTTCTTGTCTCACTTTTAGTTAACTTGAGAAGGTCAAATATGTATGTACTTAACATTTACTGCAGGGAGAAACCCTTATGGAGATCTATCTGTGAGGCCATTTCTAAGGTCATTACTAGGATGCAGCAGCCCCTGGATGTAGTTACCATTATTTCTAAATGGACACCAATATTGAATCTTTGTTAGCCTCAATCCTTCATTTTACAGACAGGAGATTAAGCAAAAAGTCCAAATATTATCTCTGTAATAATTTCACTAATTTAATGTATTACCTTTTTTTTTAATCTGAATTTTTCTTTCTATGATAAATTGTCTAAGTTGATATGTCTCTTAATGCAGATGTATCTGTTCTCAAGGATCACATCATGCTACCTAGCAGGTGTTTTTTACATGTGCTTCTCTTTTTCAAAACTGGATCACATTTACGAATTGCACTTTGATGATTGACTCTTGACAAAGTGCTGGAGTTGAAGATGGTGTATTTACCTACCAAGTAATAAGACATTCACTATCCTAGCAACTATCTAGCTATATCTGGGTGGGAGATAGAGGGGCACATTATGTTCAGATACAAATGTCTATGCTATTCAAAGGTTGTAGTACCTGAATTTGGAATTTTTGAAGCACAGCATTGAACAAAGTGTTGTAGTGACTATTTCTAAAACTTTTCTATGCGACAGAATAGTCTTTTAAATATAATATCAGTGATATTTTCATTTCATCTCATGCTTCAGAGTATGTACCCTGTTTTCCAACACTGATTTTTAGTACTTCAGTTTTGGGAGTCCAAACAGAATCGTTCTGGGATGTTTGGAAACCTGCTTGGAGGGAGCAGTTATTCCGCACTAAGTAAAACATAGGCTGAGATTCTCTCAAATTTGCTCTCTAGTCTCGGGGAGATTTGAAACGTTAGGATTAGCAAATAGCGAAGAGTGGAGACAGATGAGGGCAATCTTCCTCAAAGCTGCTGCATTAGACTGAGACAAAACTGCAGCCACGTACAAATGAAAAGTTTATCTTTGCAAGCAGCAATGCTGTAGTTTGACTATTTTTCAATTAAAAGTTGAATTCCATAGTGCATTGAATCTGTCACAGTGAAAAATGTAGGCTGATTGTTAATAGTACTGCTCTATAATTATTACTATTATACAGTCCAGATACCTCATGAGGGCATGATCCCCTGATGATATTTGGTTTTGTACAGACCGCAGAAGAAGCAATTCCCAAGCTATAAGGTTGGTAAGCTTGGTGTGAGACTCATGTAAGTAGATTCAAGAAGCTTTTCTGTTGTGGCTGTTGGTGTTGCTGAAAGTGATCTGTCACAGTGAGAGCTGCCCCTTTTTAGCCTTTCATTGCATACTTTTGACATGTTAGGTGTTGAATGGCTAACAGTCGGCTTTCTTGTTAAAGGTAGTGGTTTTTCAATATTAAAAAAAACTTTAAAAACATTTTCTTAAATTTATAGAGGGTTTAATAAAAAAAAATCAACACAAGTTTATTAAAATATATTGCCTTCTTTAAAACAGAAAATGAAAAAGCTGTCCGCAAAATAGTTTTAATGTAATTTTAGGGTGAAATAATTACTTGGAGGTACCTGTGGTGCAAAGTTCAGCACCTTTTTCCCAAGGATATGCAATTATGGATTGAAGAGAACAAGAAATTGGTGTAGACAGGTGTTCTTCCCACAGCATCATCCCTCTTAGTGGACTGATGACAAGTGAAAGCTTGAAATGAAAGACAAAATTCAAGTTTCAGTGTTTCTTCTCTGGCCAGATGACTCATAAAGGCATAAAAATATATATCTTTGTCTGGCTGTCCACCTATTTGAAAGAGACACAGAGTTGACTCTCTTGCTGTATTAACCACAACCTAGGCAGCGAGTACCTGTTGTAAGACCCCTTTGCTAGTTGAAATAGATTGAAAAATTCCATTTAATTTCAGAATTTTGCTGAAAATTTTCTGCTATTCAAGAGAATAAAATGAGGGAAACACAACGCTTTGTCTGTGTTAATGTCTTTAAGTTATTGTTGTACTGCAAATTGCTGGAGTTCCCATGGAAAAACAAGGAGTTGCCATTTGGCAGCAATGATAAGCATGTCAGGGCATGGCTTTCACTGCTGTCATGAAGGAAGTGTGAAAGTTTGGCTAACTAATCAGATGCTATAAAAAATCCAGGCAGTTTGTACTTGTCTGCTTCAGTGAGAGTTATTAGAGTTCAGCAGCTAAATTTGTCAAACTTTGGGGTTTTTTAATATCTTTTTGTCTCTGGCAAGATGTGATCTCTCCCTTCTGGATTGCATCACTGAGTATGGAACTTGCATTCCTTCCTCCCTGCCTTCCTCCCTCCCCAGAGCAGACTTTCCCTGCAGCAATGCTACCAGCACCAGTGGGTAATTTGGTACTTGAACACCAAAACAGAGAGTGAGAATAAACCCTTCCTGTTTTCTCAGTCACTTTCTGCTGTATCCCAAGACCCCACTTCATTTCAATATGAAGAGGGTAGAAAATGTAAGTTAATAAATTGTGTATGGCAGCTGGGAGAAAATGGGTGGAGTGATAAGGCTGTGTCAAGGAACAGAAGGAACAGTAAATACAGGGAAGATTCCCAGTAGACAAGGATAGAAAACGCAGATCAGGTAAGGAGGCTGGCAACTAAATGTCCTGGAGAACTGGACTCTAGTCTGTGCCTCTTTAGCTGGAGAAATCTTTTTTAAAAATGCAGAGCAATTGAGGCCTACAGTAAAAGCAAACCCCCCAGTTCCTCTTCAGCCCGGGAAACCCTGAGGCAGGGAAAGCTGGACGAAGAGCAAAGGGGAGACAGCTCTGCCAAGGGCTCTTTCCAGCCTGAAACATGACGGGTTTTGCACCTGGTGGGTTTTTTTTGCACTTGAATGGATTTCTGCTAACAAGGATTTGTGTCCTCAAAGGACAACAGATCCTGGAAAGTGGAGGACCATTCCTCAGGCAGGGAAGATAAGCCTAGGCCTGCTTCTTGTCTGTGTGGGCAGGGAGGGAAGGGGAGAGAGTGGTCACCCTTGTCCACAGCAAGAGCTTCCGGCCCTGGAGTGCTCATATGAAAGGAGCTCCAAGAGGGTGTGCTTAGTGGTCAGTTCGCTGTGCAGTATTCCCGGGGACGGAGTAGCAGAGGCTGTTGGTAGCTGTGTTGGAGCTGAAGTGCCATCAGCCAGGTGAGGGGCAGCAGGGGCCATGGCTGGCATGGGTGGCAGTGCGGGGCTGGGTGCTGCCAGGAGCCAGCCTGAGCTAAGCCTTGCTATCCAGCAGGAACACGGCATTCCGAACCATGAGCTGGAGGGAAAGCAGCCTGCTCACCCTACATCGACTCCTGCGGGAAAAGAGTGTAAAGTTATAGTTTGGTAAATTAGTCATTCCCTGCTTATCTACATGGCCATAGTTCGCTGTTCTACCTTTAAGGAAAATATGGGTTGTTAAACTGCTGTTTTGCAAGCAGGAAAATTAGGTTTCTGGTTTTAGCACCAGAAACCTTAGTGTAATTATCTCTAAGTTCATCCTGATGGCGTGAGTTTTTGTTGTGTTATTATATATTTATATTGTGTTATTCCCATAAATTTAAACCCAACCCTTGCTGCTGCCAATGGCAACAGGATTACACTCGTGTCAGCTGACCCAGAAGAAGTGTGTTTTCATTACCCCACAGAGGTATGCTCTGATTTAGTGAAGTGCTTCATAACCACAATAGGTCAATAGGAAGTACATTTGAACAAATACAGTGTTGCATGATGTTTAATAGTAAGGAGAAACAGTGTTAGGCATCTCAGAAGAACCCAAGTTGAACAGATATTTTTAACCTTATTAGCTCTGTGCCTCAGCTTCCCACTTGTAAAATGGTTTACAATTAAATGAACCAAAGGGATGTTCTGAAAATAAATTCATTAATGTTTGAGAATTATTCAGATACTATGCCATGGAGTGTAATAGACTATCCCACAAGTAAATGAAAATTCTTTGTTCTGTAAAATACATTTTGAAGAAAGTAAGAACTGAGGAAGATGAGGGACCACTCTCTGAACAGTGTGAATAACAAAAATATTGAATAACTGCCCTGCTCCTTTGTTTAGCACCATCTACCTAGGTCATGGACTGAAGCAAGTATTTCCTGTGGGAAAAATTAGTAATGTAATCATATAATTTAAATCCATATTGCAAATCATGAATTTAAGGGAAAGAATTAAGATTATATGAGTGTTACTGCTGCCTCAGTTGCTGCCACAATGAGCCACCTTTTTTCTTGCATTCCTTAACTTTGATTGACTTTGCAACAGCACTGCTCCTTTTAGCTAGTGAGGTTTTTTATATAATAAGTTTATTTCTCTATCTATCTATCTATATATGTTTGTATATTCTTCAAAGTCAAGTTGCCAATTGAAATTAATTCCATGAGGAGTCCTTATAGCACTTCTGGGTATTGAAATAGCTTTAAAAAAATGAAGCAGCCTTTGAAAAAATTGAAATAAAAAAATTAAAAGAAAAATCAGTTAGATTTGATAGTTGGAGGTAATTTTCAGGATCACACCTGGGGATTCAGGGGTGGAACAGCCATTTCTGCTAATGGTAACTGTCTGGCCTAAACCTCCACATTGCACTGGATATCTTTACAAATCTAAATATACAAAGTACACTAGGTGCTCCTATAAAGTGCTTACTGGGGGCTATTTATAGTACTTCTCAAAATCTTCTGGTACAAAAATTGCTTTTAGGAATATTTTGTTGTGCTAAGCCTGGGCTGTGCACCCAGCGTCCCTCAGAAAGGAAGAAACAAGATAAAATGGTTCTCATTTTTTCCCTAACTGCTCTTAGTCTGCAGCAGGACCTTACATATTGTTATGTAATAAACCAATAAATGCTTCTACTGGCACAAACTTTGAGGCCAAATGCCCAAGAGAAGCAAGTTGAATCCAAGAATCATCCTCCATCCCTGTGAACCTCCATCCCTTGCCTGGTAGTAGCTGTGGGATGGAATGGGTGAGAGTACTTTTCAGATAGCAGCACAGCTGGTGTTTCCTAACTAAACGTTGCATTCTCCCCACATCAATGGGGGAAGATGACCAGCACATCATAGTTACTTTCATGCCAACAAAGAGTTTTCAGTGTAAGTGGCTCCCCTCAGGGTCTTGACCTGGAAAACCTGCCCTTAAAGACAGCCAGATTAATAAAGCAAGGGCATGAGCTATTAGAAGGCAAATTGTCTATCCATCTGATCCAGCTAGTTGCACATAAATAGACATGAGAGGCAGCATCAAACAAATCAAACCAAAATTTCATTTCTATCCTGGTATCCCTGTGTGGGTTTTAAAGGAAATTAGGGAAGAAATGTATTGGACTGTATTTCTCTGGCTTAGTTGTGTTAAGGCACTGCAATGCAATTATATTTTGGATTTTGTATGTGACTTTACTGATTTGTGATGTTTTATTGGTATTAAAAATATTTTAGTTATATTGATAATGAAGTCAGATTAGGCTGTAAAGTCTTCTTGACACACAATAAACTCTTTTACTATTTTAGACTGTAGAACAGAAAATTAAGAAGATTTTATTTCTGAAATAGTAAAAGAGAGTCTTACCCTTCCACAGTCTCTTCTAAGTCAAAGATCTCATGGAAATAATGCAAATAAAGCACAGCACATCTCAGGAAATGCTGGAAATGGGAATATGATATTCATTGGCTTATGTTCCTTAGCAGTGCCTGCAGAGCGGCCATAGGTGTGCATCTGGAGCAAGCAAAGCTTGAACTCACTCAACTGCCCCTGTCAGTAGGATTTAGCTAATCTGTATGTTTGTAGATGTAAGAATTTTGGCAAGTTCGCTGAAAACACAATCTGTTTGATTTCACTGGTCATTTGAAGCAAGCAGACTCCAACATCATTCATGTTGAGAGCTGTTTGTGCAGCAGCTACTTGTGAAAAATGTGTCATCTGCTTAAGAAAACCATCACAGTTCAAGAATAAAAATACCATAGAGCATTAGTGAATTTGTTTAGGGAGTTTTTCTTTCAAATTTGTTGCTAGCCCACGCTCAGAAGACACACACTACTGGCTGGTCTGGTCTCCTGAAATGCAAGTATCTAGCTGGAAAGAACTTGTATCAGCTGGGCAGCTTAATTAAAGTTTCAGGCTTACTTCATACCCAGGTGGAGACTTTGAAAGACTTAAGGGAATTTAGTGCTAATCCAAACCTAGTATCTCCCAACCAACGACATGATGGGCAGCATGGAGCTGTAATTGGAAGGGCATTGGAGGGGGACCTGGAGAGATTACAGAGGAGCGAGAGGAGAGGATTAGACAAGCACAGGAATAAGTATCGCAACTTCAGAAAATTACCTAATGCAATGCAGTCCTTGTGTCTTTGTGATATTCGGAATCCTAGGCTTGTCAGAGAGTACAATACCACACACCTTTCAGTTCTGTTCTAGAAATCTGCATTTGAGAATACCAACTGTCAAAGCCTTTACAAGCTAAAGGAAGCCGCTTAGGAAGATACAGGCAGTTCATCTGACAATGCCTCCTGTTAATCCTGCCATGTATTAGAATCATATATCCTTATCTCCAGATCTGTCAAAACAGGACAAGTGATCAAACTTCAGGATGCTCATCCTTACATCATGTGGCACATGGCCTCACAGACATGGGGGTCTGTGATCTACTGGCACCCACAGATCTTGCTTAATGTTCACACAACCTCTTTGAAAGGATTTTTTTGGGAGGTTCCCTTTAATTGAAATGTCATCTTCCCCTGCCACGTCATATAATCATATATTCCAACAAGTGCTCAGGAGCTACAGTTAGGGATTAAATCCAGCTTGCAGGCATGTGAATCCTCTTTTTATGACTTTGCCTCTGTCTCATTTTCCTAATGTTGCTTTCACATTATCTTTGTCTCTTCCAATTCTGCTGTACTTTTCTTTACTTTCATTGATGCTTTTCTTCTTGATTCTGTCTTCCAAATAATTTATTTCCTATCTCTGATCTGGAATGGATTTATGTGCTCTTCTCTTACTGCCAGTCTTCTCGCCTAAAAGATTAGCAGTTTTTTCTAACCACAGTGTGAGTAGAATTTGGCATGCAGGAGAGCGCTAGTCTTAAGGAGCAGACACTGCCCAGAGGGACAGCATGGGACATGCAGTGAAACTGGATGAAATCCAATATGACCACCTGAGATCCAAGTCAGAAAAGGCAGATTTTTAAGTATTGTATTGCAAGGTGAGGGAAGGAAACTGATGAATTCATTCCCTTAGAATGAAGGGTGTAACATATTTTTTCTTATTTTGCACTTCCTATGATTTTAAAGAGCAGTTGCAGATGAAAAATGGTACCAGAAACTTAGGGTCATCTGATAGCTCCAGGTAGGGAAGAAGCCTAGATAAGTAATTCTGTGAAGTAATCATGTTTGTTGATAAAATCCAGTTGTGCTTGTGTTCTGCAGCCAGCCAGAAACAGATCCTCTGTGCACATCACCAACCCCAGGTAGCAGCACTGCCAGGAGAGTCTCTAGGCTTCTCTGAGCTTACACTACTTGAGCCTTGCTTTGTGCTCGTTGCTTACACACCTCCATCATGCTTTCAAGCAAGATTCAGCAGAAACATTCTTTTAGATCAGTTTCTTTTCTGGAGTCTTCTTTGTCGCCTTTTTTTTTTTTCTTTCCCCCTTGTTTATCTGTGCTATGAGTCTTTCAGTTGACTAAAGTAAACGTAAGCAGGCCAACAATTTCCTACTTTTTTTTTGCCTTTAAATGCTACCTACAATTTGTTGATGTCTCTCTGTCCTTACAAGTGATTAGATTTTATTTTTTTAAACCTTTGGAGTGATAGAACCCAAAATTTATCAGGAAAGGCAGAGTTTCCACCTCAATTCTGTCTAGTAGGCCTATGTTCAGGTAAGATTTCTAGCCCTGGAGTGATGCCTTTTTTTCATCAATATTGTCACATTGTACTATTGGCAATGACGTAATAGCTTGGCTAATTAAATTGTAGTAATATGCACTTACATGGCTGATCAGTACTAAAGCTATTCATTTTATATCATTTTAATCTTTAAAATGTTAGAAAAGCTATTTGAAATGAGTGGCTTACTGTAAGTGAATGGACAGAGACCACAGTCAATAAGCAAAGTGCTCATTCACCAAAGTGCTTTAGCAAGGTTATATTTTGTTAAAGATTTTGAAGCTGGACGCAGTGTTGAATTGAAGCCCATCAGCCATTCCCATCATTTATTTGGATTTGCTAAATGATCTGAAAATATATTCAAATGCCAGCAAAAAGGGTTGGGCAGAAGGACTACCAGGCTAGTCGTCAGCTCTCCCACTATTGTGTTTTTGGATGCCACTGAAGGCAAAATGCATCAAATTATGTGTCCCACTATGTTACATCAAAACCTTATGGACTTTTAATGTTACTTTTAGTGTGAATTGATACAGTATATGACATGGGACTTGTGTTGCCCCATAACAAGGTGGCTTGCAACTCAGTGTATTACCTAAGTGCACACTTAGATGATGCTGGTACTGGTTTAAAGAGCAACTGTTGGGCTTGACATCTTCCTCAAACATCAACAAGGTTTCCTGCAAAGTTAAGGACCACTTGCTAGTGACACTGGAGAGAGGAATACACAAGACAAAACATGAATCAGCCCACAGCCTATAACTTTTCAGGTAATGTTTATTTGACGTTATCTTTGTTTCAAAGCAGTGTACTGGAAGAACACCCAAATAACTTCAAAGCTTCAATGATAATTTTTGTGTTATATTTTAACAATGTATTTTATCACTATAGCTCGCTTTAAATTTACTTCAAATATTAAACAGACTCTGGCTGTAGTAGTTAGCTGAATTGTTTATGGGATCAAAATCAAACTAAACGTTCAGAAAATTTTCAGCAAGAGATTCCAGTTAATGAAAGCACCATTTGTGATGTGCTAAAACATGTATACACATAGGTATTGCCCCATTTATCAGACATGAGAGCTAATTACCTCATCCACTGCTGTATTTCTTCCATCCTCTGCATTTCAATTCCCAATATTAACACATAGGTGGTCAAGCTGACCATCGAATAGCCTACATGAGCATGAATGCATTAAATAATTTAATGTTAGAAGAGTTTATTAAACTGCCACATTCTAATCAGCATGCGTACCTGCCTTCATTAATCTTGCACTGGTCCATGGTGTGTCTCTACAGCCGACATAGAGTGTGCTAATGTTAATAGGAGCTCTTAACAAACAGGATCAGTTAATCAAGGAAAATTTACTATTAGCCACATGACTATGCATACTGAAATCTAATTACAATCAGATTTAACCTCTTCATTACTGTATTCATCTAAATACTTTTTTGTTATCACTTGTGATACTAAAGTAGTCCAAACTGAGACATGATTATACTTATTTGAATGGGAAATACTTACATCAACTCAGATTTATTAAGAATGGAGACTTTCTTTTTGCCATGTTTTCAGGGTATGATGTTATATGGATTGTATTAATTGTCAAAAGCAGGAAACCTAGTACCACGTTTTCTCATCCAAAACCTGACTATAGGAACTAATTCCTAGGACAGAATGTTGAAAAATGTTCTTCACTGTTCTGGATTAATTCAGGTAGAATTTAACACGTGGTAAATCGTCTGTTAGTACTGGATGTGGTGGATATAATTAGAATATACAGGGGTTTACCAGCTAAAGTGTTTTAAATTCTTATGCAATGTATTTCTTTCTGATATCAATTGAACCATATTATTTTATACTTGGCTATTTCCATTAGATCTTAGACAGTGATAAGCAATTAAGCTCCATCAGTGACCATGATTCTTTGAGTTAGTTCATAGAATGCAAGAGGTTGGAAGGAACCTCTAGAGACTTAGTCCTTGATAGAGAAAGGGTAAATGGATATAACTCCATTTTAGAGCTATTGATTTATATTTATTTTATTTTATTTTTAAATGTTCTTTTTCTGTATGCAGAGGAGACATATTAGTTCAGGGCAGAGAAGGTCAAGTCTGTTTCTTTAATTAGGAATCTGCATGACATTTTGGGTGGAAGAGCAATGTATTTTAAACCATAGTAGAGGCTAGAATTCTGAACTATTTTAAATTGATGAGTGGGTTGTTTGCATGGGGCGTTCATTGACTGAGAAACTGTATCACTGCACCTCTGCTTTGTGGTAAAAAGTGTGAATTGAATCACAGCAACGGCACTTGCTGACTTTTGGGTATGGACCAACCACCAGCCTTGGGGACACTACTGAGCCCTGCATTAGTCTTTATCACAATGTGAGCTTTGCCATCACCCCTCTCTCTTCTGCTCTTCCTCACCCCTTCTCCATTCTTGCTCCTTCTCCTCCTCTCTGCTCTTTAAACTGAGTAACTTCTGCAAAGAAGAAGTCCTGGGATGGTTTTGTCCTCTGGGAAATCAGTTTGTTAAAATCCTGGGGTTTGGTGCACTGCTGCATTCCAGTGGCAAATATGTTTTGGGATTTTTGGTGAGTTAGGATATAAGTCAGCCCAATACAGGATGGTAGAGCTGGGTCCAGGAAGGGAAAGGACTCACTAAGGCAGATTTTTTTAAAAAATTTCTTCTCCCTTTCTTGCTCTTCTAACATTCTCTCTTTTATCTACTCACTAGTCTTTGTTACTTATGCATTTTCTTCCTTTCAGTCCTACTCTTCCATCTTTTGGCCTCTTACTTTCTCTCAGTTTCTTTTTGTCTTTTTTTCCTTTTTTGTATTTGTTACCTTACTCTTGGACTATTCTTACCTTACTAACACTGTTAATGCAAAGTGTGCTAAAGCACTCCTTTGAGAGCGTGTGAGTGTTTGGGGATGTTTTACACCTGTTCTGTGAAGACTTCTCTGTTGCAAATAAGCCTTTCTATTTTTGCAGCTGTAGATTAACTTTGCTTACTGTGCTTGAGAGATGGAGTCTTACACCATATATAAGGCTGGGACAATCAGTTAGCTGTTAAAAACAATGACTATTCCTCCCTATCCTGTCCTATTCTGTCCTGTACTGTCCTCTACTACTATTTTGTAGTGTCATTCTCTGTACTAATGGTGCAGCTTCATCCTTGAAGAAAACTGAGGAACTCAATTGAATTTTTATGTGTGCCAAAGACCAGATGAGTCTTCATGTTTGCTCTGGCACAGAAGCCTCTTTCTGCTAAACTATACACTTTTTAAGGTATGTGACTGCATTGGAATGAAGGCATGGCTGTCACCCAGTGGACTATCACTTTGCTGCAATGCGTGTAGTCTGAAGTCATCATGCACAGTACTTGTTGAATTTTAGGGAAAATGCTGCATTTGTAGGTCACTTGCAGAGAAACTGCAGGATAAAGAGAATTTGACTACTGTGAATGGCATGTAGTGGTGTGAGGCTGCAGGACAGGCATTTTTTGCGACCTAGCTGATATCTGGTTACACCACGGATTTTTTCAGAATATCCAGTACTCTAAAATATAACATTTGGAGACTGTATTTTTATCTGGTGTACTGAACAAACCCAATGACGTTGTCAGGACTAAACAGCAGAATAAATAACATAATAAGAACAAGATCTGATTCTTCATTAGTAGAATATCCTTCCTCTGCTCTGCTTTCCTTTTGAGCTTCTGGTGCTTTCGATTGCAATTGCTGTATAAATCTGACCACAAAGGGGAATGCTGATAACTTGCTAAATGTACAAATCCAGCATGATAGAAGAATTTAATGCAATAGTATATGACTCAAATATAATGTAGTTTGGAAATGTCATATGATAATCCTACATAAGACCCTATTCATCAAAAGGCTTCTGCTGTCAGGTCATGATGATGCTTTGATTATTTTACACATTATTTACACTAGATAGAGTTAGAAGGCATATTCTATGCATGATTCAAGATGAAAAGTAATCCTCTAAAAGAGAGGGTGTATTCTTTGTACAGATGTTAATTTTGATCGTAGGAAAGGGGGGAGAAGTACTAATAAAATTGGTCAGGACATAACAGTATTTTGAAATTACTCTTAAAAAGCAAATGGATGTATAACGTGAAAGTATTTTTAAAAATTTAACATTACATTAAAGTAGCTGCCTGAGTTCTGTGACTGGAAATTTGTAAGCTAAAGGAGATATGACATTTGCTGTAATGAAATCAGGATGGCTAGAAAAAATGCCTGAGAAGGGCCTAGACTGGGGAAAAGAAGGACAATTCAGCAAGATTTGTGGCATCGTATATCATGGGGCAGTACTGAGCTCATAGCAGCTGTTTAACACTGGAAATGTATGTTTACCAGTACAACTGAATAACCAAAATCAAAGATGTAGAAATGACACAGAGTCCTGGTGCTGTGTGCGGACCAGCACTGAAAGGGACAGGTTGTTCATGGCAAGCAACATAGGAGGAGATGTCAGGTATTCATTAAGTGGTCAATAAATGAACCTGTAGGTCTGAGAATTACAGACAAAACCTATGAATATGCTAGAGATGTGATACAACATTCTCACTTTGCTTGCCTTTGCCTTGCCAAGAAGAATCCTACCTACAGGCTGATAAATACTGATGTTGTATTGATGATGCTAAATTTGTATTTTACTATAAAGATTTAAAGTAAATGTTCTTTATGCAAAACTTCAATTTATAATCTATATATTAGGAGAAAGTAGCAAATTAAAATCATAAGCTTTTCCTTAATTAGGTACAAGAGTTCTGGTGGTCTCCTGCCAAATTTTACTGAAGTAAAACACTAAAAAATGTTTGCCACTTAATATTGATGTGTTTTTTATTATCATGTTTGCTGAATTTCCTCTGCACATCAAATAGCAGAGAAAATAAAACGAGGCATAAACAGTTTTAGAAAATTAATGTTAAAGGGAATTTGCTGAAGGAGCTGGAAGGCCAGATTAAAACACTTTCCAGACCTACTGAGAGCTTATCTTAACACATGACCAAGATAATTGTTTTATTTTTCTCTCCTGAAACATCTGGAGTAAGTTCCTGAAGAGATAAGAAGTGTATGCACAAAGTGCAACTGCAGCATAGTGTTACACTCCCACGTTGCTTTTCATTTAATGTGTTTCAACTACCACCTGGCCAAACAGAGATGAAAATATAGTAAAACATGTTCAAGCTCGAAGAACTGTTCCATCTTTTGCTATTCCCTACCACTCCTCACATGATTTGTCTCCTGCTTCTTTTTCTCAAGGGCTAAATGTTGCAGGGAATCACAGTTTCTAGGCAGTGAAGTAACCACAACAAAGCTCTTCTGGAAATGAAAGCTACATCCAGCCTCTTCTGCTTTTATCTGTAAATGAAACACACTTTAAGCCTGTATCTCTTCTTGTAGGCTGTAATGTCTAGGGGAGTTAGGCACCCTTTTATAAATCTCATCTTGGTAATCCCATCTGAAGAGAATTATTTCCTTATTCTTTATGATTATAAGGCATTAGCAGATAAAAGTTTTTTTTACTGGGTTAACTTATTTGTAGCTGATCTTTCCCTTAATGAGAATATGGTCAGTTTTCTACACTGCCTGTGATTTATGCACTGAAGACGTAAGTGCATACAGCTTGAAAAAACAGAAATACTTATGTTCAAAATAAATGATAAAATATTTTAGATTAGGCAATAGCAAACTGTGAGATGCTAAGAAAGTGCTTTTTCGACAGAAAGCTGTATTGGGCCTTTTCACAACAGTATGATGCAGTGCTGTCCACGCCAGATACATCTGGAAGCAGGAATGGGATACTGTGCTGGGTGGTTTGTGACCAGCTTCAGGCATCCCTTTTAGGGAAAGTACAAGAGAATGATGCAACACTTGCAAAGCCACACTTGTTAATACTTAACAAAAGAAAGAGGGAATAATTCTAATTGCAGTGGATATATGTGTGACACAGAGAGCTAACTCACAGCTTCTTGATGCTGCAAACCTACCATCATAAATTCTGGTAGCAATGAATGTCAAAGAGTTGTGGAGACCAATGTCAGTTTCTGAGATATTCTGTTAGAATTACTCTTATTCTCCTGAAATTTAAAATTAAAGCTGCACTATTCCTGATTGGGTGATCTAATTGCTTTGTAAGTCAGAAGTCTGACTTCTGATCCTTCAAAGAGAAAGACATGCCAGCAGCAGTAAATTGTCTTGTGTCCAGCTGAAAATTACCTCCATCGTCACTGTTTCAAAGATTTTTCTTGGAATGAATGCAGTTTCTGTGACTGCCTCCTCAGCTTCTGAAACACTGTGAAAAAGTGAATGAATGAGCCCAGAAGGTATACTTCAGCATCTTCTCCTTTAATCTTTTTATTCACAATTGAAAAGTTCCAGTTTAGTGATAATTACAGATTCTACAGACTTATTTTTTCAAGAGTAGTTTGTCAAGAACTGTGCAATTTTTAGGTCACATTTCACTGCTATTCGAAGTAACTTTCTCTTTTAAGAAAATCTGTTTCCTGAGACAAGACAAAGTAAGCCTTTAGTCCTGAAATACTATCTAAAGTTTGCATGTGGTCTAAACCAGACATTTGAGTTTTTGCTTTGCTTTTACTTTTTATTTGTTGCAGGTAAACCCAAATTGAATCCCCTCTCATCTCCCCTTTCCCAGGAATTACAAGTGAGTTAAAAAGCCTATCATAGTTTAAAGTATTAGCTAAATAGTTAAATTTAATCTAATAGTTAAACTATTAAACTAACCTATTCATTTTAGGTAACCATCTTGTCTATTAGAAAGAAACAAAGAGAAGGAAAATATAGAGATAAAATACACAGAAGTTACAAAGAGTAACAAATGTTCATTTCAGAGAGTCAAAGACATTTAAATCTTGCTTCAGATCATGTGTTCTACAGATCTCAAAGGCAGGAAAGCTCTACCTTGACTCAGGGTTTTCCTGAAAGCTAATTCCTGGATCCAAGTAGAGTTTTGACATGATTATAATTCAATCAGATGATAATGGTCCCATCTGGCAATAGAATAGCAAGTCAGCCGAGACTGATGGTGACATTTTACCTTCTCCAAATTCCTCATTCAAGAGCTCAAAGGACCTATAAATTTGATATCGAGCTCTTCCTCCTCACTTCCTCGCAGAAAGCCAATTTTCAGTCCTTTCATTTTCCCTGGTTTTGCTGAGACTATTCCTACATTTCATCTCCTGATGTATGTTGTGAAATATTACTCATTTCCTCATTCTTCATAATCCAATAACTTTTCCCACCCTAATTTGGCAACATGACATCTTCTTATCTGTGTTTTGACTTTTTAAGTGTTGTCTTTACTTACTTAGTAGCCTTAAGTAGAGAAGGAATTAAGTATGAGCTTGGCTGTGTCTATACCATTTCTACAGCACTTTCCACAGGAACGAGGAAAGCGTGACAAAGGTAGCTATGCTTTTTAGATACCAATGCAGACTTTCCCAGAGGTAGCCTGAATGCCATTACTTGGCATTGTGTTGTTTAGACTGGCGTTTAGTATCTGAATACATTAGTACCGTGTGCTTAATTAAAGTAAACAGTGATTAAAAGTCTGATGATGCTTCCTAATTCAATACTGAGGTCTGTACTCACAAGGTGAGATAGTGACTGCAGATTGTTTTCTTCAGGAGTGGGGTTTGAATGTGAAATGCCTTGTCTGTGCCATTTCCTGCTTTTTTTGGCCTTTTGGTTATTCCCACACTTCTGTCTGTAAGGGAGCTGTAAGCCTTGGGGGGAGAAGATAGTGAGGGAGAGGGGATTTTAGTCTAAGCCATTTTGCTGTCTCTTTCATAGACCATCTCCTTCCCTTCCAAACAACTGCCAGTCTAGACATCAGGGTGTGTGCATATAGGAGTGGGCAGAGGAAGGAGTACGTATGGGAAGGGCCAGGAACCTCCTGAACTGGCTTCCTGACTCACAAAAGTGATCCCATGAGAGGATAACACGGTAGAGAAGATGCAGTATTTATGGTCTTGCATCAATGGAGATACAAGTAGCTTATCTTGCCACAGGAGTGTTCAGTGTAGAATTCTTGTCCACACAAATGATACACCCTTGAAGACAACAACTATATCGATTTGTAGTGTTCTGCAAATTTCCCTAACAATTTTTCAACAAGCTCTCCTAGGCTTTCTGTTCGGTGTGCTGGCAGCAACAAACATTGCAGCAGGTTTTTCTGTCTGACACCTCTCGCTCGTCCTGATCACTATATTTATCGACACACAGATTTGTTTTTTCAAATCTCAACTTCAATCATACTCATTTTATCATCTCTGAAGATTGCTTGGCACTAATCTGGGTTTGGTTTGGGTTTTTGTTTTAATGACGCTTCAACAGAGATCATTGCGTTTCAAAAACATAAACATCCCTCCCAGCCTATCCAGAAAAGCACATTTGAGTCTAACAGAATAATCCTCCATCTTGTAGGGTCATTTGATGGATAAACAAAACATGTACTCACTTGGATTCTTTGCTGGAACTTATCTATACTTCTAAATCCATCCTTTGCCAGATTTTGTCATCCTCATTTTACTGAATGATATTTTATTCATCCAGTCATCCTATACATCATAACAGAACTATGAGAGCAGGAGGTTCTGTGCTGTGCATATGTGTTAAACAATTTGACCCACAGTACTGTTGGTTTCTTGCTGCCAATATTGTTGGGGGTTTTTTTCATTTTCTATTTCCTGTTTAGTCAATATAAACTCATAGACTTTTAAAATTATTGCAGTATGATATACTTCTAATCCTAATTATTTTGTATGAACCTTGTACAATGAAACTTGATAATTTTCTAAGCAAAATATTATAAAGCCATTTTTACTGTTGAGTCAGTAGCTCTGAATTATTGAAAAAATAAGTTTAGCAGCCTGTCTTCATTCAGTCTGTAGTTCTATCTCACTTTATCCAAGAGTCTAGATAGGGGAGTAGGCATTTGAAATTGATTGGGAGTTTCTCTTTCTTCTTTTCTTTCTAAAGGGATGTTTTGGGAAGGGGGAGGAGGTGTGCTTAGACTGTTTGTTTGCAAGTTCCACATTCTTACTCCTTCAACATTAGGAGATTGCTATAAAGATTGTCCTGATTGCCCTCCGTGTGCTTGGTCTTGTTCTCACACTGCTGCTGTTGACACCATCACCTGTCTACTCCCAGACTCCCCCTTATCTGCAGCAAAATGCAAATCTTGTTCAAATTATGATAGTGATCTCACGCCAAGTAATAGCTCTTTTGTTGCAAACCATCAGTCATGTATCCCTTGTGCCCAGTGTTGTCACCAGACACAAAGAATAGGCAGGTCAAAGCAGCTCTCTTAAAACTAAGCCACTGGGTCAAGCCTAACACTGAAAGCCTGGGTTCAGTAAACATTGAAGGGAAGTTGACATTTTCCATTTGAAAACCCTCATTCTGAGTGTGCAAGAGGGAAAATTTGAAGAATAGAGATTTGTCCAAAAAGCAGCATTAGGAATAAGCAACATTCCTGCCAATGCAAGTCTCCTTCTAACAGTAACTTCCCTAGTAGCTGCTTAATGTCATCCCACAATCAGCAGAACAACATTCATGGGGTCCATCCTGGTCCCCTTTGCCTCCCGCTGGGAGTGCTGGCCAGCAGAGAGCCGAGGCCCAGCCACTGAGTGCCCTGACTCCCTGCAGTGCTGCCTCCTGTGCCTGGTCCTTCTGCCATGCTTGCAGGTCTATCCAGAATAGCAGATGTCCTCAGCAGAGTTCCCAGGGCTATTCAGTAAGGACATTCCCTACTCTTCATCAAAGGCATCCCTCTGCCTCATACTATTACAAATCCCTGTGTATGCTAAATCCATCTGTAGAATCTTCTCAGTAACACAAAGAGCCTCACTGCAGGGAACACGTTTTAGGGTCATGCAACCTGTAGTTGCCAAAGTCTATTGCTGCCTTCTTTTTTACTTCCCTCTCCTTGCAGTGTGTTTCCCCATACAGCCAGTTCTGAGCCTGTGCAATTTTATGGCTGCTCTCAGCATTGCTGAAAGGGTGGTGGGTTAGAAAGGGTGTGCAAGAAAGGTCTTCCTGTACCATCTTCCTGAAGAGAGCTTCTGCCATTCTGAGAACATACTTTGTGCAAACCAGGAATATCTGTGGTTGCTTGGGTGTTCAATACGGAGTGGAGTGGTTTAGAGCTTGAAGTCATAGGGCTTGTACTTTCCATCTACTGATAGTTTTATTCTGCTTCTCTATGTTGAGTATAGCCAATGTGGCTGCATTTCAGTATGCTGTAATGACAAAAGCATCATCTAAAACATTATTTTAAAATATTCGGATAAAAATTTACACCCATAAATGTAAAGGGGAAAAGACTGCTTTCTGCAGATTGGAAACTGTTTCCCATTTGGTAATGGCTCATTCCATGTCAGCTGATCCATTTAGCTGCAACGGGTTGTTGTTTTATTTTATAAGGTTTTTGAAAGAATGCTGTTATCATACAGTCTTTTAAAATATTGCCAATAATAATATACTATTAGCTAAAAGAAGAATGCCATGATTATGAGATCTATTCCTACCCAAAGGCAGCCAGCCATATTTATAAATTGATGTGATATCCTTGCTAAGTAGTTTTTCAGGTTTGCCTTGACTCACCAGTCTCTGTAGTAAGTGGACCAGTAATTTAGGTACTCTATATTTTCTGACTATCTTGACCTCCACACCTTTTTTCTGTGGTATTTCTATGGTATTTTCCATGCACTAAATAATACAGACAATACTCATGTATGTGTGTGTTAAAAAAGGGAGATGTTACGGGTTTTTTTATATATTATTTTATTACTTTCTTCCACTGTGCGTCAAAGTTCCACACAGAGTGCCTGTTTTTACTTAGGTTTTTTCCCTTTTTATTAACCAGAACTTTTCAACCTTGTGTGATCTCTTTACAATTCCCTTTAGAATACATAATTGTGCTCGATCAATTTGTTAAAGGCTTTTGAAGTGTTAAAAAAGCTGCATTAAAATTATTTTCTTTCAGGTTTTATGTTAATGAACATAGGTGCTATTCAAAGCAAAGTCAGTGTGTCAAGGGAACTTTAACTAAAGTTATTCATACATAAACTAAAAAAGGAAACATCTTTAGTGGAGGAAAATACATTTAATGAGTAAGTGCAGCACACAATTCCTCCTTTCAAAACTGTCAGTTCATATTGAACCTCCATTCTAGATATCTTACAATTACTTTGTCAACAGAAGGTAGAGTAGTGATGGATGATACATTGGTTCTTGAAACCAAACTTTCTGTGAGTTACTTAGGCTGAAACTAAGTGCTTTTACATTCCAGTCTTATTGATGATAGTGGTTTTATATTTATCACCCTGTCATTTCAGTTGACTGTATCAGCCTCTTCAGTGCAGGAATATGGACACTAATGGAGGTGTGTCCTTAGTGCTCTAAAGGGTCACAGACTCATTCCACTAACACGTTCACAGCCCTGTTAGAAGCTTGGAAATCATTTTGCCATTTTAAACAGTAATCTGCAGCCGTAGGTGTATGAGGCCTGGGAAAAACAGTTACTTACTGGCCTTTTTGGACCATGCTACCTGTTTGATACTGAATATGCTTCTTTCAACTTTCACTAATAATAATGTTACTGTTTTGCAACCTGCCCTATAATAGTCAGAATTCTACCAGGGCCTTGGGACTCCAGGATCAGATTGCAACATTTATTTATAAGAAATTCTGTCAAGAATCAATAATAGTCTTGGGTCTCAAGTTCGTTCTTTAATAATACTTTGATATGATTTGTCACAAGCTAGCCCACAGTATCCACCAGATTTTATTACTTAGCTTGCAGCACAGTCTCTCATCTTTGAGTCATGAGATCAGCCATGGGGAGACCTTTAAAAAGCTATATTCTTTACTGTTTGGTTATTACAGAAAGTCTATATTACTCAATAATATCTTTTATAAGGTGTGCTGTCACATCTTCACATAGATGTTTAACCTCGATGTAGATATACTGAATGCCTGGAGGCCATTTTAGTGACATGGACATTGTTTTTCATGATTGGATGCCAAATGTATCAACAAAAACAACAGAAGTTGGGCCTTATTTCACAGCTTGGTAGTTCTGACTGAATCTCATACAAACTGTCGATAGCAACTAAGATTTTATTTAGAGTGTGGAGTGTAACATTTTTATTACTTGAAAGTAGCAGAAATTCTGTGAAAGCAATTTAGATTACTTTCCACTGTAATATCAGTTTCTTAGGTTCTACTGTGTATCTCAATAAACAAGATCCTACTGTGTCACTCGCATATTGTGGTCCTAAATATATAAGGTTTAACTCAGACCTGAAATTCAGATAGTTCCAGTTGGCATTTACTTATACAGATGGTTTACAAAATGAATTATATGTGTCCTTGACTTAAGGCACAATATGCTTGATTCAATGACATTTTCAGTAAAATTTGTTTAAAAGTGCTTTGAATGAATCCAGTCCAACCAACCTCTGAAATTCAGTTGCTCATCTTCCATTTTTTGTGAAATGAAGAACTCAGAGGTCACAGGGGAAGGCAGAGATTTGCTCTGTGTATCGTGTGTGTCATCAGAGTCATGCACATGAGTAGTACCAGTAAAACAAATAGTAGATAAACATGGTTTTTTTCCAAATAAGTATTTGGGGAAAACCCCCAATGCTTCTGAATTTGAATGTTCTTTCGATTTGCTATGTAAGCATGTTGTTTAGAAGAGAAGGAAACCTTTACGTTAGGGCATGGGTGAAAACCGAGTTATGTTTTTTGGGCCAGGCAAGTTTTCTTCAGGATAGAGCATGCACATTTTTCAATACTGTTCATAGTGAGTATCTTAGAAACAAGTAGGTGTGATGATTTCATCTTAAAGTATTATATCTCCCTGGTTTGTAATTTTTTTAAACCTGTCCCAGTAAAACTTGCAAAGCAGGTAGGTCCTTGGGAAAGCCAATCCTCATGTATAATAAAGTTACCTGGCCTATTTTAGCTCAGAACTAAGAATACAAACTACAATGGATCCGCAAGGGGTTGTAATACACATATTGAAAAACAAAAATAATTCTAAATTATTTATTAACAACACATAGTAAATGTTGAATTACAGAAAGGCAGTCTTGAATTGATTCTAGAGATTTCCAGTGCTTTGTTTTGGAAATGCGAAGTTTTCATGGATGGAAGTAACTCAAAGACTGAAAATGCAGATTGGTTAGACAAAGATCTTTACCCGTGAAAGCTACTAAGATTCTTTCCTTAATGAGAATTTAATTGATATCTGGAGATGTTTCCTTCAAAAGACTTTACAAGTTAACCTAAAAGAGTTTAGTTACAGATGCAATCTAAAATGTAGTAATTCCATAATATCTGAAACACTGTATTAATTTTGAAAATTGTTTAAATTTCTGGCAAGATCCTTGAAAAGCAAGTCCCCAGGAAATATATCAATGTATAGTATTCGGTCATAGTGTTAATTTTTAGGCACTCTAGTAAATTAATTTTGAAACATTTAAAGATTGTTAATTATGCTTTTGATGTTTGATTTATATTGAATGGGTGAACTAGAAGTATGAAAAATATCTTTTCCAATGGATATTTTGGAAAAGTTAATGTACCTGGTACCCCCAGACAGTTCTTTTATTTATATGCACGCAGACATGTATACATACACACATGAATATACATAAATAATAAACAACTAGTGAAGTAATTTTGTTTACCTTTATGGTTTTAGAGCCATATGTAGCATACTCTAACTTTCAAATATTTGAATAATCTACCTGCAGGTAACATTGAGTTAGAAATGATATAAAAATTAAGACATTGAAAAAGAAGCCTGGAGTAGCCGATGGGGAAAAACCAAAATGACATAAATTAGATCTGAACTTGAACAGTTCCTGTGTAAAATAAAAGAGGTAAAAAAAAGATCAGGAAATCTGTGGAGCTTATAAAAGAAAAAAAGAGTTAGACGTGGGCATCTCAACATTTAAATAGAAACAGAGGGTGGTAGAAAGTTAGGCTTTCTGCCCAAATTTCTTAAACCAACCTGTGCTCTAAATTTATGAGAAACAGAGAACATGCTAACCCTGGACCTGCCTTTTCTAGCTTGACCTCAAGCCTGCAGGTTGAATGTGTCTCATCAGAACAATTCATTCAGCCCATGCCCTGCTTGTTTCCTTTGAGCTGTTATCACCCTCCCTGGGGAATGTAAGGAAATATTGCCCATCACATCAGCAAAATGCAGATGTGGCCTGTCATATGACCTGATTTGTACCTGCCACATCCCTGCTATGCAGGTATTTGGTTTTTTTAATGGTTTCCTCTGTACCTGTTGAGAGAAAGGCCATTTGGCTGGCCTTCAGTGCCCATAGAAAAGGATGTGCTATTGGATGCATCTAGAAAGCTTCCCCTTCCCAACAGAAGACTGTGCCCCTCTAACATGCTCTGCCAAACTCTTGGTTTTCATTTGCTCAACTTTCCAGTGATGTATTGACTATCCCTTTAATAAGAGCATGACACATGCTTACTTTTTGCATATCTTTAAATGGTTCACTAATAAGCAAGTAGGAATAGAATAAAGAATGCACGAGTTTTAGCATTTTAATAGTACAAATGTATAGTGGGTATGTGCATACATTTTAGAACTAGTAGCAGAGTCAATCTCTTCCAGATCTCTCTTTTTTACTGGTTCTGGAGACCCTTACCAAGGTGCAAACTTGATCAGACTAACTCAGATACCAACTGAGTCTTTTTATCTATGATTTCCTCAATTTTTTCTTGTTTCCTTGTGATTTAGCAATCAATCCTGACAAGCCATTGGCTATTTCCATAGTCAGCTAGCTGTAACATATAACAAGTTCTGTAAAATCCCTCAAAATTCAAAGCGAAGCAACATGCATGGGTACTAATTGTATGAGTTTGATGATTCCATGAAATTTATTGTTTACAGGCATCATTAGTTTTATTGGTAGCAGGCCAACTGTGGCAGAGATCTATTTAGCGTGTGATAGGAAAGCATAGGAAAGTGTTAACTTGGGTTTTGATCTTATCAGCTTCAATCACTTCCATAAATCTGTGTTCTAGAAATGCATCTAAGTTTGTCCTAACTTTCCTGGGAAGCCCATATTTCCCTCTAGTCCCATCAAAGTTCACTTTATTAACCCAGAAGTTATAGGTTTCAGCAGAAATAAATTCTTTTAGCAGCAACAAAATGTACTTGTCCGGCTTTCCACCAGATTCTCTGAAAATCTCATTCTTTTGTGTAGGAGCCACATTTTGTATGCTTACCTCTGGCAGCTGCTCTTCTGTAGTACATTTGCCATCTCCTGCACCCACATCCCCACCAGTTACACTCGTGTATTCATCAACTGGTGTTTGTATTCCCATCACCTTGCTTGGGCATATAATTCACAGAGGCCAAAAGAAACAGTTGCCATTTTTTTGAACAGAACTAGGACAAAATAAAAAAGAGCAGAGAAAAAAGACAGGTTTTATACTCCTGAACATTTGCAAGAGTACTGAATGGTGAGGGAGAAAAAATAACTGGATTTACTGTAGAGGAAAATTCCTAAATCCTGCATACTCATCCTTGGCCTTCAGTTGGGCAGAATAAACAATCTTGGTTTAGATAACGTCTTGTTTGCAGTTCTGTTCTGGTTATGCCTTGTGGAAGTATTCAAATTCTCTCACTTAGAAGTAGAAAACTGCCTTTGAAAGGGAGATCTTCCTGAGCAATCTTCTGGTTCACTTCTAAAGCAAATTTACTGGATTTTGCCAGATCTGTTGACTGATCTTTTTGATGTTTTCTTAGGAATCTGGCTGTTGTCTACATTATGTTTGTAAACATTGCATGTATATCTCTGTAAAAGGGCTGCTTCAGAGTTAAATCAGCTGTTCTGGCCTTAGATCTGAAGAACAGCATCAGTTCACAGGTTTTGACAATCTTGGTAACAGGCAATGGCTCATAGTTTTTGAATATTTACTTTCTCTAATCTGAACCAGGAAACTGCTTGATGAGAAGATGAGAGTTTGGCCAGGATTGCAAGGAGGCACTTTCAAATTAAGAATTTGAAAGGAATTAGAAGATAATCCTCTGCTGGGCATCTGCTCCCCATAGAACAAAGTGAGGGAGAGAAAAAAGACCAAAACAAGGAAACCTAATTTGAGCTGTTCAGTCTCCTGAAACTAAGTGTAGCTGTGTCTGGAGCATTCTTATATTTCTAGGACCTTTTTTTTTCCCCTCTTCTCTTCTCTGCTGTGATATTCCTGTAGCTAATTCCATTTCTCCCCCTGAACATCGTGACATCATGATGGTCACAGAGGGAATGGATGGGCACATCTACACTGCACTGTGCTGTAGAAAGCAATATAGCTACAGCAGCATGGGGCTGTATACTTACAGGGCTGGATTCCCTCCAGAATGTAAGAGAACTCATTTAAATTTAGCTCCAGGATCTATATATTGCTTTACACTGTTCTGTGACAGAAGATAAACCTGGCACACCCTGCTGGGATTAACATGGTTGATAATCAGGCGTTTCTGTAACATTACCAGCTCAATCTAAAAGTTTCATTGTAAGAGCTGGAAGATTTGTGAGTTCAAGTTAGAAAAAAATGAGACTGGAAAGAAATGAAAAGGACAGCTTCATCTTTGAGCTACAACTTTGAGTACCTAGGAAGTAAATTTGATACACTGAGTTTGACCTGAAACTGAGATTATTCTTGTGCTTACTGGGACTCTGCTGCATGATGATTTTGCATTTGTTCACCATACAGAGAAATATGGCAATTCCTAACTCCTCCTGAAAGAAAATCGCTGTATTAGGATGCTAGGAGCACAGTACTGGAATGTGCATTTCCAGTAACTCATTCATTAGCACTGAACATCCAGAGAAGGAACATGCCCACTGCACACTGACAAACTCAGACCATTTGGCAGGTTCTGAGGTTTTTCAGAGGCTGGCATTGTGACATGGGCTGAGCTTTTAAACTTGCCCACAACATTAACAAAATTTAAACTGAAAGAGTACATACTCCAAGCAGGGCATGTTCCCAAGTTTGTGCCAAGATCTAAGCCATGCTGTACCTCAGGACTCTGAGCTCTGAAGTGGTTATTAATTTTTCCCTGTAATTCTTAATAAAATTGTATTGCAGCATGAAAGCAGCAAGGGCCTCTCTGATAATTTACCCTCTGCAAGTTCAAATCCATGTTAGTGAAAGGAACTGTCTGCCTTGTATTTCAAAAGTAATAAATTCAAATTCTGTTGGGATTGTAATTTTATTGAAATTCTGCATATCTTCGCTTGTTATTATTTCTGGGTCAAATTGATCATTATATTGATTGATCAACACTTAATTTGTTACTATCCATAAGCGCTCAGGAAATATGAAAATACCCTGTCACTTTGTTAAAGAATCATCAAAAGTAAGAGTAATAAGATACTTTTTTAATTAATTTTTTGCATACATGTAGATGAACCTTGTATATCTCTGGAGCTTTGGCTGACCACTCAAACATCTGGTGGGAAAGGCTGAGTAGTAAAATAACTTATATATATATATATAACTAAAGCCTGCATTTCTAGCAGTGCTCACTGTAAAAATAAACAACATTCAGGGCAGAAGGGTTTATGATAATACTGTAAGTTAGTAATCTTGAGCACAGCAACAAACTTTTGATGTTGCCATATGAATGAGGCATTTTTGTAGCATAATCAGCTCAATCTAAAAATCAAAAGTCATGCGGCTCCATTCCAGGAACTAGAAGGTCTGTAATTTCTAGCTGGAAAGAGCAGAGATTGGGATTTTAGTTGTATTTATTTATATTTATGGATTTTTTTGAAGTTATAACTTATTCTCCTGAATTTGTTAGGCACATTTTCTCATAACTTCCACTGTCTGACAACCCATAACATGTAAGAGAGAAGCACTGAAACACAACATTCATGTGTGTGTACATACATATTATACCATTAGTTATGAGTCTTGAGGGAGAGACCCTGATCTTATTCTCAAACATCCTTAGTGCATACAAATCCAACTGAACCTTGCAGAAAGCTTCATATTTCTGAAAATTTTGAACATTTTTCCTAGTGTGAGTATTTACCTTTAAGAAAACCTACAAATTAATCATTCTGTGTCTCCACTGGCCTTAATGCTCTCTTAAGTAAGAATACTCATGCCATGATGCAAAGCAAAACTAACAAGAAAAAGATACTCTTTTCTTTTCTGTCACAGTGGTCTTATATGACCAGAGTTAAAGGCATTATAGATTAAAATTACTAGTTTATGTATTTTATTGATAATGCAGAAAGTATCCAGTATCCCAGTACATATCATGTATTGTTTTCTACTGAGCATGTCTACAAGTGTGCTCAAATTATACCACAACTGGTCGCCCATGATCAGCAACACCAACAAATGTGATTTTTGCACATTGTATCCCAATTACCTATACCTCTGGACCAGAACAACTCACTGTTCCTCTCTGAGTGTATTCCATGATGTGCTTGCACTGGAGACTTATAATTACTTCATGTGTCTCATAAATCCCTCCACAGTAACCTTGACTAATTGCACATGGGCAAGCTAACGTATTGTGGTTGGCACCGAGCTCCTCACAGACTGGCCACCTGAGAGGCCAATAGTCCACAGAACTTTTAAATTCTCCATTGAAACCTTTCTTCCATGAAAGCACCAATTTGTCTCTTTTTTTACTACCCAGGTGCCAGTTTTCATGAACATTGTGACAGACTTTATATTCTTACCATTTCTACAATTTTGCCCCCTTCTTAAAGGAGAAGAACTGGCAGATGGACGAAAGAGCTAACTGTGCAATGTCATGTATTTTATCCTTTGAAAACCAGGCTAATGATATATAAAATTTCACTCACAAAGCTAAGAAATATCAAACAACACTCACAAAGTTATGTGACAAACACTACTCACAAAGTTATGAAATACCTTATAAATATGAAATATCTTATAAATATAAAAGGTGAAACTGATTTATGCCAATAATCTCTTCAAGCACTAATGTTTGTCTAATGGATTCAGCTACAAAAAATTATTGCATATGTTACAGAAAGCATTATAATTTGAGATTCACCTGTGCCATTATATCAAAGCTAAAATTATTCCATGAGACTTTGGAACATTCCATGTTGGTTGATACTACGTGCTTTTAACTAAAAGCTTCTCCTTTCACTTTACATCAACAGAAGTGGAACAATTAATGCTTCAAAATACAAGAGAGGCTTTTGTTCTTGTTTAAATTTTTGTACCTTAGCTTGAAAGGTATCTTGAGCTTCTTTGAAGTTTTCCTTTAATATACTGCACCCAAACCACTTCTTTATAAGAGCCTCATTTAACTTTCACATTTTAAAGATCTTTCAATGCAAGCCCAAATGTAACAAAAGAAAGTGATAATTGTTGAAACAGGCAGAGTTGTTGAATAGTGTAGACACTGAATCTTATGGAAGCCACATCCTGGAAGTATCTTGCACAACTCTGGCTCTGGTGTATAGCTGGCAGGTAGGACACATCGTGTAGAATTTGTTTCATGCTCTAGACTAATGTTTTCTTGAATTATTAATCAAGTTTAATAATTCACAGAGACCCCAGTTCCACAGAGCTTGTGTGGCCCCTTGCAGAGAGCCCCACTTGCTGCCAATGGCACTCCCTCAGAGGTCTGCTTGTGCAATTCTCAAGCTCAAATGCCAATTCTCTGTAAGTCAGGGGTTAGTTTGACTTCTGTAGCTTTCACTGGGCACTGAATCAGACTGTGCATTCTTTGATAAAGGATTGAGTTTTCTCCTCCCTGCACATGAAAACAGCTACCACCCAGCTGATAGTAACAAGAACAACAACTGAAATTCTGATTTGAGACTTCAGCGAAGCCTCTTAGGACTGCAGGCAGAAGGTCAAGACAATCAACACTGAGGAGTGCAGGATTGTTTGCAATTAATCCCGATGCTGCCCTGGCACTCCCAGTGACTGTGTAGCTGTGGTATTCCTACCCAACAGCAGAGTATGTAGTAGACCCTGCAGAGGTTGTGAGTACTTTCATAACCCTATCCAATTCCCTGAATTCCTTGTGAGTTAATTTTTGATAGTGGGTCTACAGTTTATTTAATTTACCCTGTTGGAAATGACCCATTTCAGATTTCTGATGACTGCCTGGCTTTGAGGCTCTGATGCTGTCATCAGACTCCATCATGAGTGAGCAAATGTTGATGTCATACTGTGGTTTATGAGCCATATATCATGCTTATATTTCTACTTGGTTTTGTGCTTTTCCCAGTGTTGAGGGAACTCACACACCATTTCAGACTTCTGAAAGTCTAATTCTCATGCACAATACTTTTTTTTCTTTTTTTCTGAACTGGGTCAGATGTCCCTCTCTGTAATAATTTAATTAACACTTTGGAATAATGATGCATTAATTAATGCCAGATTACAATGAAAATGCTACAGAATTACACTTTATATCAACATTCATGCAAAATGAGTTCCTCCTGGATAATATTTCTTACAGAGAATACAAAAAGAGATAATACTAATTAGGCCATCAATTTAAATTTACCATAATTTCAATCCATGTCACTTATCTGTTCTCTAGCACAAAACCTTCTGTTCTACCATACACTTTTTGCTGCACTGATATCGGTACGGCAGCCGGACTGGGAGTAATTTCCTAACGTGCATTCTTATACATTGTAGTACACTTCGTTAGTGTAGTCCTGGCTTTGGTGCCTGCACTGTGAAGGGCTGAACTTTAAAAGTCAGGTATAGGTTTAAGAATGTTCTGACACAGATATTCTTTGAGTAGAGAAACCTCACTGGCAAAACAACACCCTCACCAGAAGCACAGGATTTTGTGTTGTGCATGGCACATTATTAGACTGAAGCACACAGTCCAGGTTGTTCTAATTCTTCGTGGCATGGCCCACATTTGCTGCTGCAGGTGCAACATCTGCAAAGTCATTCTTTTGTGAGCCTTATTATTTTAACTGCTTCATACCTGAATGCAAGACAAATAAGAAATCAAACTTTCTGTTCCTAAGAAGCTTCAGTTTGGTATTATATTTCCAGATCCAAGAATGATTATTTAAGGCATATCTGATCTCTGTCCACTTTGGTGCTTTTTTCTTTATATGTCCATCACCTAGATGCTGCCTTTTGTGTAGGTAAAAAAAGAGGATTAAAAAGATAATTCTGAAATGCAAAGCATGAAAAAAATTAGCAGAGATTATTTAATCTCAATGAACAACCAGAAGAGCTTTGCTTTCCTCTCCATCTGCCCTCCTGACTCGCTGGCAGTCTGGTGGAACCTGCTGGGTCCCCAGAATTTCAGGGTCCTTGCTCTTCAGTGACCTGTGTTTAAGACCAACAGAGCGTCAGGTCACTGGAGGCCATTCAGGCTGGCTTGTAAGCATTGATGTTCACTTGGAATTCCCAAGGTGTGCAGGGAGTTAGCTGCACTTCAGTCTAAACCATATAATGAAAAGTGGTCTGAGGCATGAAAGTCTTGGCTGTACCAGCACATTAGGAATTAGAGAGTTCTTCACACACTGTGAAGACCTTTGGAAATTATCAAAGGGAATTTTTTTGTTTTCCGTATTGCAATTTTTTGGAATTTTCTGCATGATGAATTTTAACATATCTGCAGATTTTTCTTCAAAATTCAAAAAACACCAAATTCTGAAATTTCCTGTGAAGCAGACTCTTTTCACAGCTCTAGATTTCTTCAAAAACTAAAATATCCTTCTTTACAGAAGTATTTTTCTCCATAGATTTTAATTATATGCTATTTCACTAGCTATTTGTGCTGATTTTATTTTATAAAATTGAATGATTTAGCTTAACACAGAAAATGCGGTGCCCTTGTTACAATGTGTTCAACAAGGGGATTTAAGGAGCCTTTGCCACTCAGCAGATCTGATCAGGAGAGTAGCTTTGAGGAACTACAGAGTAGTGGCAGAGTTCAAAGCAAAACCCCACATAGGTGGTTCTGCTTTATGGCTAAGTGGTTCAGCCTTCATAGTAGCTGAGGAAATCCTTTTGCTGGCACACTGTGTATCTTTAGGGGGGGCATTTTTTTTTTTAATAGGTGTTCTGAGTGAAATGTATGTCATGTAAAGAACAAGCCAGTATCCAGTGAAATGGCATTAGCCCTTAACCCGGAGTTGTGTGGAATTAGACCATCACAAATCTACATGGCATTCTGAACGAGAATGAATTTCACACCTTATACTTTGGCTTTAACATACTGCTTTCTTTAGAGAGCACCATTCTGGTCTCTCTAACACATTGGCAAATTGAGTTAATGCAATAGCTCTTCTACTTTGCAGAATTGATTTGGAATTTAGAAAAGGTCAGATATGTAAATTTGTGTGATTTGTTTTATGAAACTACCTCTTTGTTTGGGACAGTTCACTATAACTGTCCATCACTGCCTAGGACTGTTATAAGAATATGTATTTAGGAGTAATGAAGTGAGCAGATTTTTGAAAATATGAAAAAAAAAGGTTGTTTTCCTAGGAGCAATCTAGTTGATAGTGCAACAGACTTTTTTAAGAACTACGGTAACTTCTCATCATTAGATGGGCTTATAACTCAGTGCGGGGTAGACAATGTACTGGAAAAACTATAATAACTATGTGGACTGCATTGATGTTGATCCTGGTATTCTGGAATTAAGAAATCTCACAAATCTTTTCTGTCTGTGACTCCTGAGGACTGGCAAAAAAGGGTTTTTGTAGCTCAGGTCTCAAGTAAGTACAGTAAAACAGCCCTGTATAGTAAACCAGCTGTGCACTGAGAAAAAATTTGCTCTGTGCCAATCCACACTGCTTTCCCATCCCAAGTGCTATTAATCCCTGACTCTCAAAAGCAATGAAGTATGTTCAGAAAAACATACAGGAAAAAAAAGATTAATTTTAGATTTTATATGTGACAGCAACTAGAAACTAATTGGACTAAATATTTTATTTTAAAAATCAGCACACTTTTCCAGAATTTTTGTTTAGGTTGCCCATTTAAAATATGTTTTTTCTCTGTTTAAGTATTCATATTGTATTTTTTTCTCATTAAGTTATATGATCCCAAAATGAAGAACTTTTATTCTTTTAGATGATCTTATCTCTTCATCACTAAGAATTGTGTCATGGAGATACAAATAAAATAGTTTAGCTGGACAGATATCTGATGGTGCTATGTTTAGCTGCAACTACAAATGAGTATCTACTGGAAAAGGAAATAGGGTTGGATGCCTCCCTTGAAGAGGACATCTTTATGGAACATAAAAACCTAAATGTGCAGATGTCAGAGTTAAGGTCAAGTATTTTAGTACTCTAATATTTAAGTACTAGGCTTTTTTTCTGGCACATTTCCAGCCTTAATTCAGAGGTGGAATACTTGTAAGGTGGTGGCTGATAGAGGATTTCAACAGCTTGTCAATTTTAACTTTACCTTTAGGGCTTCAGCAGGACATCCTTCTTCTATGACAGCACCAACACATTGGTAACACCTGCCTCTTTCCAGCTGATCACGCCTGTTGACACTGAAGTGCATTAACAAATCAGCTAATAACCTTCTTCTGGTTCTTTTTCATCTGTGTTAATACTGGCAGCTCTGTGCATAATGAATTATGATATACAATGTATTCCTTGTTTAAATGGATTTTACTGAGTGCCAAACCTATTTCTGGTCATATTACTTAATGATACCTCTAACTCAGAAAGATGATTCTAAGAAAAAAAAAGTCTTTCACAGACACATGTAGCTTTTGTATAGTTCCATCTCCAGACTGTCCTGTGAGTTATCTATATTTAAATTTTGTCTGAGAAGAATAGGAAAGTTCATGTTCATACCAAGTTATTTATGTCTATGAAGGAGAAAAGCCCTAAAAGAGAAGACTTTGAAGGTTACATTGGTAGCCAGCAAATATGGTGCCCTTAGCACAGTGCTGTACGTAGGAGCACGACACAAATAAAATACCAAGCTAATTCCAGAGGGGATAATACATCTGTAGGGAGTGGGGTGGCATCATAAGAGGTTACCAGCTTGGATTCTGAAAGCAAGAGGGTCACAGTCAACTAATGCTACACCTGAGTTTATACATCTGCCTTCTTGATCATGGTAATTAATCAGGGACAGCACCACACTGGTGCTGCTGTGCTGCTTCCAGTACTGCAGCACTGGTACAGCCAAGTGGGGTTGCAGCTAGTCCAGAAGCCACTGCACAGATGTTTGTCAAAACCAAGGTGAATAGTAATACCACCAGAGTTATATGCTCAAATTTTACTTATGACAATTTTAAAACTTGCTACCCAGGCACATTCATCAGAGATATACGACAGATATTGGCTAAAGACTATGGCAAATTTCAAATATATAAGTTGAAAAGCAGTGAGTAAAAACTGTAAGAATTGGAGAATGTTGACTAAATTCGAAAAAATCATGATCCGCTTGTGGATATTTAGTAAACAATAATTTTTTAAGTTAGTTACTATGCATTGTTCATTCACCTTTAATAAGTATCATACAGTATAAATGGTATTTTTACTTCAGCTCCTAGAACATAAAAAATCTGTGGAAGCTAGCTGGGAGTTTTGCAAGCGTGTCTGAATGCCGAATCAACTGAGGTAAGTTGGAGTTTATGTCCCTGAACATATTGTACGATCGGTGGATAAGGCAGGGTTTAAATATAGATTGAAAACCACAGGGTATTAAGTATCTAGGAATATTTTACCTTATGGAGTTGAAGCCTACAACTAAACTTAACAAAGAGGTAATGTGAAATACAGTGAAAAAAATAATTGCTGGGTGGTCTCTGCCACATACTGTGTGGTGGAAAAGGCTGAGAGCCATAAGAAAGATGTTGGGACCAAACCTGACATACCGTATACATTAGACATCTTGCTATTTACTGTCTGAGCAAAGTTCTTTAAGGAACTTGTGGGATGCTTAACAAAAACTTTATGGCATTATTGGAAGCCCAAAATCTGGGTTGAAAGTGCTAGTGTTAGCCAATCTTTTAGGTGGAGCAAGTTTTCCAGAGTTACAAAAATATTGGTTTTTTGTGAAGCCAAGGAGTGGATGCCATGTAAGTGGATCTCAGCCCATTTGGATAGCCTTTGAAAATGCACAAGTATTACTTTTTCATTTGTTCTCATTAACAATGGTGAACTGAAAAGAGATGCATGCAGTGCTGAAAGCCATGGCTAAGTCGATTTTGCATTATGAAGAAATTGTAGGGGAAAATGCAAAGGAAAATACACAGTGGAAAGATGGGAAGTGTAAGATTTGTTTGAGGTTTGTTTATTTTGATTATTTTTAGGCCTCAGGGCCCTGAAGGCACCACCAGGCCTCGCTGGCCACAGTGATGCCACAGGAGGGCCGGTCCTGGCCGCACTGCCCAGCCCAGGCTCGGCCCTTCCCCGTGTCCAGCTGTGCTGGGGCGGGCACTGTCCTGGCGGGGTAGGACAGGCCCTGGTGGCCAGCCCGTGCCGTGGCCCTGCACGTGTGCTGTGGTGTCACAGAGTGCGCCAGACACGCGGAATGGCCTCTGGTCCTTTCCCATCCCTGGTGAAACCAGGTCAGCCCAGGGCACGACTTCAAACACAGCCACAGCCTTCCTGTGCTGCGGAAACCGCTCTGCTTCTCCACGGGGACTGACACCGAGGCCGTGTCAGTAAATCACAGACTTGAGCTGATTTCCAGGGGGTTTCAGTGGAACCCAGCAACCATACAGTCCTCTCTGCTCCCTTCAGTCTCCTCGGGATTGGCACTTGCAGGGCCATCCGTGCCGAGGGGCGGCTGTGCGGGCAGGTGGGTGCCAGGGCAGGGCTGCCTGTGCCCCTCATTCCTGCAGACATGGACACCCCTGAGAACTGCTGGGGAGCACGCCAGACATGTGGGCAGATGCTTGTCTTATGGCTCTTCAAAGGGCATTGACTACCTTAAATATTCTATGATTGTAATTTTTATTGAGGTTTGGTGGCTCTATTCCATTTGTATGGGTATCCAATTACAACTCAAATATTTGCACTTGACAGCACTTTTAGACTACATAGTTAAATGAAAAATGAACCAAATGCAGTACATACTTTAATAACAATCAGTCTTAAGAGAATTTTTTGAAGAACAACTTCTGACCCACCAGGATTATTAAACATCCCATAGCATTTTTTGTAAGATTAGTCACAGTGTCTTTTCTGAAACTCAATTTATATTATTACATTCTGCCTCCATAAATCACCCTACGGTATCAACTGAATATAGTATTCTTCTGTCACATATTGTTGTAGAAAGTTAAAAAGCTGTCATGTTCCACCTCAGAAATGGATCCACTTTGCTAGAATGTAATGCTGTTCTATTACAAGATTTGGAACTTTTTGTTATTTTACAATCCAGTACATTTGCAAGAGACTCCGTTATTTTTTTTCAGTGCTTCTTGGTGTCCTCGTCTGCATCAATGGACATAGAAATGATAAGTATCAGTATTTTGCAAAGGCACTGAGTTCCAGAGATTGTCCCCTAGGGCTGAACACAAAAGAAGGAAAACCATACATTTCTGTTTGCACCAGCAAAGAACCAAGTTTCTAATTTTTCAAAACCTCTATTTCACAAGCAATGACTACATCCTAGTTGACAGTCCCAAAAACGTGGTTATTTACGTAATACATTTTGTTTCTTGGCAAGCCTTGCAGGTGATGCAATAAATGTCACTCCTTCCTTTTATTCAATATCAAGCAAGCAGATCGTTCTCCTTCTTTATTCTTCTCTTTAGACTGAGAGGAAAGCCAGCAGCCCTGCTCCTCTTGATTACTGTGTATCTCATATGTTTTCCAGAATGGGGATAAAAATTTAGTGCTCTATCCAAATTCAAGTGTGAATAGTTACCTTCTGCCTACCTTAATTCCCACTGTGATTTCATTTGGGTACAGTATATTTCTTCATTTCCTGCTCTTGGGTCTGTTTTGGCATCTATTGAAGTTAATGGAAAGTTCTCAAAGGCTTTGGTGAAGGAAAATGCCCATAAACTGTAGTGTAATTCTGTTGTGGTATTAAACAACTTGAGCTGACATAAGTAGAGTTGTATCTTATTATAGATTGTTTGCACTGCATGTCTTTACCAGTTTAGAAAACTCTTCACATTTCATCAACATTATGTGTATATTCAAGATATAACAAATGGCAATTAACTTATTATATAAGTATCCTGCTGGAGGCATCTCATATATATTAAGTTTACAGATAATATGCTTGATCTTGGTGTCACTGAATGTTATAATGATGT
This sequence comes from Scytalopus superciliaris, assembly GCA_013400415.1. NCBI lineage: Eukaryota > Metazoa > Chordata > Aves > Passeriformes > Rhinocryptidae > Scytalopus > Scytalopus superciliaris. The sequence continues at coordinate 310,739 of VXBX01002283.1, read as the reverse complement.
TTCTTTGGACTTCAGTGAGAATGTCGAGATAATACCATAAGAGTAGTAAGGGGTAGTAGCCTTCAGAGGCATGGAAATAATGTTCTCTGTCTTTTGTGAATGTGTGAAGGAAAAAAAAAATGGAAGTAAAAAAGTTGTTCAAAAATTGAATTCAAGTAGTTTGAACCCCAGATTAAACTACAGTGGCACTTTATCAAGACATGGACACAGTTGTGAGTAACTGATGCTCTGTACTTTCTTAGCAAACTTTAGAATTTTTCCAAATTGTATTTTTGCTTTAATAACATTTCTAGAGATAAAAAGTACAGCTTTTGAACTCTTCTCAGTTGTCTCTAAGAAGTTACTTAGAGGAGACAAAAAGAACATGTCTCAGAAAGCAACTCAAACGGAGGCAGACCAAATTGTAAAGTTAATTCAGACCTGTACTTCCTTAATTTTTTTGAGGGGAACTTGGGCCCACCTTTAACCAGAATTTATTTTTATTTAGATTTTTATTAAAGTGAGAGTCACCATCTGATGAAGTGAGATGACTCCAGGCTGAAATATATTTGATATGGTTGTTCCCACCTTCTTTTCTCTTGATGATTGTGTTTTATAAGTTATTCCATTCACTCTCATTCTTGGAACTTTGGATCATAGTCTCATGAGCCAGGCTCAGGTTGGAGTAGGACACAGGCTATGTCTTTATTCCTCCAAAGTCTGTATTGTACTTTTAACCTTGGCCTGAGCTATTGGCATGAAAATTTCCTGTATTCTAAATATACAACATTGCTTTTCCTTGGCCTTAGACAAAACTGGGAGTAGGGCTGGTGTAAGTCTGTGGTGAGACAATGACACCATTCCTCAGAAACTAGCAGAGGAATTCTGCAGTGAAATTAGAGGAGTGGAGAGAATCTTAACAATTTATACCGTGATTCTTTACTGTGGAGTGGGAGGTCATTTTAATTCAAGAGCAAAAGCAACAGGCTTGAAGTATCACATACAGCATTTCTAAGAATTCAAAAATCTTCCAAGTCAGAAGTGTGGTACTGGTAAGGAAGCCTGGTAAAAACCCTTCTGACAAGAAAGATGCTTCTATTTTATTTAATTTTTAAATGTTTATGCAGCGTGCTAGATTCATAACCTAGGGCAAGTTTAATTAAAGTCAATGAAGCAGTTTAAAGTGAAGAAGAAATCAGCATTAAAAAAAAGTGTTGATTGTTTCCTAATTATGCTGTGGACTTTCTCTGTAATGGATTCTTGCCTTTTTAACTCAAGATAAAGCCTGATATATGCCAATGTAGACAGGAGACCTGGGAAATTCCTTCCTAAAATTTCCTTACCAGTTGCTTCTCTAGATATCTTAGCACTCTTGTGATTTGATCCATTTTATTGCTTTTTGTCAACAGTCGGACAAAGTGGATTTTATTTTCTGAAATTTCTAGCAACAGAATAATGTATCATGCAGGAAAATTTTGCATGTACATGGTTTGTTAATACTTTATTCAGAAAACAACCTTGTATGATACTGTTTAAATATCCAGAGTTAGCCTGAATTGAGGAATACCAGTGAATATGGAGAATATTATTAATTTTAAATGCTGCCCTGAACCCACAGATGGTCTCAGGAGGAATTTGTTTTGATGTGGCTGGATGGTTTGCCTACAACACAAATAGCACCCCTCTTACCCTCAGTGGGTAAATATCTGCCAGTTGCATGTTCCCTCCAGTTGTCAGAGAAGTTGTGGATGACCCATCCCTGGAAATGTTCAAGGTCAGGTTGAATGGGGCTCTGAGCAACCTGGTCTAGTGGCAGATGCTCCTACCCATGGCAGGGGAACTGAAACAAGATGATCTTTAAGATCCCTTCCAACTCCAACCATTGAATGATTCTATTATTCCTTCCCAACATTTACTGACTTGATCCAGTCAATGGGCAGTTCTCATTAAGTTTCAGGATCAAGCACTCCAATTTCGAGGATGAGCCTGGAATCTTAAGTCAGCTTCTGTCAGGTATGTGCTACAGTAGCATCCTTATTTACAATTCATGTATTAGTTTTGCCTCATTCTGTGCACAAGAGCAATGATTTGCAGGGAGTAAGAAAGGTGTTGAATAGTTCTTCTTAACTTCATTGCCTAGTCTGTAGTCTTAGGACTTATTTATTGTTCACTGTGCCAGCTAATGTAATCCAAACCTGCACTGAATTTGAAATTACTGATTTCTTTTTACCATTTTCAGTGGCATTCTTCATTATTGAATTATATGAATACTTCTCCAGTGAGTTTTTCTCTGTGTGGGGAACAAGAATATTATCCCCATTTTATAGCTAGGAAAGTGTAAATTTGCTGAACAAGAGTAAGAAGTCAACATGACTAACTCTCAGTGACATTGCATGTCCTCATGTTCCTGTATTATGTGTAAGGATAAATAGGAATTTTGACTTCTTGTCTTTTTATCACTCAGTGTGTGGCCTTTGTCTACTACACCATCCTTTATTTGGGCAGTCTGTTTTTCATCTTTGCACACTGGGATTTCCCTTAGGCTCTCATAATTTTCACTGTTGACATCTAGACATTTCTACTTTAGAAAGGATAAGATCAAACTTTTGTTTGATTGTCCACTACATATATATATTTTTTTAAAAATATATGTATATATATAATGAATATTTTAACCTGAAAGTTGTCTTTTTAAAAGCAAAATAGATTCCACAAAATTGCAGCAACTGGGACAGTATCAGTGCTGACTTATTTGGTCTTGGAACTGAGTAATCCCTTCAGGGACAGTGAATGTGTGTGCCATCAGCTAGCTCTGACGGAGGATGCTGGCTAATTTTGGTGGTGGTGGTTTTAGGAAACAAAATTCTGCTGAAAATTAGACTAAGCAAGGTGAGCTTAGTTTGGACAGATCACTGCAGAGTCTGAAATGGTCCTTTGCAGTGACTGGGGCTTGATTTAAACAGTCATGCATCAGCATACAGAGTGCATATTCCATATCTAAACCACTCAGTGACTTGTATTTATTATTCAGACTGGTGTTCACTTACATGAAAACTATGTGTTTAGATTGGAAACAATTTAAAATAATTAACATAAATATACCCACTCCAGCAACAAGCTATTATGTAAGTAACACAAGATGTAAATTTGGGAGAGCTACTAATAAGGTGGATCACTGTGCTCCTGAAGCCTGGGCCAGACATGCTGTTGATGGCAGTTAGAAAATGGTGTTCACAGCTGTGAAAATTAAAGGCAGGGCCTTTACCATGCCAGAGGACGCCAAGTCCTTGAGCAACTGTAGAATTTCAGTGATGTGCCTTGCTACAGTTTTTCTTTGGTGTAATTTTGGTTGCTTGCAATGACTAGTTTTCTTTTCCAAACCAGTACAAATCTGGACACTGTATCGTGGTTTGGTGTCCTGTTACTGTGGCTCGCTGTGGTCACACAGCGATTGATGGTGCACGGTCTGAGTGCAACATCACAGTTCCAAAACAGCTCAACAACGGAACAGAAAGGCAGTATAATGAGAAACTCCTGCTGACAGCAGGTACTTCTGTTTTATCTGAGAATAATTCACTGAGTAGATAATTGGTGAATTCCCAATGGGAAAAAACTTGATTCTGTCTGAGCATAGGTTACCAAATGTACCACCATAAAATAATTGATTTTGTGATATATCAAGTAGGGACATAGTTGAGACTATTGAACTTTTCACTTAGGGCCTCAGGGTGAACTTGAACTGAGTTCCCAAAGGTGAAGAACCAGTGCTTGACACGTGCAGGGTTTTGTACTCTTAACAGCCTCTTTAACTTTCATTTTCCCCTGTTTTCACCAAGATCTAGATGTGCACAGGGTCTCATTAAGATGGTTGAGTTGTCATTGGAGATAATCACCAAAGGAATGTGTTATAAAAGGAGGAAAAAAGTATGTCTAGAAAGTCTGAATCATTTTTTATGCTGTTGTTTTAGTGAAGAGGCTTTGGATGCTGATAGAAAAGTTACTATAGCTATAGGGCACATTTAATTGCATTTTAGAAACTTCTTTTAATCCTGTAATAACAAAAAATTAAATCAGTGCTGACATTTTTTTGTTGCCAGAAGAAGGTAGTAAAAGGGTAAAGAAATAATTGTTAGTTCTGAGAATATAATTAGCAACTTTAATGCTTTAATCTAAAAAATGCATATTTTGAGCCTGGGTGAATGATTAAAGAAAAGATATTGAAAGCCTTTGAAATTTCTAACTGTTTGTTTTTAATTGTAAATTATGATCACTATAATTAGCTCATTTAGTACATTTATAATGTAAACAAATATGAATATACAGAAGTTCAGTGATATATTTCAGGGCAAATAAGAGCAACATTGTGACCCTGGGCTCTATTTATTAAGCCTTTCTTGTAGTGTTTGGCACTGCTTCATTNCCTTTTTTTTCTTTTTTTTCCCTGAAGATAAAAGAAAGCCGTACATAATATTTGCAGGTCTCTGCTGAGGTCTTAATGCATCTGGAACTACACTGAAGAAAATACAGATAGAAATCTGGTCCTTTTTCGGCTCCATTTAACTCTCACCCTGAAACTTTCTTAAGCTAGAGTCTTTATCATGTTAAAAATAAATGCTACGTGTTTTCTTAAACAGTAGGCTATTAATACTGAGCAATTAGATGATCTGAAAGTGATGTTATTTTTCAGGTAGATGGACTGTTTCCATAGCTAGCTGTTTGCAGAAGTGCAGTATGTCTGATGCTGCCCGTCATGGTGCACTTTGTGTAGTGTCCTGGGACTGGGTTTCGGAAAGCTGCTCCTTTCCTCATACATGTGCTGCTCTACACATCACAAAAACACCAACAGGACTCCCTGCATGCTAGTGGAAATACTTAATGAGTAACAGGATGTTTTTCCCCCACCAAGTTCAAAGATTAAAATTTGTGGTTTAGTCTCACCGTTATTTTTGGAAAAAGGCATCTTTGTTACATTTCCAGAGCTCAGTTATCGTACTGCAACACACTGCATCCAGTTCTGATAAGTCATGGAAAGTTATGATTAGTTAAGCTCTTTATGAATAGAAAAAGGCTTCCCTGAAGGTTGAAACTGGCCTCTAACTTGAGATTTTAAATCATTGTTGAAGTGTTTTGACTAGGCTGCCTTTGTGTACACTAAACAGTTTAAGGTTACTTTTTAATCCAGTGGCGCCTGTTTTATGATGTACACTTGCTGTGGATTGAATGTTGTTCTGTTCATCACTGCCAGCTGTCTCCTTGGGATCCTCTAGTAACTAAGTTGTTTTATCTCAGAGGAATGAATTGTCAATAAGAAGCAAATAAAACTTTTCTGCTGAATTCTCAAGATTAAAAAAACCCCTCTTCTTCTTATTTCCCTTATAATATAAAACATATTGTGAGGGTTGGTTGCTCCATTCTTGCACTGTGAGCCTGCGGGAGTTAAATGTTTATAGCATGAGACAAAGGTAGAAGACAAAGGTAGCTGCATATTACAGCAGTGTATTCACCACATTCTGTGGATATTTTTTAGCTGAAGGAAGTAAGCCCTGGTTATTACAGCTGTCACGGTGACATCTGATACTTCAGTATCAGTGATTTCCTCACCCACCACACGACCCTGATCACTACCATGATTCTCTGTCCACTATTAAACTGGGAAAGGTCTTGGCCCTCCAGGTGCTGTTTCAAGTCTAAAATAGCAACTTGTCTGTCACAATCTCTCTCTGCCTAACTTATTGCTTAAGGACCCAGCAAAAATGTTTAATGTAGGCTGGGTCTCATACAGCAACAAAGTGAAGAATGTGCCTTATGTTTCCCTGATGGGTGATGCAGAACAAGGGCACTGAGTGTGCATCGGTTGTTAAAAATGAGCAGACTTTGAAGTGAATTTGGGGCTTAATCCCAACAATTATATTTTTGCACTTCCTTTCTTCTTTTGGAGAACACACTTCTTGAAAGTCATGAGAGGTACCTAGAAATTTCACAATGGAATGGGGGCGTATAATAGCTTTATAATTTCCATGAGTCAAAACTGAAAAAATTTAAAAATATTGTCATACAAAAATTCAGATCCAAAGCAAGTCTTTACTGAATTTGGGGAAAAAATGAGCAAACAAGTGAAAATATTTCATGGAAATACATTTAAAGAACCCCTAAGGCTCCAAACCAAACCTCAGAATTCTGTAGCTGAAATGAATTGAGCTTCCCATGATGCACATTTGTCTCTCCTTATGAAGTACCTTACTTATGGTAAGATTAATTTAAAAGTTACTTAACTTACGCAACATGCAAGACCTTTCTATGCAAATAGATAAGGCTTATCGGGCCTACCTGATTTTTCGGAATGAGGCATTGGAAAAGATTCTGTACTGAAGATAACAGAGCTGGCATGACTGGCTATTGCTCAGGACATTGGGCAAGCTTTGACACAGTGGTTGTCAGATGCTTTCAGCCCTGAATGCTTATCCTTTTTTTAGCCCTGTAGTGTTGTTAAATTCATATAAACTGGTGTGTGGGGTTTGACAACCAAGAATCAGGGTTTGTGTATTGAAATTCAGCTGCATTTGGATTGAACCAGAGACTACACAGATGTAATGCCAGAGTAACAAGGAGGTTGGATAACCAGCTTCTGTAATTTTTGGATTGATTTTTTTTTTTTTTTTTTTGCTTTGATGGATGTGCTTGTGAGGATCTGAGCTGCCATTCCTCCAGTAATGCAGAGGAGAGGCACTTTTGTGCAGAGTGGTTCTGGTCCCCTTTGCTAAGGTAGTGCTGAGCTTCTTAGAGTGGACCCCATGATCAGGAACTGAACAATCACAGCTGCAGCATGTTACATTGAAAAATGTTTTGCTTTGAATGGGAACTATCCACTCTTTAATACCCTTTGCAATGTAGTCTGGATTTCAAATACTATTTTTTATGGCATGAAAAGTCCTCTCTTCATGTTTTGTCAGAAGCATATGTCCGTTTGTAATTATATACATATATAATATGTATATATGCTTACATAGTGTATATTATATGTATATATATAAAGTGACTTCATAGCTCATGTTAAGATAAGGCCATCCTTTAAAAATAAAACCTCACAAAATTTTATATAGTTGTAAACCAAAGTTATGAAGTTATATGTGAAGTTAAAAGGTTATAAATGCAGTTCTGCTTATCTTAGTGGAAAACCAGATCAGAAATCATCAGCAGAGTACTTTTAGAAGAGTTCTGTCATAAGTCTGAAGATGGAAAGCAAGATAGACAAGGATTTAGAGCTAATGCAAAGATGCAAAAAGAGAGGGGAGTGTATGTGTTTCCTCAGAGAAAACCATAAAAAGAAATGTAAAAAGTGGGAAAATTAAGGTGTGTCCACTCTGAGCATATGTTTGATATTAACTTGTAATAGGCAGGGCTTTGGTCTCTGTTAAATGAAAAAGTAGAATTCTGTTGAATAAGGGACACATAGCAAACCAACAGGATTTGACAAAAACTTGTTGCCCTTCTATGGAATATCCATAATAACTGAATGTTCTCTATGAATCCTTGATCTCTTTGGTGTCTGGATCTGCACTGCGCTTTATACACAATATTTGCCATAAACAGGGATATCACACAAACAGAACTTTTGGGGGTTAGAAATGAGACTATGTGGTTCTACCAATCCTTCTAAATCCTAACATTTGAAGAGAAAAAATGCCCACTGTTTTCACTTTGTTTCCTTTTAAAATAAATAAATAACTTTGTTAAAAATTGTCAGTCATTTGTCTGTGGACAAACACTGGGTTTGATGCTGCCATTGGCAGTTCAGGGATGAAAGGCTTTGAGTGTTGTGCTCTCTGGAGTATAACACTGTGCTTGTTCATTTTCACTTATGAGATTTGCATGGGCAAAGCCTTGGTCTTCACTATGCTCATAAGTTTTCCACAGTAATTATGACTAGGGTCCTTAAATGATACTGTAATTACCATTATTCATAGTAATGGCTTATTAGTAATAATTACTAATAATCCTAATAATCCTCTGAGGAAAAATACTGGAGGTTGAAAGCCAGAGATGGAATCATTATAACGAAGAGAGACTTGTTCCTTGTGTCCCTCTTGTAATAAAATAATTAATTGCAAGCTTTTTTCATGGGTGATGAAGAGATTTCTGAAGAGACTTCTCTCATAATGACCCTCTCTGCCCTCCTGCAAGGCCCCAAAAATTAAGAGCAGAAGAACAATCAGGCCTCTGCCCTAATATCTGTAAATAATTCAAGCAGCAAATATAACTTATTTCCAGCCAACCTTCTGTCTCTTCTTCACTTTTTCTTCATCCTAATTTCCACAGTCTTCTGTGTTTTCATAAGCCCATGGTGTGTGGTAGACAAAAAGTATAGTATTTATAGCTTGGTAGACAAAATCTTCCCAGAAAATTTTCAGAAAACCTCCTTCTCACAGGATCTGTTGCCAAATATATATTGGTTTTATATTCTTAAATTCATTTATAAAAAGTGTGCACCACGCTCTGGCTGTGTTTTATCTATGGCTTTGTAAGAACAATAATCAAAATGAACAGCATTCCATGATCATTTAGTCTTCAGACTCAATACCAAAATTCTTACTCACTTATACAAATGCACCTCTGCCCAGTGGTTTGTCCCATGTACCGAATGTGCCTGCAGCTCTTGGCATCATGGAGGGCAGAGAGAGAAATATTTCTCATTGGCTGGGAAGGCTCCGTGCAGATGAAGTAACGTAATCCTGAACGGTGTGCTCAGATTTTTTCAATAAAGGTTTTTTTGCCACTACAGAGCTTTATATAACAGCAGTAAAGGCAAGAAAGGAAATTAGAAACACAGCTGAGACTGCATCGCATACTTAAAAATGGCCTAAAATTCTTACTGTTTATTAAAACTAACACCCCTTGTCAGGGTGTTGATCAAAAATTCTCTGCAGTCTCTTTTCTTTGATCTTTTCATTTTACAAACCACAGATATTTGTTGCCATTTCCTTATTTAATTTTATGTCTAAAACCTTGAAACTCAAAGCTGCTTTCCAATAATGTTGCATGATAAGGAGTAATCCTGAATTCGTCAAGCCAGCAAACTCATCACTAAACAGATTTGTCCACTCACAAAGAGAGGAGAATTCTGGTGTAACACAAACAGAAATTGTCAAAGGGGGCACTAGAAAGGATGCTTTAAGAAACTGTCATCTCTGTGAGCCTCATGCTTCTGCTGCTGTCTGGTCAGAGTATGAACATAACCTATTCTAATATACACATTTACCTTTTGTTTCAGCAGCTCCCTGGCTCCTGCACATGCAAAACATTTGAATTTCCTGTTGGCTCAGAGGTGAGATTTATAACATTTATTAAAGTTGCTTTTCACTGTGAGTTTACTGGGCAGAAAGCCTAAAAGGGCCTTTTTTTTTAAGGGGGTTTAATTGCTTGAATTTACCAGAGAGGTGAACATTATGTTTTCTTTGCAGCACCACTATCCAGTAAGATTGCCAGGTGTTGAATTTCCCTAGAGGTTCCCTATTTATTGAAGGAATTCGTGAAATATCCTTCTATCCAGAGCCGGAGCTCCTACCATCCCTTTCCCTTTCATCATCTTGACTTTGTTTCCTTCATGGCTGCTTTTGAATTTCTTGATTGAGCCTGGTAATTTCTGTCTGTTCCTCTCCATAAGTGTCCTCCCTCCTCTCGGCTTAAGCATCTTGGACATTACAAATGGGCCAGGCTTCCTCAGAACTGAATGTGCCTGAAAGCCTTTTGCTGTGATGTGGCTGCTGGTGGAGAGGGACAGCTCAGTGCTGGAAGTAAACTGGTGCTTGTTAGCAGGGTGGGAGGGAAGATGAACAGAGCACAGGAAAGACAGGACAAGTAGAGGGAAGGGTGAAGAACAAAGAGGTATTTTGCAATGTTTAAAGTGAAAACCTATAAATAGCCCTTTAAAATCCATGAATGGACTTCTCAACAGATGGCAACCCTACTGTCAAGTGAGCGCAAGGCAGGCAGACCATAATTGTTAGCAAGTGTATTGTTAAGGGAATTTACTAATTTACTGATGCAGCAGCCACTTCAGTTGAAGAATAAATTGGAATATTTTGGTGCATTTCCTTTAAAAATTCATCCGCTTTTAAGTCTATGTATTAAAATTAAATCGTCTTAAATGGGGGTCTCCTTCGCTAAACAAAAGATATGCAAATTGCATTTCAAGATTTATATTATGATAAAAACTGAAACACAAAAGAGACATTATCTTGCAAAAATGTGAAAGTACATTACTTCATGAGTCTATAATGATATAATGTGATGTTGATGTAGTTAAAGATGTCAGAAGGGAGACAATGACCTTAAAAGTTTAAGGCAGACACATTAATATTGATTGATTTTTAAGAGATTAAACAGCAAGAATATATCTATACATAGCCTGGGTATTGGACTGTTTGAAAATTTGAGATGAGATACAGAATATTTTGGTCTTACAATGCTTTAGACCTAATTGCAAGAACATGCTTTGAATGCAGCCATTTGTACTACAGGAAGCTGGATGATGATTTGCCTTGAATTTATCAGACTGTGAACTATTTCTTGTAAAAACCAGCAGTGTCTGACAAAGTTGGGTGGTCATTTCTGGCTTAAGCAGAAATGCTGGTCTGTCATAGGAGATGTCATGAAAGTCCTAATGTAGGTTTTCTTGTTAGTTTGTTTTTAACCCTGTGCCATACCTCTGTATGGAGTCTATAACTATTTTGTATACACATACACACATTTACATAATATACTCAACACTGTAAAACCTCAGCACTTATTGGCCTTGAACCAAGTAGTGTGACTGCACATCAATTGTGCCATTTATTTTTCCTATTTTTTCACAGAACCTCAGCATCACAGAATATGCTGAGTTGGAAGGGACTGACAAGGATAATAGAGTCTAACTCCCGGCCCTGCCCAGGACCATCCCCAGTTGGTATTGTCAAAATTACCGTCCAAACACTTCTGGCAGACTTGGTGCTGTGATCACCTCTCTGAGGAGACTTTTCCAGTGCCCACCCTCCCTCTGGTTGAAGAACCTTTTTCTAATACCCAATCTAAACCTCCCCTGACACAACTTCAGGCCTTTCCCTCCGGTTCTGTCACTGATCACCACAGAGCAGAGATCAGTGCCGGCCCCTCCTCTTCCCCTCAGGAGGAACTTGTAACTGCAGTGAGGTCTCCCCTCAATCTCCTCTTCGGCTGAACTGACCAAGTGCCCTCAGTCACGGCTTCCCCTCAAGGCCCTTCACCATCTTCATTGCCCTCCTTTGGATGCTCTCAAATAGCTTTGTATCTTCTTGTTTAAGTTTAGGCTCATTCTTATATCGATGCTTATGCCAGCAAAATCATAAAGAAATGTGCTTCTCACTGAGGAGAAAAAAGCCAAATATTGTGGTATTTATTACTCCCTTGGAGTAGTTCATTTTATAATCTCAGGTTGATGCAAGTTTCATCTCATTCACAGATGAGCTGTACTCTTAATGAGCCTTCCACTGGCCAGACAAATGAGGATGTTGGTTATGGTTGGCCCTTTAGACTTTTAGGAACAAGGCTACAGATGGCTTGAACACAGTGACTAAGAATTCAGCTTGCAAGAGAGAACAGGTATGACCTGTGTGACTAGAATCATCTTGCTAGGAAGAGATCCTTAAGCATTGTACAAGCTGGAGATTTTCATTGAGAATCAGACCTCAAAAAATATGAGGCAGATAAACCTAAGGTGTAGACCACATTTATAAAGAGTGGTTTTTTAATATCACTTTCCAATGAATCATTAGTCTTTTACCTTTTTCTCCCCATGTGTGAAGTGATAGAATATCACTATCTGAAGAAAAGAGGACATCTGGGAACCTGGAGTTCAGTGTAGACATTCTGCATAATAAAGAATTCCTGTTTTTCAAGAAGCAAAGACAAGAAAAATTACCATATGGCCACTTTACCTTCAGATTCAATTTTTTTTAAATAGAAAAAGATGAATACTCTTTGGGAGAGCTATCAAACAACAAATTGTCTGGGTGTCATAGCTGCAACCTGTACATGTCTACTTAGTTTCACCAATGGCAAAATCTGTTTTGACCCTCCAATAGAGGAAAATAACCCAAACAGCCAGAGAAAGCACAGTGTCTCCAAAGGGCCTGGCCTAAGTGAGCATCCAGAATCCCAGCAAGCCAAGAAATTTGTAGGCAGTCAGACTTGATTAAATTATTTTTTACTACAAATCTCATTTTCAAGAATGATTAACGGGAGAAGAGAAGTAAATGGCGAAGTCTTGATCAAAGGAGCTGCTGTCAGGGTACCATCTAGATAAATTAGGAAAAGAATGCTCAGGTTTCTGCAAAAGAAGACTAATGACGTTAAGTCAAGATGAAATAGAAAGAAGCAGCATTGCAGGCTGAAAATCATAAAAGACTAGCCTGTCCTGACAAGAAGCCCTGAGAAACTTTCTGAACTGAAAAGTAACTGGAATTGGAAAGGAATGACTTACTCTAAGTGCTGGGCCTTACAGACTGAGGATGACCCAGTCATCAAATTTGGTTTTTGGAACCTTTCAAGTCAAAGGAAATCTTCCGGAAGCATCTGAAACAGCAGTTGACAGTATCAGCTCTATGCACTGCAGGTGTTCTGTGTCTCGTGCTCAGCCTACCCAATGAGGATCAGTCCCATCTGGAGGCAAGCAGGCAGTGGATAACAGGGAGGCTGTGAAACCAACAGCCAGTAAATGGTCATGTAATGCAGGGAACCTGTTTACAAGAAAGCAGGAATGGCAGTCTCCTTGAGGAAGCAGTGGCCCTAGCTGAAATCATGGGAAAACTTTACAAGTGACTTGTGCAAAGGGAGGTCTCTCAGAAGGTAGGACTTGTCTTTAGTTACAGCAAAAACAATTTCTAAAAAGTAAATAAAAAAACCCCAAAAATGGAAACAATGTCAGTGGTCGGAAGTGTACTCCTGGAAATCTAGTGTTTAAATCAAAATAAGATGTCCCATTTCTCGGAAAAATTGAATTGTTATTTAAATATTGACTTAGTTTTCTAAGAACTCTAGCATTCCTAGCTAGAGAAGCAGATCTTCCATTGGAAGTCTCCTTGCCTCAGATTTAGATTATAATATATAGAGCAGCACTTCTGCAGACAAGCACTTAGTGTGATCAGTGCTAGAACTGTGTGAGATTAGCTAATGTACTTTTCTGTGATGTGCAGAGTGAATGCCAGGACGCACCATTGTGCCTGCCTGCAGTAGCATGAAGTTCTGCTTCAACAGCATTCCATTGTCACACAGCATTTTGAAGGCAGGGGAGCAGTCTCTGAGGTGTTGCACATCAGCAAGGAATTATTTTTGAAAGTAGGAAATAAAGGAGGAGTTTGAACTGATGTTTAGAACAAATAAATACGAGCAGCAAAACTTTCAGTAGCAGTATCACACGCTGTCATAGAACAATAGCTAAATGAAGCACGTATTTAAAATTTGGTGAGAAGCTTTTGTACGTTTTAGTTCTGTTTGGCTCAGCGGGTGTGCTGCACTTTAGGCTTCAGTCTCGGGGGCTGTCAATCCAACAACTTTCACAAGCCTTATATTCTCTTAAAAGCTGAAAGAGGAAAATAGAAGGGGATGATGTTAATAGCACTTAGCACTTTATATCGCTTTCCTTCCTGAAGGTGCAAGGCAAACATGAGGTAATTAACAAGTACTTTGTCTTGGAGTTGGAAATGTGTATCTCAACAACCTTTGCAGCAAAGAGAATATAGGCCTGTAAGACCAACCTATGCTCACTTGCACATTTTCAAGTGTAAATATTGCAAAGTGGTATGTATGGTATCATTTGTCCTTTTAGTTGATCAGTAAGTTCAGCTTGTGGAAACCAACACAGTGTATTTCTGCATGCAGGGCTCCTTCTTTATTGTGTGAAGAACTTAATGTACTCATCTCAGATTTTATTTGATGAAGAGCCTGATGTAGGCAACCACCAGCAAGTTATACAAGGAGGTGTGTTGTTTGAGTAGAGTCAAAATATGTGATCAGATTGCATAGATGCACTAGTTATACCAACTACCAGCAGCCTCTGTAGCAATCCTGCTGGGCCTGCTTCTCTCCATCAGCTCCACCATCTACCCACCTGGTATTAGGTACTCTGAATATATCCCATAGTGTCTTGTACTCTTGGACAGATAGTTATGCATTTAATCCATTTGCTTAGAAAGTTCAGTCTTAAAAGGAGAGAACCAGAAAAAAGAGGTTCAACTGGCACTCAGGGAAGTGAGGAGAAGAGGAGAAAAAGGGAGAGAGAAAACTACAAGTCCCATACTTAACATTTTTCTAGAAATAAGGAAGAAAAATGTCTGCAGCTATGATGTGTTTTCAGTGTACTTTTTTCCTGGTTAAAATAAAAATTCAGTGGTGTTTGGAAAGCTGGAAGTAGACTCATAAGTCAATTTGTTAATTAAGGAGTTCTTCTGAGCTTATGAGCTACCAAAGGCTATCAGTGCAGATCAGCCAGGATGCAGAGCAAGTCTACTTGGGGAATTGGCTGTTTCACTTTCCTCTTCATTCTCAGGCCATTATGACTTTAAAATGGCAAATCTGTCAGTTTTGCAATTTCCTCCAGTAACAGAGTTTTGGCAGAAGCTGGTGCCCGTGCTGTACTGTACTCATGCACATTTAGGTAACTAATGCATGCTCCATTTGAGAGAGGCACAAAAAGCTTCTCAAAGTTACTGTATTATAGTCTCTCTCTCAGTGCTGAGCTCAGCTGCTGAGAGCAGAGGAGGTGTGAAAAGGCTTGTTAATAAAAGTCTGTTTAGATTTCATTACTGTGAGCAGCCAAATCAAGACAATAGAGACCTTGTCAACCCTCTGAGAATATCAGTGCTCTCTGGAAATGCTTTCTTTCCTGCACTGGATATCTTTGCCAGTTGAAGGTTTATGCAATGCAAGCAGAGCTCTCCTCTGCTGCCTTTGAAGAATAGAGAGAGCAGAGACTGCCTTCCACTTGTAGAGACTAGAGCAGGAAAGATGAGGGAAGGAAGCAGGGAGGTCTTTTTTTTCTTACTCAGACAAACCAAAGAAGAAGATTCCAGCTCAGCCTTCATTTTTCAGCCTTCTGTTTTCCCCACCCCACGTTTTCTTTTTAATACTAGAAAGAACTCCTTTGAATTACAGCAGGAACAAAGGTGACTGGCATGGAGGATGGACTAGATGTGGCACTCAAGCTCACTGGTGTTGCAAAAATACCAAAAGCATTGGGAAAGGGCATAACTCACTGATTGACCCATGGAATGGGCAGTTATAGGTTGGTTATACTCGTAGCTGGGGTTTAGGGAAGCCATGTCTTAGCAAGCTTCACGTGGCTTTTGGGTTGTGCCAAAAGCATTCTGTCGGCTAGATCCAGAGAAATCTCCTGCTGAGGCTAACAGGAAGAGAGGTGCAGTGAACCACAAAGAACTTTACAAAAATATTAATTTCTTCCTCTTCACAATGGCTCTGGCCTCTGAGCAGTGAAAGAAAAGTGAACATTTCTGAACAAAAGCTGTAGCTGTGGAGGTATCTTTGGCTACATGACCAGCCCTAGTCTCTAACCAATTTGAGGACTTCAGTGGTGTTTTTCAGATCATTGTGAAAGAAAAATCCTAACCTGTGGCAGACTTGGCATGTGGTATGGACAGGCTTTTTTCCCCCTGGAATATTAAATCTCCACTTTAATCACTGTGATTTTACTTTGTTGTGGTCTTTTTAATGTTCTGCGAGTTTTACTTAGATATTTATTAAAGTTTCTTAATGCTTAACTCTTGATGAAAGAAGATACAGGCCTTCTAACCATAAGTGCTACTGTTCCTCTCTTCATCGGGACAAACAATCACCTGAATATACTGAATATGTATATATATATATATAGATGTCAAAACCCAACTAGTAATAAATGACTATGAAATGGAGTGGTTGCTGAGAAGCTGAGTCAGTCCAGTTCACCATATATTCCACTGTGTTGCACTTTAATTATAAATTCAAAGTAAATTACAAAGGTTAGTAAAATCTTATTTCACTTTACTTTTCACTTGTCTGCTTGTGTTTTCTAAATAAGTCTCAAATTTAAATGATTAATGACCTAACTTAATCAAAAGGAAAATTATTCAGAGAAGAACATGTTTTAAATAGCACATTTCCATACACATATTTTACATCACTACTAAGTGATAACCTAATACAGTTAATTAGTACCTTTCTCCCTAGTATAGCTTATTTGTCAGGAGTAGAATTTAGTCCTTTGCATCTTGTGTTATGTCATGGCTTTCGGTGTTCTGTTCAGTGCTTGCAGTACCTTGCCCCATGAGGAGATCCAGAAGGGTGATGTTTCATTTATTCTATCATTGCAATCTTTTCTGTAGAGTTACTTAACAAAAACATTTTATTGCATTGAGTGGTTAGTGGTGTAGTCATTGAAGTCAATATGACTTTCACAATTGATTTCAATGAGAAGAGAACTGTGTTGACTGTGACTGTGTCGACTGTGACTGTCACCCCAGTAAAAGGTGAACATTGTGCCCTTTTAAATGGTGTATCACACCCATATTTTTAAGACATCACCTGTAAAAAAATACCCTGGAAAAGAAGGGGAAGAGAGCCATGTCTGTTAGTGCAAAACTTACCTTCTGAATGCTGTTGCTACGTGCAGGAGAAAAATACAAAATGTAAGGCATGTGCTGTATATTAATATTTATTCAAACTGTCTTCTGATGCATTGCCTTTCTTGATGCTACATGGTGTTCTCCTGCATATTTCCCAGCATGATGGCTAATGTCCTGCTCTGAAAATTATCCATTAAAATTTTATCAATTTTGTGTTTTGGTGGGACAGTATGAGGAAATGCCATTGGAAAATTAGATTCTTCTTTGACATCAGGCGCCCAGTCAGCAATCCAATCCCATGTGTTTCTACTGAGACATTAGGATTTGATATAATTTTGGGCAGAAAACATTTTAAAATGAAACAATTGAATTTTCTAGATGGTCTTGGGGACCACTTAGCTTAAGAGAATACACTTCCAAATCAAAAGCCTTTCAATCATTGTAAATATTATTTGGATGATATTTGCTTTATGTGTAGTAGCAGTTTGAATTTGTATTGAATGTTTGACTGGCTCGTGCTCGCATAGATGATGTATGAAATTATTTCATATTTTTCTAGTGTTTGCATTGCAAGTGACATCTGGCTGACAGGAACTTGGAGAAATGGAATATGAAGTGAATGCTGCAGTTACCACGGTATCATATTTATCAAAAGGCTTAAGGTTGGTCTGTCTTTGTTTAACATGTGAAACTAACAGCAGTGAATAAGAAACAGCACATTTTTATTTTTTTTAACTGAGCTGCTTAGAAAATGAAAATAGATGAAAAAATCGTAATGGTATGCTGTTCATTGAATTTATTTATGTAGACAATCACGCATCCTGGCTGAAAGACAGTTCTCAACTTGTATGGAGGGGTTGGTTTTGTTGCTATTATGCTTTTAGATTTGGGTTAACATTATATCATTCATACATACTATATCATAGAGATAGGGAAGTCTGGAGTAAGCTACTGTAGCGGTTCTTTTTAAAATTAAAATGTTCAGCTGCACAAGTCTAAGGGTGGGTTTTATTCTAGTTGCATTATAACTTTGAAATGTACCTGTTGAAATCCTTTCTTTAACCAAACTCTTACCACTAATACATTTTCATTAAGCTCTTGATGTGTCACTTCTCTAACAGTAAATTATTTCTTGACGAGAATACAGGTTTTAAAAATTATTATATTATTTTACAGTTTGAAATGTGGTATGAAAATTTATGATCCTTTAGAAATATGACTTCAGGCTGTAAAAAAGGCATTTTCAAAATGCGTGTGGTCTGGGAGGAAGCTCTGCTCTAGTGTTACAGAACAAAACCAAAAGTGATACAGTGAAGTGTCCAGCTTTCTGGCCATGCCCTGGTTTCTACTTTGACTAGAAGTGTCTCTTGGGCACTCTTTGTCACTGTGTTGCTGTCTTTCATCCTTGTTGGTTACGAAGGTTGTTGAATCTGTGTGAAGAAAAGCCAACCCTACAGAACTCCCCTATTATTTCCCAACTATCCTGGGAAGGAAGGAACTTGGGAGCTGTATGAATGTGTTTTTCAGAAGAGAAAAGCAAGAAGAGGGTGTATGGAGAGTGAGGTGGGTAGAAAAGACTAGGAGGGAAAAAGGCTGCCTAAAAGAGCCAGAGAGCTGTCAGACTAAATAATCCAAAAATATTTGCATCTGTACTGCTGCCAAGTGATTTTCTGATCTATGAAGTTACCAAGTGTGAGAGTACTCAGCATCTTCCAGAACTTGGACTCTTCCTTTTAGACAGATAGAAAATCCAACTGTGTGGTCCAGTTCACAGGAAGAAAGAACTAAGTGATTTTTCTTTAGGTCTGCAATTGCACAGTCTAGTTGGGAANAAAACCCCACCCAAAAATTAAAAAATTAGGGGCAAGAAATAAAGAAATACAAAGAAAAACATTTCCAATTTATTCAAAGAGGAATTTTTTTTCCCCTAAGTGAACCTCAAGTAGAGCCTGTCTATTTATTGATAGTATAGGGAATTTGCTGTCCTCGTATTTAGACATCAGCAGTGTGAATACCTTCACTCAGTTTTTCTCTTTGTTTTTGCAAACATGTCCAGTCAATAAAGACTGGACTTATCCTTTGCCATACTTGCCTTTCCTTTTTTCCCCCTTGCCTTACAGCTGAGTGAAGTTCACTGAGATGTTGATCACTTCAGACCAACAAAGAAGAGTATCCCATTAAAGCATTCAGAGCAGTATGTGTTCTGAGTGTAGCAATGACAGAAAGGCAAAGAGCTGATATTGCAACACAGACTGGGGCTGGTTTCCTAAGCATTGCATAGTAGTTCTTTTCAGCAATTCTTTAACGATGCAGAATATTATGTATCATTCATTGGAATATGCTTTGCAATTTTAAATGAAGATCACAAAGTATTTACCTTATGCTGGCTTAGGATGTTGTGGCAAAGAACTTGTCATGAGGAAACACTAGGTACCTTGTCACTTAAAAAAAATGACAGAAAAATAGTAGGTACTTTTTGGAGCCTTTCTGAATGGATACTATTCACTGTTGTGGTTCTCACGTGCTTGGATGGTTTGTTGTATTTGCATCAATATAAAACACAGTCTGTTTACCTGTTTTCCATGTTGTTATTTGCTCTTTTTGAATATGGCACATTTTCTTGGGTTCCTTTAAAGCTCAAGAGACCTGATGCCAGTCATCCCTAAAGCAGATTACTTTGTCCTGTAATAAATGTATCCCAGCTCTGCTCGTAGGAGAGGTGGACTGGGCGGGCCAGGCCCCCTACTTGAAATTTTTACTTACTGTGTCTTTTCTTACTGACAGAATGGTTCATATACGAAGACGTACTAGGTATCTTGAACCTCTTTTAAACAAGTTTGCAAGTGCTGCTGCCCCCTGTTGAGCTAAAAGCACAGAAGCCTTCAATTGTTTTTTTCCTCTTTTATTCAGCTGTGTTGTAGTATGCTACAAAGTAATCTGTCTGTGTTGTATTATGCTACATAATATTCTGTCTTTACTTTGTGATGTATGAAACAAAGTGGCTCTAGTCTGTTGGCCAGTGTTATTTATACTGTGTGATGATGTATATTACACTTCTACTCGTCTCCTTCTCTGTCTACCTAGACACACACTCAGATTTTATCAGCTTCTGGTTAAGATTGCTAGACTTCCTGCATGCCAACACAAACAAAGAGCAAGGAAATAAGTGGTTAAGTAATTCAGCACCCCATTTACACTACTCTCATCAGCTCTCTTTCTCAGTCTTGACTACCTCATTTCCAATGACCACAGTCAGCACTGTTTCCAATTTCATCCTGATCACATTAGTTTTCTTCTGTTTACTCTTAAAGTCAAGGTTTCTTTGGTCTGCTCCATGATTTTACACTTTCTATTGGAATATTTGCATGCTAAACTAAGACATCATCATTAATTAAAAATTAAAACAAGTCTGTAGAGCATGATTATTTGTTAAGTTGCAGGTTTAAGAGCCCAGGATCTGTGAAACACTTCATTGCATTCTTTAATATTGTCCTGTGTGTTCTGAGTAGTGAAGCCATACTTCTTCTTATAGTTTGCATTTACAGTCTGTTTCACTGAACAAGAGTGGGTCAGACTTCCTCTATTGCTCTTTTGAACCTTCCTCAGCTTGTGGGGAAAACCAGATTGGTCAAAGGTCTGATCTCTTTGAAAGTGGAATCCTGGCACTTTGTTCTGTGGGGGTGAAGATGAAAGTGAATGAACGATACTCAATATAAACAACCTTTGCTTTTCAAGAGAATAGTAGCACCTACATACACTACAGGAACTGAGTTCTGTAGGTCACGTTAGTGTCAGTTGAAGTACTTGGAAGTGAATTTTGAGGCAATTTTAAGGAGTGATTTGTATATATAATAAGAGCCAGAGAAGAAGTATTCACTTTTTGTTTAACAACTAAAATTAGTATTAGCTGTGATAGACTGATGAACTGCCTGAGACATTTCAATACAATAACAGACACAGAACATATTTTTATTTGAAGATTGTTTGGCAAAAGGCAGCAGGAAGGGGGGAAAAAAAAAAGGCATAGGGGCATAAGCATATGGACAAAGCCATGAACCTGAGATTTTTCCCTCCTCTTTTCTTCCTTCTTTTTTTCTCAGTTCTTACCTCTGGAAGAGTGTTTGGATAAACAGCAGTCCTGAGGTACCATAATGTACCATAATGGCAAAAGCTCTCCAAAGAGGGTGGAGTGGAAAAGAAAGGGGAGATCCTGTGTTGCTAAATAAGGCCATTTCCATTCAACTTACCTTCACAAAGTTTCAGGGTAGTTTTAGAAAGTGTTGTAGAAAAGACTTGCCTGCTTGAAACATTGCTTTCCCTAAAGGCAACACACTAATGTATTGGAAGATACTTGTCCTCCTAGATGAGAAGAATTTCAGTTCTTGACCATGGACATCCAAAAAGTGTGGAAAGACTTCAGAAAGCCATTTTTACCCTCTATTATGGCTAAATGCTGTTATGACATATCTGAAGATATTGCTGTGACTGATTTTGGCCTAATCTGTTTAACATTTTGATAGAGAGGAGGAAAAGCAAATATTCTGTATTAGCTCTGTAAGTTCTGAGTTCTACATTGTAATTTTTGTGCTCCTTTTTTTTTAATTATTATTTTTGTCCATATTAATAAAAATAGAGTTTATTTATAGATTTTTGGACTGTGCCTACTCTGCAGGTGATTACATGGCACTCAGAAAACATAATGTGAAAAGTTGCCATAATGATGGTAATAGCTGTGAATTCCAGTGATGCTTTTAGGGATGGCGAAAGTCCTGGGTGTATGATCCTTCCAGTGTGTATGTCGGTATCTTCCTTGTGTGTGGACTAATCTTTTCTGAAGCCTTCTGTACAGATCAGGTTTGACTCAAAGCTCATCACTCTGAGAAACCCTTTAGTAACATGTATTTTGAAGTCTGAAATCCTTTAGAAACACTGTTTTGCCATCCAAGGAGTTGACTTTGGCTCAGTCAGTAGAAACCTTGACACCTCAGAAACACAGTGATCCCATTTCATACCTGAAATAAAATGGGATTTAGGTTGTTACGCCCTGACCATAGCCATGTGATGGAGACTGCAAAATTCACATGAGAATGCCTGTCTCCTTTCCTTCTGACAAGTACTCTCCCTTTCTACCAGCAGTCATTTCAACATAATGTATTTTCAAACTAATCTTTTCTTGATCAGCAGGCTACAGTATTTTATCATTTTGTAGGTTTTGTTTCCTTCATGGGTGAATACTTCACCAAATTGCATTTAATATCTATTAACTTGGATTTTTAAAAGATCAAATGGCTTCTGTATCTCATTATGTTGTTCTTCATAGTTTGTTATT
This sequence comes from Scytalopus superciliaris, assembly GCA_013400415.1. NCBI lineage: Eukaryota > Metazoa > Chordata > Aves > Passeriformes > Rhinocryptidae > Scytalopus > Scytalopus superciliaris. The sequence continues at coordinate 288,803 of VXBX01002283.1, read as the reverse complement.
TTTTTCAATTTGATACCACTACATACCTAAACTTGATTTCTGTTCTGTCATCCCATCTAAAAACAGGATCCTGACAAGAGTCCTGCAACTTCCTGAGAGTGACTGTTATGCCTCTCTTTTCTTGAAGGAGGCATTTCTATTGCATTTCTACTCTTCAGGTAGTTCTTTCCAGATTCCCAAATCATTTTTTTGTTTACTTTCAACATCACCGATTTCAGAACTTCTCTGATGAGGCTGAGCTTTTGCATTCACACCTGTTAGCACATACTTACACTGTTCCACCACCTCTTCAACTCCTTTGATTCTTTGTCATAGTCAATGTTGATGTTGAAATTTCAAAACATTGAAGTAACGAACACAACCCATACTTCTGCAACTTTTTTCAATGGGTCAGCTTCCCAAAGACAAAAATTGGGTAGTTTCACAAAATTGTGGAAGCAACAGTGGGCAAATCTGTTTCTTAAACTATGAAATTTACACTTTCACGTGAGACTTCAGTCCAGAGATGTAACTATATTTGTGTTTGAAGATGCCCAGAGTACTGGAGCTCCAGCTGCTCTGAAAATAAATATACTATGTGTTTGAGTTTGAATATTCCTGTCCAAAATGATTTTATATTGATACAGGTATTTTCTCATCTACGTTATGCATGACTACTATAAAATATGAAGTAAAAACAAGACACAAAATGGCCTAGATAGGAGAAAAAGTTTGGGTGGTGGTTTGGGTTTTTTGTTGTTGGGTTTTGTGGTTTTTTTTTTTTTTTTTTTTTTTTTTTTTTTTCTTTTTATAATAACTGAAGTATCAAAAAAAGTCTGAGAGGCCACTGCTTGTTGTGTAACTATTGTGGATAGACATGCTTCCAGTCAGGGGTGGCTGGTGCATATACTTTTTTTTCCACTGTGGCAGCTTCAGTTTAATAACTATTTGCATTTGTAACGTCTCTAGCATAGACGTTAGGGCAATTTGTAGACTCTGTGCAAATGCATGGTATAGGCGTCTTGGCAGACTTGTGCAAACTTGAGTGTCTAGCATTGGGCATCAGATCCAAATATGTCTGTGTCCAGTCACAGTTAATATGAGTTACAATATTTTCTTGTGAACAGACTTCATTACTAGACACAAATGCTCCTGGGGGGGCACAACTGCCCTGTTAGGTATTTGCAAAAGTTTTAAGGTGTATTCATGTCACTGGGAGCTCTGCATAAACAAGAGCTCCCCCTAGAAATTTATTTAGTTACTTTTCTTCAGATTTCAGAATTGATATGTTCTACTCAGATGCACTTATGATGAGTCACTGTCTTCTTGGTTAACTGTCATGTTATTGGTTATTATGCTGGCACTTCTGAATGGCAATTTGATTATGATGCTTGAGACTATTAGGAGATCAGATGAACTTTTTTCTTACATTCAATTTTTTGGTTTTATTATTTTGTTTCTATTTCCCTATGCAGTCCATTTTTAAAACAAGTTTTATGTTTATGTATGCACACATATATACATGTATTAATATATTAATATACGTATACTGTAGTTTGGGTTTGGGAATGATGTGTTTGTGAAAAATCTGTTCCAAAGAAAATCTGAAACCCTCCATTTGTCTGTGTAATATGACTACTAAGTCCTATTTCAGTATACTTTTTCTCTTGCAGTCTTTCAAATACACTCATTTTAGGTCTGCATATGAGTCTCTAAGGTGGCTGTGCCACAACAATTGCCCCAAAATGGGAGCTCATTTGTAAATAAAGCTGAGGTTCTGAATTCTAACTGCTATCTATTGCATCTGAGAAGTAATAAAGTTTCTGCCTAGACTGGAGGCACTGACCTAGAAAGATAAACAGGGAGCACATGTTTTGTGCTGGTGAATTACTGTTTGTGGTTTGCTTTGATAATTTTGGCCTTCCTATAGAAGTAGTCACTTGTAGACAACTGGCAATTACTTTTGAGGCTGCGGGTATAATCCATTAATATCCCCTAATTTAATGCAACCATCCAAATCAAACATTCTTCTGTTTTTAAAAAAGCCTGCAGGTAATGAAAGCTTCAGAACATTCATATGTGTAGTGTTACAGCAGAAAAGTCTAAATTCTATATTCAAAGATCTGGTAAAGTCCCAAGCTTATATTAATGCCACTTCAAGCTTCTAAGGGAATATTTTGACTGTTTGCCATGGACTCTGTTGCTTATGGAAAGGCAAGGAACTAAACTGGTGCCCGCTGGCTTTTAATACATCTTTTTAAGGGAGGTCAAAACTTCGGCCAAGGAAAATGGGGGACCCACCCCAGTGAATGTGCCTGATGACATTACCAGATGTCTCTAGAGAACAGAAAACTACATCTGTGAAGTTCTACAAATATCCAACCTGTGGAAAATGGTGGTACTGGTGGGAAGACTTTCCTGTGTCCCAGTATTGCTGATTAATTTGATATGGTAAATATTAGGTTTTCCAAATGAGGAAACAGCTCTCTTCATTCCTAATTTGAAGGATTTTATCCTGTGTGACTCATAGAATACTGAGTATGGATTTCTTGTGTTATATCAAAAAATCTGACTGTATTTCAGTGAACATGTAAAACATTGCTCTTCCATCAGCCCATATTAATTTCATTAATCCATATTATGGTGCGTAAGAAATCTCATCAGCAATTTACCTTACAATTGGCAAATAGATACAAAGGGATTCTCAAATTCATTTTTCTTAACCTGGATGTCAGAGTCCTATATAAAGCTAGACTATAAGGTGTCTGCCACTGTGGTCACTCCCATACAGAGAGATAAATAAATCATAAACAACTTAGAAAAAGTTAGGTGTAGGGAACAGTTAAAAATGGGCAGAGCGGGCTTTAAACAGTTGTGTTCTTCTCTCTGCCTTTAATTGCTTCTTTGTGTAGTCAGTCTGTTAATAATCTGTTTGTGTTATTTATTATTTCTGAATCTTAGTGTATTTAGTCTCTGTATAAACTGTCTCCTTTTGGTACTGCTGAGTCATTTTTCTGAGGAATGGGATCATATTGCTATGAGAAGAAGCAATATGGAGGATGTCACTTCTGCATTTTTCCAGTCTTAATGTTCCCCTCAGTGGTATGAAGAAATCACTAATAAATATAAATTTGATAACCTTCAGAAAACCGTTTGCTGAACGGTCTTTATTTCTGATTTGTACTAGTTTAAGTAATTCCATTTGCATACAAAAATAATCTCTCTTTTTCCCATCTGTTATAGTATTGATTTACATCTTTCAGGTAGTTATCTGCAATGGTGCACACAAACATTCATAGTTTAATACTGTCATTTTGAGCTGATTTCCTATAGTCTATTGAACATAAACCATGAAAAATTTAAGATATATTTCAACTTCTTATAAAAGTTTGTAATAAACTTTGGAAACTGATTGTAAGTGTTTTACAATAATAGATACCTTTATAATTCTTTTTGGTGCTCCATACTTTTGTGACACTTGATAAATATCTCACTGTAGACCAATAAATAGTAATTTTGAAGCTTAGACCTTGATTGTTTTGTTTAGATAACTGTGTATGTGTAATCATGCACACAGACTTTCTGAGCCATAGCCTGCCAACTCCGATGACAATAACTGAAAATACTTCTTCCCAAAGGCTGGCTGCATCATGCCACAAGTGAAATCAGTAGGCAGTTTTAGCACACTCCTCCTGCTTGGCAAGTACCATCACAGATGGTGTTGACCATATCTTTATGGTACCATCAGCAGGTGAACCAGATATTGACCTGCAGTCTCTGGATGGCCTTCTGAAGTCACTGATGCACTGGAAATAGACTGAGAGTATCACCTCTGCTTTAAAATGCCTCCTAAGTCATCTCTCTGCAAGGGTGAATTCAAATTACTCTTGATTAGGTCCTCCAAAACATGCCTACTGTGTGCAGATGGAACTCAAGTTATATGCAAAACTGGAGTTCCAGCTCAAGCTGGTACAGCAAGGACAAAGCCCAACGTGAATAGATATTTGTCTCTACTAAAAGGTAAATTCTCTGAAAAACATGCTTCCTGGCAATGATCAGTGTGAAACAGCCGAGTCAGTATAGCTGAAATCTTGCTTGCTTGTCTGTTCATCTGTGAAAATAGTCCCTTCTGTCTGTTGGTGAGTGAAATAGTATGCTTCCCCTGGAATATAGTGCAGAACTATGAAATGCATCAGCCTCACTTTCTAGATGCACAGTTCCTCTCACAGCTTGGAGGAGCTTCATCTTAACAACAGTGCTGCACACCCGTATGTCCAAAGGGAGTCAAGAGTTTTGGAAGGACTTAACACTAACAAAAATGATTTAAAAGTTGGAATGACGAATGGTCTAGATGAGAAAACAGTAAAAAGAAATATTTGGCTGTTTATCTGAGAAGCCTCATGGTAGTGACATCTCTTAGACTGTAGACATGACTTTCAGTAATCGGGGTAACTGACTTTAAAAATGGCGTCTGTAAGGCTAGACTAGCTTTAGTCCTGGGTTACTCCACAGCAGAAGTACTTCTGTGACTTAAGGCTGGACAGATCACCAGAAGCTGAGCTTTCACTTTACTTCATTGATGAACTGGTGAAGGCTTGAGGTCCTGTGGTTGCATCTGTCATAAGTCCTTGCTTTTCCAATAGGTACTTCTAGTAAGAATAGGAAAAAGACCTGCTGTCACACCTCTATGTTGCAGAAAGTCAGAGGACTTAATTTCATTATAGTGGTGCCATCGTCAGATGAAGAACTTCAGAAAAAAAGTCCCTAAGAGACTAGTCTTTAAAGGATTAAACCCCTTTGATGGTAAGGAAGGAGGTCTTTAGCTGGAGAACATAAATGAGCACCCCACTATTAAAGAACAGAAGGATTACTGATCCCATACAGAGCTAACAACATATTTTGCACTCTTTTATTCCTGCAGAAGGGGAAGACTGTTTCTTGATCAGAAACTCTTAAATGTTTAGTAGGAAGGGAAAGTGAGGTTTGAAATTATAACCCAGGTTTCCCCATGCTGTAGCAAGGCAGGACAGGGGTTTAGATCTGAAGGGAGGAAGGCCACGCTTGATACTGGAGGGTAAAAATATTTTACACTTTCCCTTTGGGAACAGTGGAAGCCCTATTAAAATGAGTTATTTCAAATTTAGGCTGAATGAAGCACTTCAGAATTTACTATGGGGAACAATCTGGCATTGGCAAGAGAATGAACATAATGACCTAATAATGTAAAGACTGTCTATCTCTATTTCCTGTAGATCTGTGAAATGACTGACTTTTTCAGGATTTGATTCCGATGTGACCACCAAGAAAACAGAATGAGGAAAGTTTTCATATTCTTGGTGCAAGGGTAATGTTCCCACGTTTCTTTATGGCAGTCCTAATCTAAGTGATCTGCAATCCTTGAGCACAGAACCTTCAGGTTTAGCTGGGGCAGGTTGCAAACTGCTGAGCCCTGCTAAACATCCTCAGAGCTGCAAAAGGCACAGGGTTCTTAAGCTTTTATTTGAATAGGCTGTAGCTATTATTAAAATAACCTTCAAGTATTGACTCAAAATCCCTTCACACTTTGCTAAAATTGTCCTGAAATTTCTGTCATTCTCACTAATATGTTTCATTTTCAATGCTATACTTAGCATTGTGAGAATTTCTCCCTCTTCTACCTTCTGTATATTAAAAAAATGTTGGTGCCTTTTTCCTAAAACAAATAAGTAATGTGAAAATTTCCCTTTGATCATTTTCTCTGTTCTTATTAAAAAGTACATTGCATTTAAAACTGCCTCTTGTCTATTGTTGTTTAAATGACAAGTCCAGATCAGGTGCTTTAAAAGTTTGCAGTTACAAATGGAAATGTCTTTAACTATTTATAATCATATTTGTTTAAATTGTCTCTACATGTAGAAGCAAGGTAAGTGAGGCACAGAGAGGCACAGAAAACTGCATATTTTTAAAAAGTCAGTGGTTTTCTGAAATGGACGTATTCTTATCTAGGACTAAGGAAGTCTTTTATTTTTGTTTGGTTTTGGTTTTTTCATCAGCATATGAAATATTTACTTGTTAGGCAGTATCAGGAATACCCATTTTCTATAGTGCTGTACCAGCCCAACCCATCAATGTGCTGGTTAATTAAGTGTGACCTAAACCAACTTGACTTGAGCTCTGCATTAAATGCACAAAACCCATTTGAGCTGACCAGCAGCAGAAGTGGTACTCAGAGAAATTGAAAAGGATTTCTCCCAAATGCTTTCTACTTACTTACAGCACTCAAGTAATGGCTGAAGATTAGCATATGACATGACAGATTACATTAAGTCATGTCTTTCCAGTGCTTTATGACAGCACTATCACATTAGCTTCTTAGCACTGGCACATCGAGGCATGCAAATGTTTTCAGACCCTCTTATTCAAATCTACAAGCTGACATGGCAGCCTTGATATGATTATTAGTCATTTGAGAGACTTTAATTCACGTCATCAGATAACAGGTTCTGCTAAAAGGTTAGAGAAACTGTCTGCTTTTAATGAAGCCCTCAAAAAAGACCCTCAAAAACCTCCCTGCTCACAGAGAGCCTGATTTGACTTTATTGACAAGATCCCCCTAAGAGTGAACTTGAGTTGAATAAGTAAGCAGGCATCTAGAGTGAAAAAACCACTGACTTCATTTAAAAATGAGACCAAACTGGGTTGAAGTTCTATCTTTCTGCCTCCCATTTTCTCTTTCTGGTTGTATCCCAGCTTTAAATACAAGGTGCTCTGTCTGGAAAATGTTTTCAGCATATGATGTTGAGTGAGGAAAGGTGGGGCAAAGACTGGCCTGATACCTTAGTGGCAGACTTTCATTGCTAGACACTGTGGAAGGTCCCTACTGCTTACCACAAAGGGTTAACTGATGGTATCTTGTCACAAGGAGCTGTGCAGCACAGTTACAGATTCTGTTTGTGCTCTTTTAGTCTGCGCCTATTAACGTCACTTCATATTCAGATATTGTTTTATGTTAAATCATGGTGAATTTACATTCTAATGAAAATACCGTGTAAATTAGTCACCCATAGATCAGTGGCAGTTGGCACAGGGTGAAGGAGGTGAGAGGTGTTCTTCCTGGGCAGGTAGAAAGGAAAGGAGGCCTTTACCATTAAAAGGGGTACTTGTTGCTAGAGCAGGGATTTCTCTTTGCAGGTGGTGTGGGAAAATGGTGCTGATCCCAGCCAGCATTGCCCCCAGACCAAGGACATGTAACAAAATTGAAAAAAAAGAATCTGAATTCTTAAAATCCTTTGTCATCGGTGTTGCAGCAGCCTCTGCATCAGCAGAGCTTATGTCTAGATAGCACTGCCCAGACCGCAGCTGACTTCCGGAAAGCCACTGGTGTCTCTGTACCTGGAACTCATTGAAGGCTTTTGTTGCCTGATCCCTTTTTGTTGCCTAAAGAGGAGACTGAAGCTTGCTTGTGGACTTTGTGAAGCACCTAGTATAGAGTTCACTTTGCTTATGCTTCAAACTTTCTCTCCAGCCTTGTGTGGTTTGCCTCTTAGCAATATGCTAATTTGGAAGGTGGTAGAAAATTGAGTTCACAGATGTCATGTATTTAAGTTAATTGTTGCAGCTGAATTTAATTTTTTCCTCTGAAAAGCCAATTCAGAGTCCCTAGTATAGGACTCACACTCTGTTTATTAGGAAATGCATAATCTGAGTTCAAGACAAGTGATTGACTGCAGCTGATTCACCTGGTGTAAAGGACCTGGTTGGTACCACCTTTCATTTTGCCCCTCCGTGCCGCCTCTATAGCACATATTCTTCAGGAACTCTGATTTTGTTCCTCTGGATATAAACGTGCCGGGTACAAAGCAGTTCGGTTCTCTATACCAGCTTACTAAATCCTCTGTCTTCATTTGCCTTTGCCACTCCTGCAGCTTTGGTCACAGTGGTCCTCTTAGATCTTATCAACCTGTTCTGCTTCTTTTTCCATGTCTTCCAGCTCTTTTATTTTCTGAGCAAAATCAATTGTTCTTAAGTACTACCAGTCTAATCTGACCGTACTTCATCTCATTTCTTAGGAGTAAATTGACTGGATGAGCAACAGGGCAGTGGAACACCAGGTCCTTTGTTACTGCTCCCCCCCTTTTTGCCAAGAGCTTTTCTGTCCTTAACCACGGCTCCTCATCACAAGACTCCATTTCTGTGCTTTGCCATCATGGGCCAACCTTTTTTTGTGTCTGCTTCACTGATTCTCCATCTCCTCTCACATCCATCTTAAGATGCATCTTTCAGCCTTGCTTATGCTTGTTAATTTCTCTCTCGTTGGATTTATGATCAAGTATGTTAATTTATTAATCAGACAATGTCTTCTTAACTGCATTATGTAACTTAAACTATTATTTTATATAACTTTTCACAGTGTTTTGGACCACAGTTTGTATGAAGGCTACTATACAACACAGTTACAGTGCTTTTTGCATGTTTTTTTCTCTGAAACAGTAACAAAAAGTCTTCTATTACATTATGTTATGTCATTGCTCATAAATTAATTTGCAAGACTAAAATGAAATATTTAGACTTCAGTCTTGCCAACTCTTCCACATGAGTTCCTCCACTGACCTTGCAGAAGATTGAAAAGATTTAGGCTGTTCATGGGACACTTCAGCAACTGGCGATACAGGGAAATGAATACAAAGGGGTTTTGAGCAGCTCTCTCAGGTGCACCTGAACCTTCCTACCTATGGCAAGAGTAAAGGGTTATAGAATTCCGATCAAAGACAGGATGTAACTGTAGCTATAGTTTTTCCTCATCACAGAATAAATGTATGGGCTTTTTTATCACAGGTTGTTCTTGAAGTTGTAAACCAGATTAGGTAAAACAAATGAAGGAAAAGGGTTAATATCCATATATATGTATGCCAATGGTATGTATTAGTAAAGATAACAATGTGTCACTGTTGTGAGTCCTCATAGCATAGGCAAAATCAAACGCAAAATTGTTCTTATGAGATTTGGCATGAACTAGCCCAGCTGAGGATGTTTCTCTTAAGCCATCCATCATTTCACTGGGCTGGGTACTTGCTGTGAAAGGGAAGTCCCATATACCTTTTTCCTGCAGCTCTACTGACAGCAGAAACATGAAGCAAACTTTTACTGCAGTGTGTGCCACTGGGTGCTGAGGTCCAGCACTGCCATCTCCTCTGTCAGTGAATGTGTTGGTGCTGGTAAAAGTCCTCATCCTGGCACAATCCCAAAAACAGAATGGCTCCATCCTGCTTTATGGGTTGATTTCAGCAGCAGAGAGAAATAACAGGAAATGGCTTCTAAACTGGAGGTTCTAGTTGTTCCTTCAGCTCCAGTCCTAGGAGAGTTTATTGTCGCTGTTGACTGTATTAGGACTTGTCTGACCCGTTTGCATTGCCTCTGTAGATGTATTCCTGATCCTCGTTCATCTTTTCTGAAACACTTCAAGTAGAAGACTGGGATTAGAGAAACACAAATTATTTTAAAAGCCCTGCTGAGTCTCTGAATTTTTGCAGACAGTTCTGTACTTGCAGTTATTTCCATCTTGTAGTTTAATACAAGCTAGAAAATCCATACTGCTTTGCTCCCCTCTGCCTGTTTCTTCTGCAAGGTATACGTGTTGATCAATAAAGAATCTATCTCCCCCTTTTCATTACTTCTAGCCTCCTGCCATACTCAGATTCTCCTATACACAGGTTATGAACAATCCCATTGTCTCAAAATTATTTTGAATGTAATTTAAACTAGAATGCTGCAGAGTGACAAATGCCAGTGAACCGAGAGGGTTTGTTCACCAGAGGCTGCAATCTCTGGCGACAGCTAACTATGACTCTAATCTTCATTTGCACTTTCCCAGTCCTGTAACAGATTGCATTTCTCTCACCCTTTCTCTCTCTCTCTCTGTGTTATTAATTCTTCACCTTTAAAAAGATTAATACCTTTCAAGAAATGGACTTGTGTGCTGATTCAACTATTCTGAGTGCTAATATATGGAGCCCACAGCACTGAGAACAGCAGTTTGATATCCACCACCTGATGGACCTTGATGTACAGCCACTGTTATCTCAAGTTTTCATGGTTTGTGAGGCTTAACACTTACTGTACTTGTGTGAAAATGTGCTGCTAGTGGGAGTGAAGGAATTGCTTTAAGAGAACTACAGGATAGTTTTAGATTAATCCTATGTGCTAGTCATACATTTCAATGTTGAAGGGCTGACCTCAGTACCTGGATTTCTTGTCAACTAAAACCTCTCAGTGACCTGCCTGGGAATCAACAGAAGTATAAGGTGTGATCAAAGGGAATGGCTGAGGTAAGTGGCAGAAATAGCAAGAATCACTTAAATTTGGCCTGTACCAGAAGAGATTATGGTGTTGACTTCACAAGGTATCAGCTCCTTCTCATTACATTATGCTATTGCTGATATAGAAGTATTTCAAGTTGTCTGACACTGAAGTCTTCTAAGTAGGAATTTGATAAAAATCTTCATCTTCAATATCTGGCATTCAAATATCCTTTAGCAATCTTAGCAGTCATGAATTTAATACTCATTTCTTATGCCTAAATTTGCATAAAATAATGTTTTTGTTAAGAACAATTTTGCACTGTTGTTATACTAATTTCCATTTAATTTCTTAATTATTTAATAATTCTAGAAGTTTAAAAAAAATATGCAGCTAAAGACTGAAATGAGGAAGTGGCATTTCAGGAAACAGCTTACTGGCACAGGGTATATTAAGGGAATATAAGGAGAGCCCAAACTAATGCAATTTCCAATTATCTTTTCTCCTTTGGCATGTTCCATCTCTTCACCATCCTGGACTGGCTCACATGTAGATCTTGCTGTCATTCTAGTCTATCTGTCCTTCATACATCAGTTCTAAGGCCTTGTGTGATGTAGGACAGATGACTTCCAACTCCATCCCAGCACGTATGAACAGATGTATTTTAACTAGCTGACCTAAATACCACATGTATTTCTATACTACCCAGTTCCATGCTGTAAAATTATTTGAGCTTTAAACAAGCTTCTCTGAGCATAGTGGACTCACTGAGTGCTGAGTAATTGTGTGTTCTATATTTCTGACACTGAACTGCCTCAGATATCCCAACATACTTAGCATATGTAAATATAAACATACTACATATTTCAGACTGCATCAAACTTACTTTAACATGGATTAGCTGGTAGATGTGGTGCCTAAACTGCTCTTTAACTGTCCCCTTAAAATATATGTTTAAATCCTAGGCTGTGTATGACTGAATTTGATTTAGCACTTGGTCTTAAACCACAGTTCAGTTTAAGTGAGCCAGTAATTGGGTTTTCCTCACAGTGACAGAGGATCTCAGAATGAAGTTGCTTTGACAAATATTGTGGGCATTATATTTTTATAGCGTGAAACTTTACCCTGTTGTCACTGATGTCAAGGGTATTCATTGATTTTACTGAAGAGTGGAAGTAGCCCCACAGCCAACAGAGCTTTAAGACACAGCTTAGCAGAAATAATTCCTTGGGCAGGTGGCATTGTCCAAAATACTCTTGGCAAAAGAAGCTGATTTAGAAAGCAGCTCACACTTTTTCTTGGTGATGTAGTACAACATGTTTGACAAATGGGTGTGCTATTAGATGAAGCTGGTATGACCCAGGGTTGAAATTAGCTGTAGACCTTAAAATCAACCAATACTGATACGCCTCTAGAAAGACAATATTGCCATAATAATGGTTGGCATTCATCTTCTGCATTTCTGTGACTCTACCAGTGTATGCACGTGCGCCCAGACAGTGTGTGTAATCACACCCATGTGCAGGTGATACTCCCGATCTGTTGGGCAGATACATTCTTAAGGTCAGTAGAGGGGGTGCTTACCTTTACAAGGCACTTGTCTGTGCCTATACTTTATTTCCTCTAGTATCTCTTGAGGGCTCTTGTCTGCAACGCTGCCTTACCGTGCTGCCTGTGTGGGAAAGAGTTCCAAGGGAACTACTGTGCGGTGGTAGGAACGGCACGCTGCTCCACATGAGTCCCTGTACAGAAGAGCAGTACAGAGTTTGTCTGAGGCAGTTAGTTGTACTTTTCCAGGATATACCATCCTTTGCTTTTTCTTGCTGTACCTCTGAAGCCATGAGGCACAAAAGGCCTCTTGGTAATACCTTCCTGCTGTGGTAAAGGGCCCTGAGCAGTAGTGCTGGCAATGAGGATACTGGTCATGACCATTGCAGCATGTGCTATGGCTGAGCATGTTTAATGGCACTTAACAGCCTATATTCTATTAAATTCATGCCCCCCAAAACAACAGGGTCTTTTGGATTTTTTATTGTCTGTGTAACAAATGCCACCTATTTGCTCTGGCATTTCTTATTTGCTTTATTAAGCCTTGTTTGGGGGATTTTTATGTAATAGCATAAATGTAGTGTTTGGTAAAGAAAAAAGTATTTTTTTTCTAATTTATTCTCAAGATTGTGTAAAAGTTGTATGATTTGAAAACAGCCTGAAATTCTGAGTGGTGTTTCCTGATTGAAGTGAACTGTTAGAGCAGAAGAGGCAAGTCAATGACATGGTGCTAAAACTTTACACAAGTTCAACAACAACAGGGAAAGATCAGAGTTGGGGGAGTAGAATGCATCAAGAATTATTGTATACAACTCTAGTGCTAGTGTTCCTGCTGGGAAAATATTCTCGAGAAATGTTTCTACATGCTTACCTGTATTTGTGTGTTTTTCAGTGTCTGTTGGACACTTTCAGAGTCAGGATACTTGACAAGATGAATCTTTTATCTGACATAAATAATACTGCAAAAAGAAAGAACCCTGAAGAAATAACAATGTTATTTTACTAAAATATTTAATGTCTTCTTTATTTTTGTTGTCAATGCCAGAATGACAGAAAGATACACTCTCTTATCTGCTAAGCTATGTCTATGCATGGAGTTATTGGAAAATCTAAATGATAATTCTATTAGAAATGTGACTTTCAGAATAATATGTATTCAGGCCCTAAGAAAGAAGGTGTTGCTGGTATGGGTAGATATATTGCTCTACTTCAAGAACAACCATAAGCCAGAGAGCTACTAGAGCTCTCTTGTTATCTAACAGACATTTTCTGTTAAATTTAAGCAGAAGGTAGTCAGTGTGATTTTCTAATGACAGGGCTGTTTGTTCACATCTACTTTAAATTGTTGCTTTAACTCTATCCTCTTCCCTTCTGGGCATGATGTATTGGTGGAATTCTAAGCGACATCCACTGCAACCCCTGTGAGGGGAAGAAGTGTGTTTTAATCCTTTGCTTCTTGGAGGAAGACCTAAACACACCTGTATAACAGGCGTGCTAGCAGACCCAACAGCATCCTTTAGATGGAATCATCCAAAGGAGATGTGAATCCCTGGCCACTTGCTTAAGATAGAATATACTTCCCGTGACCTTCAGCTGTAGATTCTTCTCATGTTTTATAGGCCCAGTGAAGGACAGATATTGGAGATAAAAACTCACAAGGAACTAGACTGTGGCTGTAACTTTGCCTTTACGGAAAAGGTATTGTAGAAGAGAGAGAAGGCTTGCTGCTGGGGAAGGCTGAAATAACCAAGATACACCACTAAACATGACTCAGAGGCCGCAGCAGAAGAGAACCCCTTCCCATTTTAGCAATTCCCAAGTGTTTAGTAGTAGTTCATTCACTTCATGATAAAAATGAGGAGATTTGAGGTAACACATTTTACAAGGCTTGTTAAAACTTGACAGAAAAGTTGGCCTCTAGCACAGCATGTTGCAGGCTGAAAGAAACAAGCGTGAGAGGGAGATGGAATTAGAGCTCCTTGGAGAGGAGAATCTCAAAGGTTTTACAGATACTGGGTCTCAGTCAAGAAGGACCAGGGAGAGACAAAAAGAGGGATTCTGTGATAGCTACAAACCAGGTGTGCCGGGAGTATGAAAGTCTGAAGGACACACTGATACCTGCAAGGGCTGGCTAGAGGACACAGTCAGTCAGCATAGCTGGTAGTAGATACCTGCTGAGATAAAAAGTATGGAGAAAAATCAGATAAAAAGCATAAAATGTGCTGTGTAACAGTTAGCAGGTTTTAATTCGTGGGTTTTTTTAACCACAGACAGACTTTGAACTGAGCTGGTTGTTACTGGGTTTTGTCATTTTTTGCAAGGTTGTTAGAAGCTTGCATTTGCACCATCTATATTGTAGCTGGATTCTGGATAAACACAATGCTTCTGTTTCCAAGCCTGCTAAACCCTTTAACTTCGTAAATATTGGCATTCATCGTGCTGCTTCTCCTTCTGCTCCCATTAGTCCGTGTTTGCATATGTGTAACCACCACACAGTCACCAAAATATACTACCTCAAAAAGTGATTCAGACCAATAATTGTGCCCTGAGGCACATAGCTGAACGTTCACCTCAGAAAAATGAACAATTCTAGTAAGTGAACTCGTGTGTATCATATACAATCAATCCTTTTCAAGAAGTCTTAAAGCACTTAAAAGAAAATGTAACCCTGCTTTGTTCAAACTCAGTGTATATTTATAAAAGTAACTGAATAATGGTTTTGAGAAGTCCTTTGATACATTCATTGGAATAAAAATTACAAAAGTTTGGAGAAAATTAGTTGTATTTCCATATATGCAAAGGAAAACAATTTTGAAAATTTTTCAAAAATACAGCACATTCCAATCATAAGTATTATAATTATGTGAGTGATGTATGATATACCTGAGAAACTTTGCTGTAACAATGCTTAGTTTTTCACATGTAGTTTTTCATAAGTAGGCTTCCTAAGAGTGCACATTTGAGACTGAGGACAAACGTCTGTATTTAGTTTCTAATAGGTAATTCTGTAGAAGTTCTGTCCATTCAGAATAGAGTATATAGCATAATGCTCAAGCTTGACTTAAGGCTTCATATGATTTAGAAAACAAATAAAGTTTGACCATAAATATTGTCATAGTATTATAGTTCTATTTTTGTAGGAACATTAATTTGCTGATCTGCTCTATCCATGGATCTGTATCCATACCTGTAATTCACTTAAAAGAGTTTATTTCNGTGTGTGTGTGTGTGAGTTTCTTAGAAGGTGATTTTATTCAATAGATATTAAAGGTTTTTATGAAGGGAGGTAAGTATGATCATTATTTTCACTTCACGGATAGAGAACTTAAACTAAGGAGGACTCTGTAGATTTAGTGAAGACCTAAAAGTACTCCTGAACACTGAGTGGTGGTTTTGTGAAAAGTCTTTGACAGCATATGACAAATCATATTCTGCTGAATATTTGTGCTTTTGTCTCTCCAAAACTTTCTTAAAGGTGTCCTGTTACCCCAGAACACTCCTATGTACATAGGAACAGATCTGTAAGTGTCAGCTTGTTAAAGTTCAGTTGGAAGATTTACACCTGAAGTTAGGGGTGGAAGGCAAATCCTATTTTTCATTGAAGATGGTCACATCAATTCATAGCAGAGAAAAGGCAACTGTCAATGAGAAAATAATAAAAACTATAGATATTTTTAGATTCTGGACTTAGTGTAAACCATATGCAAAATTAAAACCCTGCACTGGGTTTCTTTACTTGCTGAAAAACATCTCTAATACCCCATATACATATAGATCAGAAGGGTATATATACATGCATGTAGATGCAAGTGTGTATATTATATGCCCATGTACCTCCATGCACATACTTTATATTTTATGATTTATCCTTTCCTTTCTCTCATTGAGGCAAATCATAATCCACATTTTCCCCTTCTTTTCTTGGGCTTCAGTTTTAAAGCAACTTTTATATGTCCATGGGTTTTGCTTTTACAGCACTTTCTATAGTACTAGCTGCAGTTATGTGTTTATTTGGAAGCCTTAATTGAGACTAGCAAAAAAAGAAAAAAAAAAAAAACCACAAAAACCAAAAACAAAACAAAACAAAACAAAAAAAAAACACCAAAAAACCACAACCAAAAAACCTTATTACTTTTCAGAAATAATCCTTCTATCACTTGTTATTATTTAAGTGTGATGAGTATGAAACTGTTGAACCTGCAGCATCAGATTAAAAACCTGCCGATTTTGTCTGCCCTACAAACCAGTTGCAGTTTGTTTCTGATGAGATTCCATCTAGGAGCTTTAAGTTAATTTAGTTGTGCTTGTGAATAGCCAGTAGCTTTCACACAGGTGTGTACTGATGATGGGCTGGACTTCTGAACCAGGTCTGAAGGCATCACAAGATAGGCAGAAATGACTGTTTATCAAATAGATGGCTCACATCTACTGCTTAAAAAGTGAAGATTAGCAGGTAAAATGGTCTTCATACAGAATGTTCTGCTAGCCAGTGATTTCTGAAATACAACCCTTGACCTGATGCACAGCCCTGAAGAATGTAAGAGAGGTTAGTTTAGAGGTAATAAGCCTCAAATTCTTGGCTGTGGTGAGGAAATTTCCCTTTCCCACTGTGGCAGTTTTCTACTCTGTGTTGCTCAAGCCAGCTGAAAAGCAGTGTGGGGTATTGTATATTAGAGTACATTATGCTCTTGAGAAAGTTATCTTCTAGCTGAAATCCAAAACAAAGGGACATACTAAAATATAGTCACGATATTGTGTACCAGGTTTATGTGCACAAATCTTCATAACAGCAAATGTGGAAATTAGTCATAAAAATCCAATTTACGAATAACAGTTTGTGCCAGTAAACTCTTGAGCACCACTTTGAAAATGGCCACTATAATAAAAAGAGAGTAATCAGATTGGATGGAAGCAGTGGTAATCAGTTTTTTCTAGTAAGCTTTGGTAAGGAATCTTTGTGCTCATGTTCAGTGTATAATAGGACATTGTGATATTGGTATAGTCCAGTTTCCTGCAAAGAGTTACTCTCAGTTGGGTCTGGTTCCTCTGTGTCTTCACTTAAAAAAAAAATAAATTAAAAAGCAGAACAAGAACACTACAGTGAAGAAAAATTCTGGCATGTCATCTTAACAATTCTGGCAGGTCATCTTTAGTAATTGATTGCAACTATAGCCTTTTTGGCTTAATTTCTTTTAAGCTTCTGGCTGACTTGCCACCCTTTCATAAGCTTCATGGGTGAAAAATGTGTTTTAAGCAGGCTGGATACAAGTAAACAGAAAAAACAGGGTGCTCCCCATAGATCAGTGTTCTCTGTGGAAACGTTTATTTTACTTAATGTTACTTATTTTAGTATTGAGGATTTGTTAATGTGGTTCTGAGGATAATCAGTTTGGGCAGAAGTTTGTGGGGTAAAAAAAGTAGATTTTAAACATCAGGTTATATTTATAGAAATTGCAGCTCAGATTATGTGTAATTGACACTGTCCTTTAGGTTGACAAGTGAGATAGGATCATCTTATTTTCAATAATCTTTTATGTTTAAGGTGTTTCTTTAATGGCTTGGATTGCAGCTTAAAAATAGAAAGCCTGTGCATGTGCTTCTGCTTGCTAGGGTACTGCGACTTGATTTCTGAGGTTGCTGACAGCTTCTGAAAGATTTAGGAACTGTCAGCAGGAAACATTCCCATAGAATCTGTACTGTGAACTTTTTCTGGAAAAACAGCATCATTTAACAGGTAATATATCTGCAATAAAAACACAGTTATGCAATAATGGCTCATTAATATGGTCGATCATAACATGGTCTTTTCTATTCAATTTAAAAAGGAACTTGTGGAAAGAAATAAGTTCCTACTTGGCTAGTTGGTGAACTTGGTTATTTTTGTATATTGGTGGGTTTTAAGCTTTGAAATAGCTATTTGATTTGTATGGGAGATAACATTTAGTCATGACATTTGATTTCGGTATAAACAGATTTCCATTTAGGTTTCCATTAAAGTACAATAGGATTTTTTCCTTTTTTTTTCCTTTTCCCTTTTTGAGTATGCTAGGAACTGCTGGAGTATTTTGGTATGTAACTGCTAATTTATTCCTTGTGTCTTTACAATCTTGTCAGTGCTTCATGTCTTCCATAGTTTTTCTAATCTAAAATAATCCCAGTGAAATCCTTTGATTGTCTGTTTGGACCTGATCCATTTCTAAAGAAGGAATGTAATGGGCTTTATGGCACTTACTTGGAAGTAATTTATCCAACAGAGTGAATATAGATTCTTGTTTTAATAAGAATATGCTTTATGGTAAGTGGAGACGGCTATTTAATTAGCCAAAGGGAAAGTAGTTCATGATACAATCTGTTCCAATCATTTTGGACATTAAACAAAAAGTCAGACAAAGTTATTTATGTACATGCACTTTATTTGCAGTTGTTTTGTGTAACCTCTTAGTAGAACTTTGCAGCATTATCTGGATAAAAAAAAAATGTGGATATGTATTTCTTTTTTTAAAAAAAGTAAACAGAAGTTTCACTTATTGCTGTCAGTGCTTCAAGTGCACATCTATGAAAGCAGTTGACAGTGGCAGCAATGCTCAGTTTGTTCTGGATAAAATGCTCTTTCGACACTTGGTGGTTTACATCTTTCTGGTGTGAAGGCTGATACAGGGTGCTATAAAAGCATTACACTCTGCTTCTTTCTAATGTGGATTTTTTCTACTGCCTTGAGCTGCCTATTGCATGGGTAAATAAGATGTATTTCTGAAGCACAAGGATTCCCACGCAGTGCTGGAGAAGTAGCTAGGATTTTAGAAGGGATTAGAGCAGCATTTGGAAACTAAGTGGGATCATGCTTCCTTCAGTTCTTCTGACTGTACTGAGTACTGGACTTTAGCTTCACTCTTTGTGTTACAATTTGCTATTAATAGGAAATGTAGTTACAAGCCTATAAGCATCAAAGCAAAGGAGGAACAGTGTGCAGGTGTTAAAGCATTCTGTTATTTACGATTATGAAATACTTAGTCGTCGGAGTGATCTAACTACAATGCTTCATTCTCCTGCAAAATTGTCTCTCTTTAAGGGACTAATCCATAACCTGTTTGATTTGATTTAATAACTTCTATGAACTCCAGTGGTCTTTGGATCACACATCATGAAAGGAAGGAAGTTTCATTTATCCAAAGTTGGAGTCACTACAAATACAGGGTACTGTTGGAAGGTCTCTGAATGAGCACAGGATGCTTGCCTTATCAGTGCTTGCAATAGATGTTAGTAATTGGCAGTTTCTCTTCCCTGGCCACTATTTTGTCTGTAGAAAATCTTCCACGGTCTTTACATTCAAGCAGATCACCAGGATGTTCCTGAATAACTGATTTCATAGGCAATTTGTCAGTTCACAGAAGTCTAACCAGCATTTTGTGTAGTAAAGCCTTCATTGTGCTGAACAGACACAGTGTTTTCTCAGCATTATGATAAGAGAAACAGATAAAAAATATACTCATTCAAGAGGAATGCCTGTGGCAACAGGAGTGAAGTCCTAGGGCTAAGTTTATTTAATGCAAAGAAAAATATAAAATTAAGGAAGTGCTTTTCTTACAGTTCAAGCTTCCAACCTCATTTACAGTAAGTTGGAAGAGTTTTTGATATAAGACAGCGGGTAGTGTGTGCTGACAGTTTCCCTCCTCCTCACAAATATGTATCACCAGCTGGTTTATGTGACCATTCTTGTTCCCATGAAGTCAATGGTAAAACTGGGATACTAAGCAAATATGGCCTGTGTACAAGCACAAGTCATGACTTAGCCTGGAATCTACTTAAAGCCAACAAACTCATGGCTTCCTTCTTTGCAAGAAGTCAGAGATAAACAACTATTGTAAGTTATATGGAGATCTTGAACAGATCGTTTTATTCAGCAACGTCATGCAAATAAAAGCATCATACTAAAGGGGAGAGATGTTTTGTTTGGGTCGTGTTATGATGCATATCCATATTAAATCAATTTAGCAGCTCAGTTCTGGCAAATCACCAGTAGGTTACTCAAAAGTATTGGAGGCTTGTTGCTGTGTCCAGTTCTAGCATGATACCAAATGTTAATAGACAGCTCAAGGTCTGTTCAAAATTGCCTTTTAAAATTAAAGCAAAAAGTTAAACCAGGTATTTATTGTATACAACTAGTAACTGCCCCAAAACCCAGAGGAAAACCCGTCTGAACTTCCTAAAGCATATTGTCTAAGGCCTTTTTTCTGGAAGGTGCTAATTGCCTCCTAAGGGATGCCAAATGCTCTCAAATCCCATTGAATTCAATGAACTCCAATTGATGTATTTCAGTGAATTCCTGATGAAGTCAGCCCTCTGAGCAGCACAGACTCAATGGCTCTCGGCAGTATGCAGGATCATGTCCTACATGGACAAAGAAAACAATGTTAGTACGGTGTCCTGGATGACAACCAAGGAGGTTAATAAATCAAGAAAATCAATTAGAGTTTGGGTACCTGCATTGCTCATTTGTGCCTTCATTCTTTGGACACAGATGCATCTTTACCTTTTTGCACTCTGAGTAGTCCCATTGATTCAGAGATAGGGAACTATTCAGTGTTTACAACTGAATATGCACCAAATTCCTTGTGGGGCTAATGCCTGAGGGATTGAATCCCAACAGATTTAAGAGCAGGGACAGGACAGCTGACAAGCTGTCTGCTGTTTTCCCATCAGCTAGACAGCTGAGCTTCCTTGGGAGCTGCTCCTGGAGCCCATTTTGTGTACTCAGATGGTTCAGACGCAGCTCAGCTCTGCGTGCAGGGGTCAGGGCCCATAATCATATAGGGGGTAATGACGAGCCAGGGCTAACAGTGCCCTCCCTTTGCAGAGCTCTGAGATGGAACAATATTTCCAGGGTATAAATGAACCCTTAAAAAAATACAATAAACACTTTTTAGGACTTCCCTGGAGCTTTTTGGACTTAAACTACTTACCCTGTATTGGCAAATTTAGCTTTCCAACCTCACTGTGAAGTTGATCATTACATTATATTGGCAGCTCTTATCTATTACTGACAAGTAACCACCTCTACAGTGAAATGCAGTAGCCTTTTCAAAGTGACACTGCACACTCATGGGAAATAGCAGGCATGCTTTACTGACCACAGATCATCAGATCTTCAGCTCTCACACAAAAGACTTTCAGATCTTCTAACACCTGAATCCAATACCGAATCACAAGGAAGAACATTATCTGTTGCATCACTAAGCTGTTCCTGCAATGGTAAGCTTGCTTGGAGGTCTCTCTTCCAAATACTAACCAGCCCAACCCGTCTTAGCTTTTAAGATCACAGCACAAGGTGGTATGGCTGCAGGCCATAACTCTAATGAAAACCCGGTACAGTGGGTAGATTGTTCCTGGATCTCATTATAGGCAATTGTTCCACTACTTCTGCTGGTTTTAATTCCTAAACCTAATATTTACCTCTGACCATTCAAAGTTATTTTGAATTTTATCTTGACAAATCACTAAGGGGTCTATTCTTCTTTCAATGCATGCATTTAACTCTCATTAATGTTCATATGAGTTATGCACAGAGTTCAGCTCTAGCAGGTTTTTCCAGCAGGGCCTGAGTCTCAGCCCTTATATGGAGTTTCAAAGTTTCTTCTGCTTCTGAACAAACACGGAATTCTTCTGCCCAAATGGAGCAGAACTGTGCTTCCTCCCACCATCCACTGTGACCTGGTCTGCTACACACATCAGGCCTGCACTGCAGTGCTAAGGAGTCTTTCCCCATTTCCAGCCGTGCTTACATATGCATACTGGGAATCTTGAGGGCATGATTTAGCAAAGACCTCATTCAGGCTCAGCGTTACAGAAGTCTTGTGCAAGCTTTTACTGTAGGGAAACTGACAGTGTATTTTGTACTGAACCAGGCTCTAAATTATGCCGAAAGTTCAGTTAACTGGAAAGGAAAACAAGCCCAGGCATGTTGCACACCGTTTTGACATTCCGTGAGCTCTCTGGCAGTCCTTCAGTTATACTTCCTGAAGATACCTTTGCCTTTTTCTTCATATTCCTGATGAAGTGTTATGTATCCTGGACTGAGCCCATGATATCTAGAAACAAACAAACCCTAAAGGAATTAATTTTTAGGCACAGGAACCCAAAGGTTTAATAGGATGAGTGTTGTTCATACTGTATTAGCTACTGTAGCAGGAGTTGAGAGACTTAGCATAAAGGTTTTGGGAAATTATGATTTCCTGGGGCTTCTGCATCAACCCTTTGATACAGTGCACATTACTTTATCAGCACTGACTGAAGCAATCTCAAAGAAAATGCTGGAAATAGAAGGGCCTATTTTGAAACTTAAAAATGCCTCTGCAGGGCAAGGTGCATTCTCCTCTGCCTAGTGAAAGAAAAATAAATCTCTTCCTAATAGAGAAGTGCTGTAGAAAACAGACCTGGAAATACCAGTGTCTGCATTACACGGATTTCTGGATACTGTCATGAAATAACCAAATATTTCGCTTCTCCAGGTAGAGCTTACTGGGAAAACAAATTCCCATTCTTCCACAGATTTTAATGTTTCCTTTGAGGTCGGAGGAAGGAATAGGGGAGAATTACCCCCCATTTTTTACAAAAGCCTAAACCACAGGAAACATGGTATAGCCGAAATGAACTGTGCTGCAGGGAGCGCTGGACTGACTGATGGTGTCTGACATAATTTTGGTCAGTTTTAGTGCTGTGAATTGCAGAGAAGTATCAAATTGGAGGGAATTTTGTTGGTTCCAGGGCTTCCAGGGTCCACAGTGCATTGTACTTGTCTGTCCTGAGAGCAAGGATGCCAGGTTTCTAGTCCACTTGGCTCCCAGCTTGCAGAGCAGTATTGGAGCCAGGCAGCGTGCAGAGATTTCAGAAGTGGGAATCTGAAAGCTTTGGGATTCAGTATGATGACAGATGTCATCCTGCAGACATCTGCAAGCTGCACACCTGAAAGCCATTTTCAGGCATGTGTGAGGGTCCTTGATCCCAAAAGCTCTGGTTTGACTAAGGCTGGCAAAGCTTCTGGACAGAGAAGTATCTGGTACTGAGAACTACAGCAGAAGGACATACAGCAGTCTGAGAAAGTGGGCTTCCCAACAGCTCAGCAGACAGGCTGGCAAGAAGCCAGGCATGCTAAGACCTGCCTAACAGACAGTATGTCACCAGATGTTGGCTGAAATACTTTGGGGACAATATATAGATTTTGATGAACCAGCATTTTCAATAAGTGAATTTCACTGGAGAATTCCCAATGGACTGTAGTTTTGAGCAGGTTGAGATGGTTCAGATGTTGTTTGGTTTAGACCAGCTCTTATAAAATGGAAGCAAATGGCAATTACTAAGTGCAAAACTATCATGTAGTAAAAGTTATCTGTTTTGGGGGCATGGGTTACTAACAAAAAGCTAGTTCCTAAGTAATACTATGTATTTTCCGTACAGAAGGCCAAGAGTTCTAGGATTTTGTTTCCTTTCCGCTTCCTAGGTGGAGCTGTCTGGCTCATCAGACAGTAAATGAAGGTGTGTTTGTGGGTGGGGGGTAAGTAAATAGCTGCAGCCTCAGAGGGGAAAGTGCTATTTAATATTGTGATTTCTACTTCTTCCTAGAGGGCAGACCTAAGGATTTCATGGTCAGTCATAGATTCTCAACTGTGACTACCTTTATTGCACCCTTAGGAGCTAAACAAGCTGCATAGTCCATGTGTGTTCTTCTTGTGGAGATTTCAGTTTGTCATCTGAACAGAATGCAATGTGTTTCTAACTCATCTTATCATTCTGTTTAGTTTTGGGACAAAAATGGCTCTCTCAGAGCCTGCTACTCATTTTTCCCCCGTTGTTTTATTTGGTTTGCAGTTTGGGCTTGTATCTGGTAATATTTCAATGTCTCTTCCATTTCTTCCCTGTTATCCAGGTTCTGCTGTCAAGGTGCTTTTTGTTCTAAACCCTTAAGCTAATTCCCCAAGGGCTTCCCCATTTCTTGTGTGTCTCACCAAATTGTGCAGTGATGCAACATGGTCATCATGTCCCTACTGGTTCCAGTAACAGCCTCTTTCTTAACCTTGGACTGACTTTCACCATTGCATGACAAAGGTGGTGTCGATGTGTGTGACATTGTACCAGAAGCTCCAACCTTTTTCCATGTTCTAGTATCTAATATTAAACTAATGCACTAAATCAAAACATTATGCCTTCCAGACAGGCAGTCCAATATAAAAGGCACGCATTTATGAGCTTCCATGCCTAAGAAAATTAAATCTTAGGATCATTTATTGGAAATAGAATCATTTGTTGGAAAAGACCCTTCATAGAAGAGTCAGAGCTAACAACTGCATTTGGATGGTAGCCGTCATAGCATTATTTTTAATATACTATGTATTTTTATTTTTCCAGTCTCTGGATAATTTTTCACAGAGATGGTACAGTGGAGTGTGCTCTCAGCAAAGATGAGAGTGGCTTTGATGCTCTCAAATGACAGTTAGTTTTACCTTAGAAGGAACAATAACCAAGCCTATATTTTCGCTAATTGGTGGCACCAGCGAGCTCTACAGTTTGTACAATATCTTTGTTTTAAAATAGTGAGCTCATTAGAGGCAGTAGGCTGCTTCCATTGCAACGGTTAACAAGCTGCAACCCAGAACATTTCTACATGCCTTTCCACCCCCTCAGAGACTGCCTTAGTCATCTGCACAGTTATAGCCTGTAAGAAAGACAGATTGTTTGCTCAAATGTGAAGGAATTTTACCATTCTGTGGTATTGGAATTAACATATTATTATTGGATTCCAGGCCTTTATTACTTTGATGTCTTTATTTTGACTACAGTTCTGAAAAAAAGCAAATCTGTGAAAGAACTTCTGGCTTAATACACAAACATAAAACGTTTAAGGGCAGTATGGTGGAAACATGCTTGATTGAGAGCTGTGGGTATTAATGTAACTAATTGAATCTAAACTTACTTCGGTACCCTGTATTTACTGAAACAACTCAAGCTAAGCAATGGTTATATTGTCTTGTTCTGGAAGGAAAACAATTGTTCATTGTATATCACAGAATGGTTTGGGTTGGAAGGGACCTTAAAGATCGTCTAGCTCCAATGCCCCTGCCATGGGCAGGGACACCTTCCACTAGATCAGGTTGCTCAGAGCTCCATCAGACCTGGCCTGGAACACTTTCAGGGATGAAGCATCCAGTTTCTCTGGACAGCTGGTTCCCATGGCTCACCACACACTCAGTGAAGAATTTCTTCCTAATATCCAACCTAAACCTCTCTTTAAAGCCATTGCCCCTTGTCCTATCACTACATGCCCCTGTCAAAAGTCCCTCTCCAGCTTTCTTGGAGTCCGTTTAGGTACTGGAATGGGCTCTAAGGTCTCCCCAGAGCCTTCTCTTCTCCAGACTGAACAGCCCCAACACTCTCAGCCTGTCTGTATAGGAGAGGTGCTCCAGCCCTCTGATCAGCTTTGCATCCTCCTCTGAACTTGCTCCAACAGGTCCATGCCTTTCTTATGTTGAGGGTCCCAGAGCTGGATGCAATCAGTAAGAGCAGAGTAGAGGGGGAGAGTCACCTTCTTCAACCTGGTGGCCACACTCCTTTTGGTGCAGCCCAGGATTGGCTTTCAGGGCTGCAGGCGCACATTGCTGGGTCACCTTGAGCTTCTTGTCAAACCAACACCCCCAAGTCCTTCTTCTCAGAGCTGCCCTCAAGCCATTCTCTGCCCAGACAGTTTTAGTGCTTGGGATTGCCCTGACCCAGGTGCAGGACCTTGCACTTGATCCTGCTGAACTTCATGGGCTTTGCACAGGTTCATCACCTCTCCAGCCTGTCAGTGTCCCTCTGGTGGCATCCCTTCCCTCCAGCGTGTCAGCTGCACCTCACACCTCGGTGTCACCATGGAACTGGCTGAGGGTGCACTCGATCCCACTGTCCACTTTGCTGACAAACATGTTAAACAGCCAGTCCCAATATCGACCCCTGAGGAACACCACTCGCCACTGGTCTGCAACTGGACTTTGAGAGGTTGAACACAACTCTGAGTGTGACCACTCAGTCTATTCCTTATCTGCTGAGTAGTCCATCCATCAAATCAATGGCTCTCCAGTTTAGAGACAAGGATGTCATGTGTGACAGTGTCAAATGCTTTGCACAAGTCCAGGTAGATGACATCACTTGCTCTTTCTTCATCCACCAAAGCTGTAACCTTGTCATAGAAAGCCACCAAATTTGTCAGGTACAATTTGCCTTTAGTGAAGCCATTTTGGCTGTCACCAATCACCTACTTGTTTTGCATATGCCTTAGCACAGTTTTCTGGAGGATCTGCTCCATGATCTTGGTGAGCACAGAGGTGAGACTGATTAGGCTGTAGTTCCACAGGTCTTCCTCATTTCCCTTTTTAGAAATGGAGGTGATGTTTCCCCTTTTTCAGCCAGTGGGAACTTTACTGGACTGCCACAGCTTCTAAAATATGATGGAGATATGGTTTAGAATTCAGCCCAGTCACCCAGTGGAGTGCCAGGAGCTCCTCACACCCCAGCCCAGGGTGTTAGAGAGTGAGCTGAGTCTTTCAGCTAACTCAACGTAGGCCCATCTCTTTCTGTATCCAGTCTTGCAAAGGCAGCTGTGTGCTTAGGTCCTTGTCTAATGTGAGTACAAATGGTCAGATACTGCTCTAGAGCCCATCGGGAAAACCACTGGATTTGAAATAAAACACCAGAGCTTTTTATTTCAGGACTATTGCCCTCAAGACTGGGAGGAGGATATCTTGGTTAAATTTTCCTGATTGAGACAGTAGGTGACATTGGCAGCTCAAAAGGTTTTCAGGTGTCAATAACTGTAACATCCAGTTAGAAAACTACCCAATACTCTCCTTAAGAGGTCTCAAGAGCTAATTTATGGGAATTCAGAAGGATTAAGTGGCTAACATCCATCATGCAGTCTGGGTATAAAATCTGCTATATTCAACAAGTGCCATGAACAATTGCATTTGTACATCTCAAACATATTTGGATACCTAGTCAGAGATATAAAAAACATTATTAGAGGCTTCACCTTTCCAGTGTAGTTTGGAACACACTGGCTCAAGCAATTAGGAGAAAAACGTGCTCAGAACTGTTAAGTTACAGGACTATCACCCAGGCTGCTCCCCCTTCTCCTGCATACTACTTTTTGAGCTGAGCACAGCCTATTTAGGGTTTTTGATTGTTGCCCATTGTATTAATGATCTGTACATACTACTCCTGTGGGTCTGTGGACCTGGCTCTTTTGCTGGAATCAGAATAGATAGTGTGAAATATGTTACTTCTATGCCACTCTGTGCCCCAGTGGCAACAAAAGGATTTGCATTACTTGCCCGCTGTTTCTGTTCCTCACCTTGAAAGACAGAGGAAGGTAGCATGGTCTGTGTCCTCTGCAATCACAGCCTTTTCTAAATACTTTGGTATGTTATTGTAACTTGCCTTTTTCCCTCTTAAAAGTCTCTTCTGTATTACATTATAAATACCAATAAAATGTTAGTAGGAAAAAACCCACATAAAATGCACGTTATTTGTTTTAGAAGTCTACAAGATACAGTCAGTGTAGGAGGCTGGAATTTTTTTACAAGGGAGAGTATTATTTTCACTTTTTAATTTCACATTGACCAATATTTTTACTTTGGGTAAAATAAAAACATACATTTTCCTGAGCCTTTACCAAGATAAATTTTCTGAACATTAGACATTCCAGGATATACAGCCAACTCCTCCTGAGAGGCTAACGGATAGATCCGTTTGCTTTGGAATATGGTTTTCTCCCTCTCTCATCAGCTCTTGCCTGTGTCAGCAATGCAGAGTATTATGGACAAAGAAAATCAAAGCTGTAAACTGGACTGCTCTTTGCCACCTTCTCATCTCTTCGCTCCTGCCATGGTTTGGGTCAAGAGGAAATACTGACCTTTCTCCTCTTCATACACTGGGGAAAAGGTGAGCAAACTGTGTTTGGGGTGCAGCTGTTGCACATGCCCTGGGGTGGTAGAGACACTGAGACAGTGTGATGGGATCTGGAATGCTGGAGTGGAAAGTCAGCGGATCAGCTTGGTCACCTCTCTCTGTTCCTGACAGTGAGTCGCTGTAACCATGTTCTTAAAGGAAGTAATCTGCTACTTTTCCTCCAAACCATAAGATTAATACATCTCATAACAAGCCAATCACTGCTCATTATTCCCCAACATTTTCAAATGTTTCTCTTTTATTTTTCCAGAGGTATCTGAGCTATTCACAGAGCACTGGGGCTGCCTAATAGGCCAGTTGTCTCGTAGATATGGTGCCTGGTGTGACATCTGAGTCCCAATGCAATCTTTGAACAGTTCATGTATGAATGGGATATATTCCTGTACATTTGAAAGAAAAAAATACTTCAGTTTTCACTTCGACTTACAGATTTAAAACTTAACAAATACATGTATTTTTGTATACTACTGTGCACCAGCTGGGACAACTGTATTCTCTCTTGGAATTTTAAAGGCATCAGTATTGCTTAGCCCTGAGTTTCTTGCAATTAAAGATGTGAGTAAGAAATTTTTTTTTACCCAAACAGGTTTTTATTGCTGTTAACGTACAGTTATATGACATGCATAGATAGAACTTTTTGTCTAAGGACCTCTCAGTATGTTTAGAAAAATATGTTACGGTAAGTTAGTAAGAATTCCCACTCTAAGACACTTATGTCCCTATGTCCTTCTTATGGAAGTTTTCACAGCAAAATTGTTCAAAACTTAATTTCATCAGTCTGAACAAAGACCAAGTTAGGAGCTGAGCCATCTGATTTCACTGTAGGCTCATACATAACAAGGTCCTATGCAAATAATCTGTAAACCTTCCATAGACAATCTTTCACTGGCAGTGTGAAGTTCTTGAAGGACTTACAATTCTTCCGTCTTTTACTGGTAACCATAGACCAGTTTTTCCCCTTATAGATGACCAGCTTTAATCTTTGTTTAAACTTCTACTGGAAAGTTGAATTTTCATCTGCTAGGGAAGCAATTATTTAAGCATCTTATTCATTCGGTTTCCCAAAATTCATTATAACCCTTTCTTTCTTGCTCAAAAAAATGAGGGCAGTGAAAAGTATGTTTCAAAATATTGTAGCACTCATTTTTGTATTCTTGAAGTTGCGGTCCTAAGGTGACTATCAGCTTTCATACCAGATCAAATCAAGCCTGTAGTGCAGTGCAAGTGTATGATGTAGTAGGCAAGTCATCATATGTGTGAGAAAGAATTTCCATGAAAGTACTTTCTTGGTGAAAGTATTTGCATCTGCAGCATTTGGAGGAGTGTACCGCTTCTCACAGCCAAAAGACTACAAAGGAGGGGCTGAATTGTAGTCCATGTAGCAAAGTAACCACCTTCTCTATTGTGAGCATTGTGAATGTATGATTATTCAGGGACAGCAGATAGTTTAACCTGCTATTAGTTGATTACTGATTGTGCTGTGTTGACCTGCCTGCTTGCCCAGTTGAAAAAAAATACAATCAAAACAAAGAAATGGAGCTCTCTGCACTCTGGAAAGGACTTTAGATTTGTCTCTGACAATGATCCATGGCAGACACTTGAGATAACAAGTTGTGATGGGTTGGACACAAGTGTCTACATTTGTCCTACATTAGAGAGGTGTGGGATGATTTTTTCCCCTTACAGTATCCAATGTCTTGATAATACACAATGTTCTGAGAGTGGTTTAAATTTGGGAGAAAAGGCTTCATTATTTTTTCAACAGTGTTTTCAAAATTCAGTACTGGTAACTCTGGCTGTTTTTGTTTATTTGTTTATGTAGAAGCTGTATGAATTTTGTATCTTGGAAAGGTTTTTGTGTCATTTATTTCCAGTGGCTATAAATGGTACCAAGTATTTTGAGTTCTCCAACTTTTAACTTGATTAATGGGGTTTTTGGCTCTTGATCATGGCAGAAAAACCATGATTTACCTTCTCTGTGCCATTAATTAGCATGTTTCCAGCATGTCCCCCTCTTGTTCATCTCCCTTCTAGCGTAAATAACCTTAGCCTTTTCAGGGCATTCAAACAGTCTTATTGTTATTCACTATATCTTGTTAGTTACCTAACACTTCTTTTTCCTCTCTTCTGGCAGTTGCAGATTTTGCTGGGGTTTCATTTTTTTGGGTCCTGCTCTTGACTTAAAAAATGCACATTTGCTATGTTTATGTACATTACCATTGTCAACAGTTAATTTGGTGTCCCTTTTCATAGCTGCTTGTGATGTCTCAGCATATCACCATTGTCCTCCCTTGTCCTGAGATCAATCCTCTTACATACCCTGCAGATGTTGCCCCCTCACTGCTCCTGGACCTCCCAGAGCATTAAGAGGCAATGAAACAGAACATTAGGCCTTCCACAGTTAGCCTTTAGCTATACAAAAAAATTGACCTGAATGCTATACTCAGCTTTCTGCTACACAAATTTTAGCCCCAGCAGTATATGTCTTCCTAACCACTTGGCTTCCTTAGTAGCTTCTCCTGAAGAATCTTGTCAGTGGCCCTTTCTGCCTGGAGTTGCCCCATGTCAAGCACTTCTCCTTACCTGCTCTGATGCAGATGTGATGAACCACAAGGGATTAAGTGAGGTGTATTTTCCTATTGTTTGAATCAGTTTACCAAATGCACATGGTCAGACGTGATGGATGATACAAGGCTTAATCCTTGATCATTCTGAGATGTCACTTGTGCGCTGCAGGGACAGCATTCCCTTTGCCTAACTCCTTTGGAACACTACCTTTTACAAGCAGGAGCTTGTCTTTTGCCACCAGCCTGGCCAATTTATACTTAAGACCTTCTGAACTTCTGGTGTAATGTCTTCATCTGTGCCTGATGACTCATTGTTTTTATAATTATTAGTTTGCCAAAGAACCTTTTCCCTGACAACTCAATTTCCCAAAGTATATCATCTTTATTAGCAAAGAGGAAGGAGCTTGGATCCCGGTCCCCACCTACAAATCTCTATGAAATGCCTGGGAATGTTAGGCTTTAAAGTGTGCCCTGAAGGTCATGATATTTTCTAATAAAACCAGATTTAGAGATGTGAAAATCCACCACAAGTAGAATTACTTTTTCCCCTCAAAATCTGCAATTGGTCCTTTTTGTCAGTTTAGTGAAAGGAAGGCAGCAGTATGTCAAATCTTTTTTCCTAACCTTTTCTCAATTTTCCAATTTATATGGTAATTAAATTGGTAAGTAGGCCAAAAAAATTTTGTGGATAGGTCCCAGATTTGCTCTCGTTTGTCATTCAAGAGAAAAATCAAAATTTTCCTTGAAAAATCACAGTGTTCTCACATAAAAATATTATATTGAAGTAATAGTCTACCTTTCACTCAATTTTCATCCCACAATGCCCTGAAATTTTTCCCTTTGTTCTGATAAATTTGCTCCCAATATATGTGTCATATATTTACTTTACCACCTATGTAATTCCTTGCAGGAATTTAAAAAAAAATAAAGGAAAAAAAACCCTAGTGAATGGGATTTGAAAAGTACCAAGCTAGCAGTCCGGAGAGGGCACTACATGGCACCATTAAGGATAACAAGAAGAAGAATTCTCTGGTGGGGACTCTAATAAATGTAGTCATGTCCTGTAATAAAGAGCACATGAAAATGGATGTGGTATAACAAAATTATTCATAAAGAGAAATGCAAAAGGTTGTCATGCTGAGCGGTTACGTGCAGTTATGTGGAGCACTAACAAGGTTATCACTAGAAGCCGAACGCTGGGTGCTCACAGATGTTTTCTAACTAGCCCAGAGTGTAAACTGTTTTTATCTTGAGTATATAGACAAAGCTGGAGTTGAAGGGGTGCTAAATATTTCTACAGATTGTTAATAATTCAGAGTCAAATGGCAATAGCCACTCATGTAGATCAGTGTAACAAACAAGGCAACTTCAAGATGTTTGATGGAAGGTTTTCAGGCTAAATGCTTTACTGCTCTTTTCCCTAGATTCTTTTTGGTACAGTATTATCAGATTCTCACCCTGTGCTTTATAAATAAGCAATGAAATGTGTGCATGCATGCCTGTGTGTGTGCACACAAGTGTTAATGAAATACAGCGAACAAACTGCAATACTCATCGGAAAGGTTTACTGTGGAAGCAAGGAACTCTTCCTAAGCTACTATGACAGTATTTCAAACTGTAATGTTAGAAATCCAGATGCTGAAACTCTGCTCACATTCCAGAAGTACAAAATTTCTAGGAAGTGCAGTAATTCAGAGAGTTGGCTAAACGTTGTTCCAGCAACTCACTGAGCTAAAACATCATTTACCCACAACATCAATATAATCTGAGTTTTATACTATCATTTAAACATTTAAACAGCAACAGATTTACAGCATGGACTCGAGATATGTAACTAATACTGTAACAAAATCAATAGACAAATGTTTTAGCGAAGGGCAGTTGCTGCTGTTCTCTCTATGTGTGTTTGTGTGCATAGCACAGTCACACCAATGTGCTTTAAATTCACCTCATAGGAAGGAGTTTTAAGCTCAGGGATTTAAAGCATTCAGACTTCTTCAGACCAAAATCGTATCAAGACATGGCTAGGAGTATCAGTGGCCATGTCTAGAGCCAATAAAAATCTGTGGAAGTGTTTTTCTACTGAAATTGGCCTTTGGGGATTTTCCTTTAAGATTACATTTTAATTGAAATAGTGAGCCAGTTCTGCATGCGGTGGAAGCAAGAAGGCTGCAGATTCTGCCAGGTTAGTTAAGACATTTCTAGTCGACTTAGATTCAAGATGTGGAATGATGAAATCGTTTTTACTGTTTCATCAGTGCCTCACATCTTCAGAAGTTGACTTTAGGCAGGCTATTAGTGGTTGTGGTGCTCAGCTGGGATAGTAGTTATTTGCTTTTACATTTCAGGTATTTACATCAATCACCATAAGCATTTTGTCACCTCATAACATCCTGGATTTAAAAATACATATATAGAAACAGGAAAAAAGGTGAAAGCTGAAAGGATGGACAGAGTCTCTGTGACTTGCAGCAGAAAAAGGTCTGTGTAAATATCAAGCATAAAAATTATAACTTGGAGCATTTGCCTCCAGAAGTTACAACGTGCTGAATGCCTTTGATCCATACACCTCAATCATTAAAGTTACTAAATAGGTTTTTCTTCATATACTTGTCTTTTACCCTGCATTTATGGGCTTAGAGTGCCAACCTAGAAATAAAGATTTACACTGATTTTTATTTTTAAATTAACATAAACTCTAGTATTCAAAGCCTGTTTCACAAGAGGCCAGTTGCCTTTTTCTTTTATTATTTTCCCCGGATTAACTACCCAGAAATAGAAATTAAGTAAACATAAGAATTAAAATGCTCTTCCCTTATCTTAACAAAAAATTGCAAAGGACAGTTTTTATGTGAAATAGGGGTTAAAATAGTTTGATTTGCTTCTCAATGGAGAGTGTTTGTGCATGCAGTTTGAGAAGAGCAGGCCATACCAGGAAGGTCATTGAAGCTGAAGTATTTGAGTCTACCTTTAGGACTGGCTGAAGGCAAACGCATGATCTATTGTTCAGCTGACAAGTAGTAACTTGTTAAGTTATAGGAGTGCAATCACTTTTAAGTGTGAGCCCCCATACTAAGATAATAATCTGGGGCTCTCTTCTAATTGCCAACAGTAATAGGTTTGTTCATATGGTAAAGGTATCACTTGCTGGCAGAGAACAAAAGGGTTAATGAATAAGCAATGCCGAAAAACAAACCCACGTGTTGCACTGGGAAACATTTCCGCAATAGTGTGTCATTGTTCGGGCGAGGAAATGTCACGTGCAGCTTCAGACTATTTATACTGCCTAAAATCAATTTTGAAAAATGTAAGCACTGGCCACAGTGGGGCCCTAGCAAGGATTTGAAATAAACCTCCCAGGAGGAGGATGTAATTATTTTCTCTTAATATCTAAAATATCAGGTTTAAAGGGAGAAGGTAAAAGCATTCATTCAGCACAAGTGCCTCAGTGTGTTTATTGAATGGAATCACACAGCCTGGAGGCCAGCACTGTGCTGCCTCACATGCCTGCTATCCCACTAATTTTGCTGGGATTAGAGGGGGTGTAAATGAGCACAGAATTTAGCCACGGGATTCTAAATCCACTTTGGCTGAGAAACCACACGTGGGCATGTGTACACCTACATGCACAGACACACACAGTCTGCCTTGCACCGCTGCAGGTGGAGATTGCTGTGGTATGCCTGTGGGGTGGGGTCCCTTATGGCAGGAATGCCAAAAATCTTTTTAATCTTATTCACCTCACAGAAGTTATAGCCAGCCTTGACAGTGGCATTTTTGTCTTCAAAATGTATTGCTATTTTAAAAACTAGCCAAATGCACTTAATTTAAGAAAGCCATATTGCTTTAGTACTTTTTATTGCATTTGTGAGCTTCCACCTGTCAGCCAGCTTGATCATGTTCAAATGAGATACCCACACAGTAGCTTCTTTGAGCAGCAGCAAATGAGCATGGGGAGGTGAACAGGAAGAACCTGTAAACTCTGTGCTCTGCTGAAAGATACCTACGTGTCTTTCAGGAGGATACATTCACAGAGACTGCTATTGATGAGATATTCTTCTCTCCAGCTACAGAGACAGATGCAGAGCTGAACCCTTGGCATTTGTGTGTGTGAAACCAAAGTGAAAGTCCCATCCAGAGAGGTTTTTCAGCTGCTCTGAAGCTCTGTGAGGGCCAAACGTAGAAGGTCGGAGTGAGACTTCCTACCTTAAGAGTTGCCATAGTGTCTTGCATCATAGCGATGAGTACTTCACCTTGCAAAGCAGTGGAAATGTTGTGAAAATAATTTTCTTTGCTCTTTGCCATCATTAGTAGAGAATTTGTATTCCCCAAGTCTCAGGAGGATTGACAAGCATAGGAACTGGGCATCTGTCTGATGTTAGGGCCATGTCAAAATTAGAGTCAGGGCTTGAATTCAAATTTCAGATATATCCAGGTGACTGGAATTCAGGTGCCATGTTTTACTCTGTGCCCATCTCTGATTTTACTCAGATATAGTAGGAGCAGAACAAAACAAGCCAGGTCTGTCCAAGAGAGGAGATTTAAACGCAAAGATGTGAGATCTACAGGAAGGATTGCTGCTATCTCTGGGCCATATTGTGTCATTGATTTTTAGGCTGATCTCTTAACTGATTCCAATTGGGACTTAGACTTAAAAATTGATGATACAGTATGGCCCTGCGTGATGAAGAGTAAAGGCTCAGCTTTGCTTGCAGCTCCAGTGCTGTAAATCCTGAGTCAGTGCACTCAGCTGGAGTTAGGGCGCTTGTGCTGGAAAAGCTTCAAGCCCGTTACTGTGGAGTAAAGGAGAGTGTGGACCCATGGCATGTCAGCTGCTTCCAAGGATCAGCCCAGTTGCACCCTCTCTCCTCTTGGCTAATCAGATAATTCAAGGCAGCTTACCCCTCTATGAAGGAAAGATAAACAAGTATAGAAGTAACCACAGGATAAAAGCATGCAATTACCAGAGAGCAGCTGATGCACTGTAAGTTCACACCCTGTATTACCCTGTGGTAACTTGTCTGTAAGCGGGTTCTCTCTGAACACAGTACCAGAGAGCAGGCTGCAGCCCTTTACATCACCCTAATGACTGCTTCTCAGAAAATATTTGCAGCCTGTTAAGCTCTTTGGAGAAACAAGAAAAGGGTTGGGCTAAAAAAACCGTCTTCCTTCTGGGGATAATTTCCTTAGGTTTTGAAGTAAAGGCTGCCTAACAGTTCTTTCTAGTTAGTATCTAATAGTACTTAGATGTAGTCCAATTGCTATCCTTAAGATTCCAGATTCTGTCTGCTAAAATTTGTTACAGCTGTCAATAAGCAAATCACAGTAATAATTACAATAGTGCCTGCTGACTCTTCTGTGGTTAACATTTGTTGTTAGTTTTATTATAATTCCATGTTTATCAGGAATTGTAACTTGGACAGAGAACCTGCTCTTTAAGATGAATTTACCCATATAATTATAAACTATTGCTTTTTTAAAATCTAGTTCTTTTAACATTTACAAAACGCCAAAAAAAAAAAAAAAAAAAAAAGAATGCTTAAGAACAGCTTACAATGGAAGAAAGCTTTTTATTATTTTTATTTGATAATTTAAAAATCCCACTGTTTGCCAGAGTTCCACTCAGACCAACAGTGAAACAAGTTAACACCTCAGATGCTGAGTTACAATAAGCTACTAAATGGCCCCAAACATACATTCATCCATAAACACACAAATCTTGAGAAATGCGTGGAAATATTACTTGGGATCATATTGTGGTATTGGAGACACTGAAACCCACAAAACAGGGAATTAACTATTGCCTTCAAATATATCTCTGCAAGTCAATGAACTGCATTCTGATTAATGCTATAGTTTGGCCCAGAAAATTTAGGGCAAATGCTGAACCTTTTGGTTAACGCACAACTGCACTGAGCCCTTGCATGAGTCTCAGTCCTCGTTTTTGTCTTACAAATCATTGGCCCTGAAATACCTATTAAAGGCATAAATGGGTAATTTATAGATGAAGGGCCAAATTCACCAGTGCTGGGTCTGGAAGATATAAATAACACTTTCTTGTTTCAGCATGGCTCGTTGCACTCTGCCTTCTTTTGGTGTTTTCTGATGATGGAAGGAGATTAATTTAATTTGTGGTTGGGATTTCATATGAGCCTTGCTGTTAGCAGCTGCTGAATCAGTGCATTCCTCTATTGCTCTGGCCATTTGCTGCTTGGCGTCTAGCACACATTTTGGGCAGCTGAGGTATTTTCATTCCTCTGCTGCCACCACTGAACAGGGCACTGGGCTTTGGCATAGATTGGTAGAAGCTGACATAATTTTTGTTTGAATTTGTTCTGGAATTTTAGGTTAAAGATAAATTTGTTCCCTCTGTTCAGTACCTCAGAGTGACTGACTGCCAGTCTCCTTCTTCTAATCAAAACGCTGCTTGAACACATATATTTGTTTGGATTAATATTATAATCAACCAATAGTTGATCAGGGGAAAAAAATTCTCTAGAAACCAAAACTGTGTTTGGATTGAGATATATTGGAATATTTATGGAAATACTCATTTGACCAGAAAAACTATAATAAACTACATGCTACATTAAACCTTAGCAAAATGGACCGGCTTTATGTTGCTTCCAAAGGGCAGATCATAATCCAGCAGTATCTGGTCAATGCTGATGGATAAACAGGCACTGTACTTAAAACACTGGGGAGCCTTGAGGCAGGAAATTATATTAATTTATAGGTACTGGTGCTTCATTAAGAAATCATAGCTGTGAACCAAGATTTTACTAGTTCTTGTAATGTAAAAATCTGATTACTTTGATTCTATTCATTGGCGACTTTTCAACTAGAGGCTTTAGCAATAAATTTGGACAAAACAGAGACTGTTCAGTTTCAAAGCCACTCCAGGAAAAAAATGCACCTCTGCTTGTGTTTTATATTAAAATTTATACCATCTATCATTCTAATAGATTTTCTCTATGATTTGTCCATCATATCATGAGTTCAAAATGCTATCTTTTCTCCTTGATATTGCACTTTTCAGAAAAGCAATTCCTTTTCTAGTTCTCTCCTTTGAAGTAGCTCATAGCGTGAGAGGTCCAGCATCAAGAGTAATTAGACTAAACCATGCAGAAACCCCAATGGAAGTCGGCAGGTAAGGATAGCATTAACTGCTTAAAAACTGAAAAACAAACCAAAATGTTTTAGAGGACAAGGAGGGTGAACAAATCCTTTTTATGTATACAAAAGCAAATAGGATCATGTTTTGCATATCGTGTACTCTGATATTCTTAATTAGAAAAAAAAATTAGCATATTGGGATTAATTTTCTAGAATCCATGAAAATCTATCCTTGGAGTAAATGTAATAAGATTACTATAATAATTGCCATGCTGCTGGGATGTTACAGAGTAGCAAGTTACATGCAGTTTTAGTGTGTCCACATACATGTATTTATGTGGACCTTCTCTCAAAATTAGGAAGAGACTTTATATAGGGTGCCTACCTTTCTGCAAGGAGAATCCCTTTTGGTATTATGTGTAAACTTTTAATTGACTTCAGAAATCAAATGTATAGAGTAAATTGTTGAAGTATGTTGTATGAAGCACTTTTTCTCAACCGGTGGTCTTTCAAAGAACCAGGAAATAACACAGGAATGGTCTCTACTTCTGGTCTATAAAAAGAAATGCTATATTTCTCTCAGCTCCATGAGACCTAGAGCCGTGTTTCCAGTTACTTAACTGCATTATAAAAAATCATAAAATTATATAAACATCTCCACAGGTTAGTTTTGTACCTTAAATACTGCTCTTTTGTCATAGATGAGAAGAAAGCTGCCCATGGAAGTACATTTTGCAGTGTAAACTTAGGTATAGCACATAAGACCCTGGAACTAACCTGTGAATGTATGCATCGTTCTGAGTTATTATAGGGACACAGCTTAGCTCTCTGAAATTAGGTACTCCCAACCCAACATTAGTAAGATGCATGAAAATCCTAAACTGTAGGTGAATAGCTTAGCTCGGGGCAACCCATACAAACAGACTCTGTCCACACCATGAACTTCAGCCTTTTCCTTATACGTGACAGTGAATGCAGAACTGTATATATTCTAGTGTCCATTTTAGATGGATACATATGCTAGCAGTATTGTAAGTACTTTGTACAGTCTGTCTCCATCACATTCTTTTTAGATCCAGTATATTGGTATTCATTATCCTACATGAGAACAATAATTATGTTTTAATGAAATTTGTAAAATAATGTGGCAGACAGGCTGGAATTATTTACATAGACCACATAGTTATATTTTAGAGTTTTTGTATGTGCAAATAAATCAGAACAACGCCTTTTCTATATTTCTATGTATGTGTTTTATTTTTTTTAAATAAAAAAAATAAAACAAAGAAAGTGAGAGCTACAAGAATGATTAGATGTCTTGTAAAAGGTTTCTTAGTGCTGCTGCTGACCTTCTCAGTCTGTTCTGCTTTGCTTTGGTATGTTTAACTGCCCCAGGAGGTCATTATCAGACAGTGGTGACTGTTTTGTCAGGTCTTATTGTTTAATTAGATCACAGTTTATGTCAAAATTCTAAAATTCTTTTGGCACATGCCAAAATTTTCACAGTTTTTAGTTTTTAAGTTGAAATATTTCTCAAACAATAAGCAGCAGCTACAAGGGAGTAGACAAATTTATTTAATATTTACAGTGTGCACTTAAAAATTTGTGCCTTGGGTTAAATTCATTGAAATGTGACATCTTATTTTCAAGAGTATCCTATGGGTAATCCCTTGAAACTTGTATTGACATTAATATAAGCCTTAAGAAATAGGCCTGCCGAGGCTCACACTATCTATAGGAAAGCTAATTTTTTCTACTGATCTTGCCTCCATTCATCTGAAATGGTATAAGATTGTGTAAACAAACCCTCATCTACAGAATTAGAAAATGATGTTTTTGATATGCCTTTCCTGCCCTTGAAATTATATGCCTGGAGTATGCAATCTGTGATGTACCATGTTCCACTAATGGTAAGATAATTGGTACAAATTTCTAGGCTAGAGGTAAATGCCAAACAGCCATACCACAAATTTGTTGCTTGGATGAACGACCTGTTCCTGAATAAGGCAACCTACCTATCTTTTTCTTTGCCATATTTAATTAGAACCTATTATAGAAATTAGTGGGAAAGAGGTATATTACTCATTCCTCAGCATTCTATTCAATAATAAATTTTTAGTTGTCATATTCTTATTCATCTTGTGCAGAGCCAAATCAATTAGTGCCTTTGGAAAGATGCAGTGCTCAGACTGAGCCAAGAGTGATGATGTTCAAAGGATCAAAACACTAAATGACCTCATGCAGGTCCTGTGTTCTGGAAAATGTAGCTGCTTTTTCCAGCTTTCTTGTGTGGCCTGATAAAAAGTGCATTATCTCTCTCAAGACACTTGGTGTCTCTGAGCAAAATAAACCCAAAAGCCCCAAATCTCCCTCACAGTTAGTAAGACTATTCTGTGTCTTGATGCTTCAGCGTATGAGGCAGGAAATCATACAGGCTTTGAGGGGTAATGTATTTCTCCAGAACTGTCACCATTCAGTATCTCTGTACGTACAGTATCCCTGTTCTCCAAGTGTTTCTCTGTTGAATATTTATGGGGAATGACCCCACTGCCAGGGATTGCCAGGAGCACTGAAGGATATCAGTGCCCAGGCCTTTGATAGAGCAAGGTCTGTGTTACACCTTCAGAGCAAGCACTATCATTGTCCCTCCCCTTGTAACACAGGAATCACTCACAGAGACAGATGAATGCCAAATGTAGAACCCAGACAAGAGCAAAGGGTGAAGTGTGTAAGGGAGGGACTAATTACTGCTGCAGCTGGGAGTAAAGCCCATGA
Source organism: Scytalopus superciliaris (assembly GCA_013400415.1). Lineage (NCBI taxonomy): Eukaryota > Metazoa > Chordata > Aves > Passeriformes > Rhinocryptidae > Scytalopus > Scytalopus superciliaris. The sequence continues at coordinate 248,550 of VXBX01002283.1, read as the reverse complement.
CTAGAGCAAATATAAAATAAGGCTGCCCAAAGCAGACTGGAGCTGCTCTGGAGTGACTCTGGGGAAGGAGAAATGGCTTGAGAACCCTAATTTCTCCTACCTTGTCTTCCTTGAAAGGAAACTGTCTAAAAGGAATGACTGTTGCATCCAGGAGAGGCCCAAAGGTGACCGTATACTAGCCTGTGCTTTGGGTTTCAGTCTGCTGTTCCCAGCAACATGTAAAAGCTGGGAGCCTTCATCATGAGGGCAACAAAGCAGGCAGAGTTTCTGCTAAGCACAGTCATGAGGAGATGTAGTACAAAACAGGGACCCAGAAATGTGTTATAGCCATCTTAATAAGGCATATTCTAAATCATAAGCAAGATTTAAACCTACCTGAGGCCTGAAGGGATAATCAGCCCAGGTGTGAAGTTGGCTCCATTTCCCCTGCCCTGTATTTGATCAATGCAAGGGGCACTGGGCAAGCCAAACCTGCCCTGCAAGCAGCCAAGGTTCAGTCACTCACTTGATGTACTCAAAGCCTGTCCACATCACTCATTTGCTGGCAAATTACTCCCAGATATCTGCCTACCTTGACTAGTGCTGCCCTGATTTATCTGAAACGGGCTGCTTTCTAGCCTGGCGCTAAGCCGAGCCCCTCTGCAGGGTCAGGCACAGGCTCAGTCCTGTCTCCTGTCAGATTAAACCTTCCCTATGCTGGAGAAATTTTGCAGCCCTCTACTGTCTGGATAGAGACTTGCAGATAAAGAAATTTTATCAGCAGTCCCTCTGGGTCTGCATTCAGCATTTTTTCAGTCTGGCCATTTATCTTTAGCTCTTCTCTCTTACCTGACACTCAGCAGTAGTTTTTCATAACTGCCCCACTTGCAGGCCTTTCCTCAAGCAGGTTTCAGGAGGTGTGTCAAGCTGAATTTCACCAACATGTTTGTTGTCTGTAGTGTATGCTTATTGACAAATTCCCTAATTGCTCATTTTCCATGCGCCACATAAAAGCCATCTCAGGAGGTATCCTCAGTTTACTAAATTGACTTGTAGAGGCCATAGAGAAAGCAGAGAGAAGACTTTCACCCTCCTAGCTCTGCAGAGAACATCATGTTAGCTCTGCATAGCTGGGGATAGGGCCAACTCTCTGAGGATAAGCATGCCCCATGCTTTCCCATGCCTCAAAACGTGAGGAAAAACAGATCCACTCTGTATGTGAAAGGGTATTTGAAAAAAAGGTTCAAGAGTGTGAATCATTTCTGCAGGGTCTTTGCTATAATGCTTAGTATTTGTATCTTGTTCACAGAGGGAAGGATAATGCCCTTCAACACCACACCTTACAAGTTTGGGAGAAAATCTGACTCAAGGTTGAGCCCAGCTCTTGATTCATAAAGAACTGGGTTTTTTTAAAATCTGATTAATCTGCCTTTTTCTCCTTAAGATCATTTTGCTGAGCTCATGTTAAGGTTTTCTGTTTCTGTTACTATTTTATTATTAATATTACGTGAGGGATAAGTATGTATATTGTGTTGCATGCATGTAACATAAGGCAATCTGCCCTGAGGTACTGGCAGTCTTAATACAGCAACAGCTACTGTAGAATGTGAGGAATCTGATTTTTTTCTTTTTTTTAGATAAAAACAAATGTGGTTAATAAGGCATCTTGATCAATTTTTTAAAAAACTTAAATTGCCAAATTTATTTTGACAAAGTTTTAAAAATTAAATTGATAAAATTATGCTATGTGACAATATTTATACTCAGAATCAATATGTATAGTAGTATGTTTCAGGCTGAGTTCATAAGGCTGCAACTACTTTGTAGCAGATAGTACAGCACCACACAGCCCCCCTAAAGAACAGCATTGACGAGCAGTGCTGTTTGTGGTATTAAAAGAGCATATTGTGTACAGAAATTTGTAAACAAAGTACACTATTAAATTATTACTTAGCATTTATTCAATTATTAAACACCTCTCAATTAGCAATTACAATTGGAACTTTAGTGCTAAAATGCTGTATTAGAAAGGAGCAATGTGCAATTATGGTTTCCTCATAGTTATCCATAAGCTCTTTTCAGAGAATTAGCTCACTGCAGCTCTCCCCACGAGCAACTGATTCCCTGAATATCTGTGGATTCATTGTGTCTCCCACACAAGCTGTCATTGCCCAGAGCCCTTTCTAGGTGCTAATAACACCTTCCCAAAGCATTATTATAATGTTCAAGACCTGCTTATGGTATTGAGCTTTCCCAAAAAGATGTTCTCGAAGCTCACTCTTAGCGTGCTTTCTGGGCCTGTAAGCAGAAAGGAGCTGTGTTTATGGTGCACACATTAGTACAGTGGCATACTGATGTGAACGTGCCCACGGTGCTCGTAGTGGGGTGACAGCATGTCACAGCACCATTTTGACTTTGCAAACTGCTACTGTGCCCGTTCTTGTGGGCAGCAGATTGCTCTCTGATGGAGGGTTAAGGGACCCACTGCCTCAGGCTGAAGCAAGATGCAACCAAACCTGCACTCAAGGAAGCTTTCCTGACCCCTACCTGGTAGGCTAGGGTCCTACTGAGAAAACTGTTGGATTTGAATTAGTTTGGCCTGCACATGCTGGGATATATGATGTCTGTATGTATCTCCAGCAAGCAAGAGGCTATTTAAGCTGATGGTAAGTGGATAGGAAAGGTGCTGTACCCTCTTCTCTCTAATTTTGAGTCTCATCAGGTTTTGTTCTCCTCTGCTTAGACAGTGGATTGGAGATGGAGTAGTTGCCTGACATATGCATAAAGAAAATTCTCTCCTATTTAATTTTCAACAATGCTGTCAATATGGTCTTAAAGCTTCTTTCATTTATTTAGCTTGTGATGGCTTTCTGTGCTGTCTCTGCCTTTTCTGTACATGCTCTCTTGGCTCTCTGTAACCTGCAAACCTTAAGTCATTGCTGTAGTTTTATATATAACAGGCAATGGATTTCAATTAGGTGTCTAGCCCACACAAAGCTCATTCTACTGATGAAACCTATTTTTAAAGCCTTGGCTTTGATGTCACTATTAATCAGCACTTGACTTTCAGTCAGAGTTCTAGTTTGCAAATGTGGGCATCAAAACAGATATTCAGGTTTGTTGAGTGCTATTTGAATGGCTTCAGGCTATTCTTTGAGACTGTACTGGGGTGGAGCTAAAGGGCAAACAAAACGTTTTGTTAGCAAAATGAGAAACTTAATTTTCCTTTAATAAGTTAGGAATTTAGAATAATCTGTTCACATCATCACGAATCACCATTGTAGTATCTAAGGTATTTTTTGGGTGTTATTACTATAGGATCTACACAACTATTGAGCAAACAAGCCCAGGGTTTTTTACTCTGAATGATGATAGTGAAATGGAAAGTTTGCAAAAGCCATTGGTGATACTGTCAGTGGGTGACTGTTTCGATTGTGAATCCCAGACACTATATTTTAGGGATCATACGGAGGTCTCTCAAATTCTATAGATAGAAGTGTGTCTCTCAGAAGTGTATATGCCATCTCTGTCCTTTGACAACTAAGCTGTAGTCACAATTGCTCTGTTCCTTGTCCTGCTCATCAAGCTTTGCAGAGTGGATTCCATTAGAAGGGATTCCAGCACAAGGTGAACAAGGGAGTTTCCTCCCCTTCGGCATAAATTGTGGTGTGGTGGTTACAGGAAAGATGAGCACAAGGTAATACTCAGTATCTCCTGAGGGAGTTGGGAGTGAACCTGGGTAGGGCTCTATTAGTTGTTCTAAATGAAAAAAAAAGGTAGAAAGTACTTCCTATAGTAATTGCAAGTGTCTGGTATTTGGATCTTACCGAGAATCCTTTGAAAAGAGGAGTCTTCATATATCCTAATGCAATGCTAAAGTAGCAGTTACTGTAGTTTTAAATTAGACCTTCTGCTCCAGAACTAGCTGGTTTCAGCCAATTTGGAGTGAAAAGAGAGTTTTGAATCTCTCTTCCTTGTCATAGGGATATATCTTTTATCTTCAGTGTCTAGGATTTAATATTTCCAGGGAGAATAGACTCTTGCAATTGGGACAGCAAGTGTTGCTCTGAAAATGTAAAGACTTTGACATAGAAATTATGAAATCAGAGTTGTTGATTGGTAATTGCAGAAATATGGAGGAATTAATCTTGTATTTTTCTTATGGAAGGCTGAGAGAGATTAGCATGTCAATACTTCGTGCTTCTGTCAGAAAGAAAAGCAGGAGGAACAAAACCATAACTAAAAAAAAATAAAAATCCCAACATGCAGATTTATCAGGTATGTGTTTGCCTCCTTTTGTCAAGGAGGTTTTAGCACATCCTGAAGGTTTGGGAGACGCGGGGTTATGAGGCCCTGATGGAACCAGCTTTTGAAACGTTGGGATCTGATAAGCTCGGCAGGTCTACTTGGACCACTGGCTGCGTTGGGGCACCTCACAGGCTGGCAAACCAGGAAAAGACCGGAGGGGTGGCGCTTTTTTGTAGTTTCTTCCACTTTCCAGTTAGTTGTTTTTCTTTATTTACTACTCTTTTCTGACCTCTTGAAATATGAGCTGTACTAATTTGGAATTTGCATTATATTTAGAGGCGATGTGGAAGTTACACATTACTTAGTTTGCATAAGTAACTAAATAAGCTCAGTGCACATGCCTAAGTGAGTCTTAAGGGGGTTGAAATTGTTACGATGTGCACAGTGAGGGGTCTGGAAGAAGAGGTAAGCTACCCCAATTTAGACTTCCTCTAGGCTTAATAGGCATTCTTCAGTTTACCGAGACTCCCCTTGGTTGTTGGCCCAGCATCTCCTCATAAGTCAATTTCTATTTCACACTCTGGAAATAAAACAGAATAGAAGCACAGGATTCTGAATGTAATCAGACCTATTATCTGTTTTGATCATTATTTTGTAGAGATTTGATTGCTACTTATGATCTGCAATAGAGGTCATTATTTTATTACATGCTTTCTGGGTATGATTAAGTCACTTAAATGGAAGCTTTCAGTTTAAGATTTCAGTTTAAGTTAATAAGAATAATATATTTCTGATTTCTTGTAAATAAATCTGAATTTTCACAAATCTGCATGCATTGTACTATGAAAGATTTTGTTAGAATAAACAGATACAAGTAGATTAATAAAGTATAGAACTTTGTACAAGCTAAAAATATTATTTTATAGAAAAAATATTTTTTGTTTTAAATTTTATATATGTTATCTCCAATGCTGTGATCTCATTATTCATATGACAGGCTTTGAGAGTGAAAGATAAAGTTTCTTATTGGATACGTAGCCATTAGTTCCCAGGAAAAGGAAAGCAGTATCATTCAATGAAGTTGAGTGTCTCAAAAATAAATTGAATGTTGTTAACATTTACTTTGTTGAAAGTTACTCAGTGAATGAGATGTGTAATTGTTCAACTGCATTGCAGATTTATGGGTTATATTTTATTCACAAGTGCAGTTCCTCAGATATTTTTCCTCAGGTTTCTTAAGGTTATTTAATGGTCTCTAGCAAGTCTTTAATGTTTCTGAGGAAAACTGAGCTAAGTCAGTATTAGTCAGTGTTGAGCGAATCTGTAAAAATGCCTGGTAGAGGTATTTGCCACTCGTCTTGTTAAACTGAGGACCTGGAAGGAAAAGAACAAGGAGTGGGTAGTGAATGAGTTGGGCAGCTCCTCCAAGGAGGCAAGAGATGCATATGTCTTGAGAGTCACAAAAAGATGAAATTACGTATAAGAAACATTGTTGAAGCTGAAGCCAAGAAAGAGAATTAGGATGAGAGAGTGTATTCCTGAATGGAGAGACTCTGAACCTGAGGAAGGATGACACTGATTGGTACATGCTGTGCTGGGTAGCTTGGCCTGTTCATGCACTGCTAACACTTGATGTGACCAGTTCTGTCTGAGCTCAGACATTCCTCCTACATCTGTGCTATTGCTTCTCAAAAGCCGTCTAGCAACAGAAATATACAAGAGGTGGGGCTCTTGGCCAAACTGTTTCGTGGCCAGCTCTCAACCCTCATATGGACTGGGGACACCAAAACACAGTCTACAGAAATAACTTTCTTACATACGCTGTTGAAGTGATCCCAGCGCATGAAAGAAAGGCTCCTTTGCCCATGAAGCCACAATGACTTCTACTCCGTACTTATTTACATCAAATTTTTGTACCATTTATATACTATTTGTTATGGATACCTATTATACGTGAAGCATGCAGGCCAAGCACAGCTACTAGTGATAATAGAAATGTTCACCTGCACATCAGGCAAAAATGTCATGAAGTTAGGGAAGATTGGTTAAATAAAAATCACACTGAGAAACAACCAAACCTGTAACATTCTGCAGTGGTGGGCCAGCTTGGTATTAGCAAGCCAAAGTGCAAATGTATCTGAGAAAGAGCCATGAAATATCCCATGTAGCATGTTCACCACTGCCTTATTGTACCCAAACTGGAGAGTTCATGTACTTTCCTTGTGGTATTGTGTACCTCAGGAACCTCACCTTTTGTAGCAAATATGCTTACTCAAAGTTGTTTTCCAATGGACTGGTAACAGTCAGAGCTCACCAGGTTTTCTGGATGGCTGCTATTTGTGTCAGTGACTGAAAACTTGCTGGGGAAGCTACACGTAATGGCAGGAATGCAGATACATTACTGTGATATGCAAATAGCTACTTTGTGGTTTGGTAGGGAAACTAAGGCAGGAGATGGCCATTTTTTTGCCATCCTAGATGCCAAATTATGTCATCTGGCTCTAGAAAAAAATCCCTTATTTGGGGAAATCTTTTGATTTTACTCTTTATTTTGGCTTTTGGGGTTTTTTTTAACTGAAACAAGTTGTCCTTGGAAATGCTTGGATACCCTCTTCCCAACTTTCCTTTGACGGAAGATTGTCCCATGGTTTCTATGCAGCTGCCACAATTGGCTCTGTATTTATACTTCAAGTGAGCTTAGCAGACTCCTTTGTCTTAAAATGCTGTCCTCACATAAAGACTCCGTAACTCAACTACTAATTGCATAAATAATCTTCTTCAATAGAAAATGCCTTCTCAATTTGCTATGGAAGCTGCTTATATCTGTCTTTTCTGTGTACCATAACTTTGTCTGTACATGGTTTCTGATCTAAGATTTTGACATCGGTCCTAGTTATGCAGCAAAATAGGTGGCTGAACCAAAGAGACGTTTTTCCTGGACCTGCCTCAGAAAGCAGCATGGAAGTTGAAATTTCATTTTTAAATTCAGTTTCTCCCTCTTGGAACAAATTCCCTAAAGTTAAAGTATCACTTTTTATAGCCTCAGTAACTCTTTCTGGATTTTCAAAGTCAATTCAGCTCTAAGCTGAAGTAATTATGGCACATGCTATAAACCACAAGCACTGTAAACTCAGCATGGACTGCTATATCACCATCTTGGAAGCATATCAATCTCCTTTTACTCTAATTTGTTATACACACTGTTTCTTTGGTGGCTTTTTCTTACCCTCACATTCAACTATTAAAAGAAATGAGAATGGGGCCTGTTCCCAGTTCATAAAAAGGTAGGCCGCTTTTGGAACCATGGAACTTAGAATTAAAGTGGCTTTAGAAAAAAACTGAATAAATTGTACATTTTTCTCCACGTTGTCCCTTCTGATGGAAAGCAGTACACTATTAACTTAAGGCTATTAGTAGATGTGTGTGTCTACTGCTAGCAGTGAGGATCCATTGGATGCATTAAATATTGTATCTGCACTTACTAAATTCAACTTATTTGTGAATGCATAGAACTCATATGTGATAGTCTTTTTCATTCAAGGTATCTCTAAGAAACAGACAAGGAAACTTTGGATGTTTTCTTTGTAAGGTTTGGCAGATAATGAAAGAATAAACCACCCATACCTGAGCATTTCCTTGATGTTTATTAGAGTTACAGAGAAATTTGGTTTCATTCTTTTTTATCTTATTTTTTGCAAATGAGTGTTCATCCCAGTTTTGTCCAGGCCTGAATATGAAATGTCAAACTACCACAAGAAAGCCTAGGCATCACAATATTTTTCCACCTCAAGCAGCAACTGAAAGTCTCATGAGACAGCTTGCAGAATTCCAGCTCAAACTTGTAGAATCAAGATGTTTACATAATTTATATAAGGTGGGACTATATATGTATTAGGTGGTTAGCTACAGTGATAGCCAAATTTTCAAAGTTGCTCAGCACATCAGCGTTTGGGCTTCAGACCCATACAGAATGGTGATAAAATCCTTGATCCCACATAACCCTAAGAAGGGGAAAATGACTTTTCCTCACCTTTTTACATGGTTCAAACAGTTGTTTATTTTAGACTGTGTCACTGCATATCATAATTGTTACGACTTAACATCTCTAGGTGGTAGCAATCCAAGACTTCAAAACAGCTCGCAATAGGTCGCTTCAGGGAGTACTCAAGGATTCATAACAGAGGGTTGGAGTAACTAATATGATATCTACAGATGTGATGCAGGAATAAAAACCTGCCCCTCACCTTCATAAGGAATGATGGAATTCTGGTTCCACTGGTTTATAAACTGTATCACTGACAGAAAATGAAGGAGACCTTGACGGGTGCTACTGAAAGCTCCTCTGCTGTTAAAACATGTACGGCTTATCATATGTCCTTTTATTTTCTATTTCAGACTGTTCTGAACATGAGGAACAGCTTTGTAAAGCTCAGTAGCTTCAAAGAGAAAGGATATCAGTGCTGAGGATCTCCACAGTGAAATATCTTGGATGACAGGTAAAAAAAAAAAGATAATTTTGCCAGGGTCGCTGTCCACAAGGAGATAGGTGCAATAAGCATGTTCTTTACACTTTGATCTTGCATGAAAGGTCATTAAAAGGTGTGCGCTGACTGTGGAGTGCATGCTTCAGGAGCAACATGTATTCCAAGCTTAAAATACTGCAAGACGGAACAAACTTAAGGACTGCCCCATATGTTACAGTGCATCATGAACCTCCAAAGACACAGGTCTTGGAAAGCCAAAAGAAAACAATCAGTGAGCTTACAGGACACATTCTTAAAATAAAAATCAATTACTACTGTTTTCTAAAATACTCACTGACCACAAACCAACGTGATTTCTCATTACTAGTGGATGAAGTTACCCCTATGAAGCTATTCCTTCCCATGCTAAAATGTAGCAGAGTGCCAGAAGCATTTCTGAGACTGATTTCCCCACCACAGTATTAGTATATTTTAAAAAAAGGCAAAATGCACTTTATGAGGAAATCAGAGAGGGGCCAGAATGCCTTTTAATTTATTTTTATAATAAATATCGTTAAACAGAATGTTGAAGCCATATATTTTTATTTTGTATGCAATGCTTATAATGTAGAAAGGGGCCATTTCATGAGAGATTGAAATAAGCAGTTGCTAACAATGAAGTCACTATTTTATTGAAACCTGATAAACTTTCCTGGATAATTTGGGATTTTTTAACAACATTTTTCAAGGATGAAAAGAAAGAAATGGAACCTTAATTTTGGCAGAAATGAAAAATTATTTCTGTGGCAGCTTCATTTGGACATGGAAAACCTGTTTCAAACCATTCATGGCTCCACCTCTCACAAACTATTTATTATGTACTATAAATTACATATAACATGTAACATAAAAATTAAATAGAATTGTTCTGGAACCATAGATACAGATTGAGAGTTAATTAAATGAATGCATGGGGAAAAATCTGTGTGAGATACAGGACTCGGGGTTCCCTGCTGTACCTATTTAATGAAGTCTCATCCATCTGATGGCTCCTGGACCCACTCTTCAACACTTCCACAAAAATGTCACATTCTTTATGGGGGAAAAGTGTGGAATGTGCCTTACCCACATCAAGTACACCATTTTACAATTCCAATCCAATTAATTAAGCCTCTATTCTTCATGCATGAGTGGCCGTCTCTCAGTTACACACCCAAGGCAAAGCTCCAAGGGGGCCAGGCAGCCAAAAAAGAAGGTACATTCCCAGCTCTCATTTACTTAAATACATATTTTTGGTAAAAACAAAATGTTTAAAATTACTTTGAATAAAAGTGTGTATATCTCTCCAGGGCCAGAGCATCAATAACTTATGTCTCAGGAAAATGAGCTTTTATTATTTTTATTTTTAATGCAGAGTCATAATTAAAGCAGGGAGGAGAGGACAGCCTCCTCTGTGAATGAGAAAATTAGACGGAGTGTAGTGAGATGGGAGGGTAGAAGGAGACTTCTGATGCGTGATTAAATGAAGAGGCAGTATGGTGAGGGCAGATGAGACACAGCACAGTGGGAGTACGGAAAGCATGGTGAAGAAATAAACAGAAGACAAGATATTAAAGTACCATAACCTGACTGCACTCCTGAAGAGTTAAAAATGAACTGATCATCTGTCAGGAAACCACACAAGAGGGGGATGATGCGATTCCAGTCCCACCTCCCTGGGTAGGAATGTTGCTCTTCTGTGATTAAGGGAGAAGAATAACTATTTTCTTCTTATTGCACAGCATTGCACTGTTATTTTTAGCATTTGATTTCTGAGTATGTTTCCTATAGATCATCTGTCATTTCAGTGTTAGAAACAACCATGCTATTTTTTCTGTAATTAAATGGAGTCTTTTCATTTATGAACTTGTTATTTATACTGATCAAAACCTCAGTCAATTCACTGTATTGTCTGGACACCCAAGATCCAGCTCAGGGAAGCACTTGCTCAGGTTTTCTCTTGTACTATGTCACCCCAGAAAAAAGTGCACATCACAAATAGCAACATGTATAAAAAGCTGTGCTGCCTTTATGTGACCCAGATGTCAGTGCAAGGTCACAGACAAGGGTGACCCCTTCCAAAATTAGCCATAGTAGTATAAAATGTTGCAGCTCCCTCCTGTTAGTGCCCACCAAATGCTATTACTCTCTATGGGAAGAATCATGTTAGTACTGCCCAAAGGCAGTGGCTGTCACTGTAAATAGGCAATCATTTTAGTAAAAATCCCCATTGTGGCCAGTCTTGGCTTGCCAGAGGGATCTGAGGTGAGGGTTGGAAGTGGCAGGCCTTGCTGGTACAGTAGCATCAGCTCTCCCCTCCTTTCCCCAGTGGTGGTTTCTGTGCCAGGATGTACAAAATGCCAGTGCAAGTGTGTCCTTGACAGGTGCTATTAGGCCAGGAGACTGTTTCACCTGTTGCAATTACACCTTGGAACTTTTTTACACTTTTCTGCAGAGGTGAGATTTCCCAGATGAAATTATATTTTCCAACTGGATTACAAGTTTGAGACATTTCACCCATTTACATATCCCTTCAATCTGTCATCATTGATGCTAGAAGGGAAAAATCTGAAACAGAGGGAAAGCTGACAAGTCCTAAAATTAAAAAGTTATTGATTAAGCCATTTGACTTGTTTTTTCATTCCAGTATTGTACTGCAGAAAACAAATGTTTAATTTATTTTGGATAAAGGGATTCAATTTGTGATAATGCCGTGAAAATATAATATCCTTACGAACTCAGATTTCTCATAGGAAAATGTTAATGAGTCTTTTCTATTACACTTACACATGTAAGAGAGCTGATTGAATATTGCCCAAACAATGTTTTTGAACATTTGTCAGAATTGTGCTTGGTTCAAGAAAATTCATATCCCATTGTACTATTTGCCAACAGTTAATAGTTTTTGTTTAGGTAAAGGTTGGTTTGTTCCATAAGAATTATCAGTTCATTCAAAAACAGAGAACAGATACAGTATCAGGTCATTAAATGACCAACTGCAGTCTTCATTGCTAATAATAAATGGTTTACTTTGAAAGCAGCCTTAAGATCAAAATTGATCAATAAAAATACAAACATACTTGATATTATGTGAAGCCTGGTTTAGGTATTATTCATCTCCAGAAAAAGGAACAATGCCTGATTGTCAAATGCAATTATTAAATATATTGCCAGAACTCTGACTTGATCCATAAATATTCATTAAAGGGAAAAAAATTCAAAATATTATCACAATTCCTTTCCTGTAATTAATTAGACACCATATCTTGTTTAAGTGCATAATTTTTTTTTTCTCACTCTGAAGTGTTTTATTTTCAAAATACAAGGAAATATAAAGACCTAAGTATTTATCTTTGTTTTGATGCAATGGCAACATTACAGTCATAATTGGAGTACTCAGTCAGAACTGGGCCTTCTTTGCACATAGTGCTAGTAAAAGACATTCATTTCACAAAATACATAACCTACAGTTATTTCAACAAAATAAGTGCCTTTGATATTGTGAGAACATAGTTCATCAGCTCTTCCCTAAATTATATAGTACAGTTCACCAGCAAGCACTGCGTTCTCTGTTAAAGTTTGACATATTGTAATTTCATAATAAGGGCTTATTTTGGACTGGAGGAATTGCTGGGTTTTTTTCTAAAATTCTTATCACATTTTTCAAAAATATTTTTGCTTTGTTTTGTAACAATAGTTTTGGACAAACCCAACCCTAGGACTGAATGAAAGTTCTGGATTCAAATAGTGATAGTGGGTGAAGTTGCACTTAGGGGTCATATAAGCTTTATGATAGTTGCCCATGCACTCAACTGAAATTCTAATTCTAGATATAAATTCTAAATATAAACCCTCTTGAAGTTTGAGACAGTTCAGGGGTTTTTTCCCTATATCTTTCTAATGAGCTCAACACCAGTTTTAAGTTTCTCATGACTTTTAGATTTGGTTATAAACATTTTCACTATTTTCCTTGTGCATTATTTCATTTTCTGTGAACTCAGTAATTAATTTTGGGGGTTTTTTGTGACTGTGTTGGTGGTTTCTTGTAAAGCTTTTTGGCTGTGTTTGTTTTTAAAGCCCATAAATGTTACTGCATTTTATAAGACAACAGATTAGTCAGACTAAGATATTTAGTAGTATGTTGAACTGTGTTGTGTTTTGTTTTATTTCTTAAAGAACCGTCATAAAAGCTGTAGATATTTAGTGATATTAAGAAACATAGTACTTGATAGATCAAACCAGTAGTCTCCTTCGCTTACAATCATCCAAAATATATTCCTTTCCTTCTTTCTCACTCATAGCCTCCTAATATTGTCAGGATTGATGTCATCATTTATCCTCTCCAGAAGAGAACTAATTGGTGGGAGTGGGAGAGTGGCAATGAGAGGCCAAATTTATTTCAGCAATTTTGTTTTTTATCAAAAATTGTATTTTTCATGAAATACTGGTACCTAATATAGTATGTTTCTTTACACTAGTGGTTTTCTCCTTGTTGACTCGTCCTCTCTTCATTCTCCCTCCCCTCTGTCGCAAAACAAGAAAAACAGATTACTGTAAATTTTGGCACAGAAGGGTATTTGCATCATTTTCTTAGAAGTCACGTGCTTTGGATTTCCTCTTGTTTATGATATATTGAAATGTCTTCCAGATGTTTTTAATTATAAAAAGTTTTCAGGAAAGCAAAGTAATCCGTAATAAAATTTCCTCTACATTTTTTAAAATAGCCAATAAATTAGTGTACTGTAGCTTATCAAACTGCCACATAATTCTACATTTGACCCCAGTGCAGCAAGGTCTGGCATTTCCTTAAGACAGCTAGTTTGGTCAGAGGCAAAGCAGGCTTCCCCAGGCATACTTTCAGTTCCTCTTCTAAGGAGAGTGTTCCCTTCCTGGGGCCAAGCCAGCTGTGTGAATGCTCATTGGTGTGAGCAGCTCTGACTTCCTACACAAACACAACCACCTCTGCTGCACCAGCTTGAAAGCAGCAGATGTGTCACATGGGGTGTGCCAGAGTTTGGATTCAGGACAGAGACAAAGAGAAAATATTTTAGCTGCTGGTATGTGATGCCGAAGCTGTGCTGCATGAGATTTTAATTTATAAATTTTGGGCTGGTGCCCAGATTGCTGTGGTAAAATCTGGAAGAAAACACAATAAAAATAAGAAGATTGGTTCAATTTTCAAGGACATAGATGTGGGTGGGGGAAGGTTTTAGTCATAAAAGACATTTTCAAATGGTCAAAGAACTAGACAAGCAACAATGGTTCTGAATCCTTAAAAATCTTTCCAAAATCTACCCCTTCATTTGTTTGTTCATCCTAATAACAACCTGATGAGTGTGCTTCCTCTAAGCTTATATTTGTGTAAGCAGTTAAGGTAGGCATGGTAATGGGAAATAGAAACCAACTTTGTCATTTCTGTGATTTTTCAAGCTGCACATGTATGTGTGTATGTGTGTATGCGTGTGGTGTTTTGGGGTTTTTTTTCAGAAATAATGAAGATCTGAAAGAAAGGTATAACTTCACAAACAGCTCAGTGAAAGAGTTATTAAGCTGTTGCTTCATGTGTTTAGTTTTAGTGTCCTGCATGTATCTTTAAATTTGTCCTACCAAAAGATCTCTTTGGGAAACAGGCACTTCAGCTCACATCCTGAAAAATAGCAATACAAAAGAGTAAGCATATGCATTTGGTACTAGTCATGTATGGGGACTCAGTGGCATTCTGAGGTGAATTTGAAGCATTAGGTCTAGGAGTGTGATGTAAGGAACTATAAAAGTGGGAAATGATACAGCATCCTAGTGGACTAGATCCTCCTGGCTGTCAGAATCAGATCTTTTCCAGAGGTGGGAAGGTAAGGAATCAAACAAAAAAGAGGTTTGTGTGATATTTGTTTGTTTGGGTTTTTTTCCCCTGGAGTGTCTAAACACAGCAGGATCTGTAATAAAAACAAATTACTGTTGATGTAGCTATCCCACATTCTCAGGTGGCATAAATGTTGTCTGAATGGTGAAAGTGAGCTCTGCTGGCCTGCACCACTCAACACTCTTGCCTGTTCTCACTAATTTGCCTTGAGTACTATTTCATCAGCCAGATTTGCAAAGACAACCATGCAAAATTACAAGCTTTTTTTGCATTTAAAGAGTAAAAGGAAATATTTCACCTTGCTATTGAATCTATTTGTATTTTTTGCAAAAGCAGCACAGCACAGATTTTGGACCCAGTTTTAGCAGAGAGGAGACAGAATGCTAAGAAATAGATGTAAGACAAATGTCCCTTTTATGTCTCTTAAAAACAGTAACTGGTCATAGTCTTACCATCAAACTAGAAAACAATAATCAGAGATAAACAAACTGAATTTTTTTAAAGGCTCATGGAAGTAAATTACGTATGATTTAGAGCTTATCTGGGTAAGGATTGTGGCAGGACATGAGAATGAAGGAGGTAACTGCAGACCTCAATACAGAGGCAACGATGGCTGAGAACTTTGACCAAATTTTGGAAGGCTTATAAAATGCTGATGCTATCACTTCCCAAGAACATCCCCCCAGTGCCCCTGAATTCTCCCATGTTTTGAGATGTCAGAATCTGTTGGTCTCCATTCCTATATTCTTCTTACATATTATTACATGTTTGACTGCAGTTCTTTATAGTTTACTGGACACTAGCAGTACCTGCAGTGCTAGAGTTACTGGGAAGTTACTATAAAGCTGGGTCTCTTCCATCCTAAATATTTTCCATATAGAGAGTTAGGGGATTACAGTGCTAAGGAGGATATTCATGGGAGAGTGCAACCTTGGTGGTCAAAGTCTGATGGCTGCTCTTGCTCTTACCAGCACCGGCGAGATGGGGCGAACGCCCCCGCGGGCTGTGGGGCAGCGGCAGCTCAGAGGGGCAGCGGTGGCTCTGCCCAGCGGCAGCGGGTCCTCCTGGGGCTCTGCAGTGTCAGCAGCACGTTGTACCGGGGGCTGCCCTCTGGACACGGTGTCACTGTGCTCCACCATGAGCCTACAAACCTGTCCTTCCACAGCGCGCTGGGCTGGCCACCCAAGACCTCCGTCCTTAGGTGTTTCACAGAGAAACCTGAGGAACTTGTGAGAGCAAAGCTGAGCTACAGGTAATGAAGAGGGTGCTGCTTTCTCTGGAGGAAGGATTTTAAATGCTTCCTGATATTCCTGCTGAACTAAAACTGTAAATGTCAGGGAAGGAGTCTGAGGGAGGAGGACAGAGCTCTCGAAATGGCGGCTGTGTCTGGCCAGCCGCACTTGCAGGGGGTTACTGGGGGCAGTGTCGTGGTCTCTGGATGTCTCACACAGTGTCTAAAACACCCGAAAAATGGCTTTTATTTTCACATTTCATTTGCCCTTCAGAGCTGCAAAAGGCAGCAGAGCAAAGAAGCAAGGGGCCCAAGGCCTTCTGGCAGCCGTGTTTGTGGGAGTGCAGTTAGGTGTCTGCTCCTCATCTACCTGTGGGAATAGGGCTGGGAGGAACTTGTGGGATATTTGCTGTCTGGCTCATCCATCAGGAAATATTTATTTGTTCATTAATTTATTTTATGGAGATTGTTCAGACTACACAGTGGAGTTCTCGCTGATCAGTCTTTGTTCAGAGTTTACAAACCATGACCTGGTGGAAGTACAGCAGCACAGCCTGCCTCCTGCTGCTGGGGCCCGTGGTGTAAGGCCGGCCATGGGGGGAGAGGTGGTAACAACAAGAAGCAGAAGTGTGCCTTCATAGAAACAGTTATTCCATTTTTTTGGTTGGTTAGTTGGTTGGATTTTTTTCTTTATTTAAAATTTTTTGAAGCTTATAAACAGGGCTTTGATATTCCCATTGCACTGGACTAGAAAAGCAGTTGCATTAAAGGGGACTATCCACACAAAATTAGAAAATAGGATGCTGGCATAGCTTTCTGTGTGCACTGCATTTCTGTTAAATTAAAAAGAAGTAAGGAAGCAGTCAGGAGGACTTTAGGGACACTGAGTGTACAAGGATGGGGTGAGGAAAGCCAAAGCCCTTGGGAAGCTGGACCTGGTAAAGGGTGGCAAGAAAGGCCCCTGCGGGTACATTGGCAGGACAAGGAAGGCAAGGGAAAATGTAGGCCCACTGCTCCTGAGGGCACGAAGAATACAGAGCCAGGCTCTTCTCAGAATCACCTGGGTGAAGAAACAAATGACAAAAGGTACAAACTCAAATACAGAAAATTCCACTTAAATGTAAAAAAAAAAAAAAAAAAAAAAAAAAAAAAAAAAAAAATCATATGGGCAAATGAACACTGGAACAGATTGACAAGAAAGGTTGTGCAGTCTCTGTCCTTGGAGGTATTCAAAACTGGACTAAGCACAGCCCTGAGCAACCTGTTCTTGCTGACCCTACTTTGAGCAGGGATTTCGACTGAGCAGTCTACAAAGGTACCTTCCAGCCTCAACTATTTTGTGATTCTGTGAAGTTCTATAATTTGTAATTTAAACAAATAGCTGTGCTAACACTTTGGATCAACACTTAAATTAATTTCTCTGTAAATCAATTGAATATTTGTTATCAAAACTCTGTCAACTTAATCTAACCTAGACCTAAGTGTTCCATAAAAGCTTTTATTGAATCAGAGGCCAACAGAAATGTGTGCAGCTTTTGATTCCAATGAAATCAACCTGTGGGGGTTTTTTAACAAATAGTCTTTTCTGAAAGTGAAACTGGCTGGAAGCAAAAGCAAAACTTGCTTTATTGCTTTTCGTTGTTCAAACTGGGAGAAACAGCAATAGTAAATGGAGGTCATAGGTAGTGCTAAGTAAACAGAATTAAAAATACTAATTTTTTTACCATAGCAATGCCACTTCCAGTAATACAATGAAGAAGTCAGTGTTTACTGTTGCCCTTATTACATTGACAGAGCCCTTTTGATCTTTTGTTTGAGCTTTATGTAGCTCTTCCTCCTTTCATCACAATTCCCTTGCCCAACTCCAGTACTTCATGATTGCAAATACCTGTAAGATGCAAGTTGCTATAATTTGTGACTGTAAGAGGTAGACTAGTGTAAATTATGCGAAGAAAGGGAGTGATTTATTCTGGAATGAGTGCAGCCATGTACTATCATTGGCTCCAGGAAGAGGGATGCTCATTTGTGCCTGTGTGTGCCGAGAAAGGTGAAGGCTGAGTTAAAGCAGATCAGGCCTGCTTTATTTTACACACTGCTGTTAGCTGTTTTGCTGAAAATTCTGCCCGATCCTGAAGTGCATTTCTGTTGTTGGGATGGCAGCTTGCACACATTTCTTTTGCCACTTACAGCCGTGAACAGCCACATGTTACTTGCTGTGCAGTGTGCTGCCTGTAAGCTACACATAGCTGACTGTAACTGCTGGGAAAGAGTGTACATGTTTTGCCACCCCTTGATTTCGTTGGGCTCATTTTGAGTAGCACATTGTGCGGTGTGGGTTAAATTAATGTATATTGCATAGACCAGTGGTACTATATGGGACTTAGAGAGAAGACAGAGGGAATATATGTGGATAGCTGACAACATTTTTTTAATCACTCCTAAACTGAAAGAGAAGAAGTCTGTGACTCTCTACATTCCTGAAGCAGCGTACGGGAGTTTGTGTCTATGTAACTCCTCCTGTTGCAAGCTTTCTGCATGCTTGTTATATATGACCTGTAGATATTCCAACATATACCTGCTACATGGACTCTCTCCTCCTTCCCTTGGCAGTAATGCTGATACTTGGCAGGAACAAGGACCTTTTCTTGCCCCTTTTATTAAGAGTGAACTTCCAGTACATAAACAGATTCTTTTTTAACTAATTTAATATGCACAGTTTTATCTTATTTGTTTTGTCTTTCTTCCAGCTCCATCTTGAAATGACTCACTGTAAAAGATTTATTGAAATTTTTGAAGTTCCTAATGCAAACTTTGGTCCAGCCTCTAGCAGTGCAAGATGCTGTAGTCCAATAATACTGTCTTCTTTTCTTAATTCTTAAATGTTTCCCTACTTCCTTTCCTTGTGGAATAGGTGAGAAAAGCAATTGCTTCCACTACTTAATGCATCACAACTCGAAACTCACTGCTTCCATGTAATTTTAAGTCCCAACCCAGCTGGTGGTTCCTAGCTTTTAGGCTCTGAATATAAGTTCAGCACTTTCAAATGAATCACTCAGAACATTGCTTCTGTCAAAGAGTGGGGGTTTTTTTGTTTGGTTTTATTTTTTGCGTTTGTTTGTTTGTTTGTGGGGGTTTTGTTTGTTTTGGTTTTTTTGTTGTTTGGGGTTTTTTCACTCCTGGTAGGTTTTCCTGATTTTACAGATGCAGACCCTGTAAATGCAGAGGAAAATATTAAAATTTTCAGTTTTCTTCCCTGTTTCTTTAAAGTGCTTGTTTTCTTTCTGTTGTATTTTACTGCAGCAAAGATGTGTGGGGTATGATACTTTTGCATGTAATTGGCCTTTTTCTTGCTTATTTGTGATTTCATCAATATTTTAATTGACACTTCAGTATTTTTGTGAAGGCCTGCTTTCTAAAGAGCAATTTTTACCCTTTTTTCATGAGCAGTTAGTGGGGTAAAGATTCTCCTTTTCATCAGCTGTCCATGGGCAGTTCCCTTCAAAAACAAGTTAATGGCTAATGTCCCAGCTCTCACCAGGAAGTTTGGGTTTTAATAACCTGCCTGCTTATTAAAACATATTATCAACTCTGAAAACAGAAACAGGGATAATATATAATGAGCTGGGATACATTTCCAGTTTTGATCATTAGCACACATCCCCGATCTTCATCCTTAGTTTCTTATTGATGCTAGTTGGATGGATGAAGTAGGGTGTGGATTGATTAAACAGGGTGTAAAGGAATTTACATTGCTTTCTTTATTAACTTTATCCCAAGGTGGTTGTTCAGTGCCATGCTGGTTCCTTCCATAGAGCCAGACAGAGGTGTAAGGTGCCAGTTCCTTTGTTGAACTCTGAAGGGCAGAAACACTTCTCTGGTCAGTCTGGGTGAGGATTACTGTAGTTTAATGAAGATAGTTAAACATGAAACTACCAAGGGAGGCTTGGTAGTTATATGCCTATATAATGATTACAAATAAAAAAGTCAAAACACATATGGGAAGTATCATCATTTACTTCTAATATTTCATTCATAGTAGCATTCACATCTTAAAAAGAGAAAAAAGACAGACAGTGAATTTGCAGTCAGATCCGAGTATATCCTTACCTGCATTGAGTTAACTGAGAGTGAGCATCATTTTAGTGAAAATTCTTAACTTAGATTTTTTTCATTTTGAAACATATAGAGCAGCTTCTCTTTTTGCATAACAGTATACACTTTGAAATAAATTTGAGATACTAAAATATTATTGTAAAGAGTTCACACTTTTAAGACATAACCATTTCTTATAACCCTTTGGATAATATTTTCATTAAATATTTAAATGAATCATGGATTGGCAGATATCTCATGTTAAATGCAGAGGTTTTGTTTAGGCTTTTTGCAAATCTGAATCTTCTGTGGAGTAAAAGGGTCTGACAAAGAAACAGTGAAAATGAAAACCAGCAGGAACAAAAAAAGAACAATTTGAAAAATTATCAACTGTCTTCATTCACAAACAGTGAGCTCCTGAGCCAGAGCTATTTGATACTCCTCATTTCTGGAAGGAGCATGGAAAGGAAAGAAGGCCTGTAGCCTGTCCTGCCTTTCCAGATGCTCATTCCCTCCCTGCTCCAGTATGATGACTGATCTGCTCAGATGAGAACCCTTAACCTGTATTCCTCAAAAAGTGAACTGGATGTCTTAATTGATTTAAGTAATACTGTCACTGTAAGTAGGGTTCATTTTCACTAAGGCAGGTGAGGACATAAACAAGCTGCCTTAGCTAACAGATTTGGTATGACCTCCAGCAACGAGGCAATGACGGGTTGCTGAGGATAGTAGCCTTTTCATCCTGCAGAGCTGTGAGGGGAGGAGGATCTGTGAACATGATGTACTTGGTCCACATTGAAAGGCAGATGATTGGGAAAGGACATCAGATGAGCCATGTTAGTCCCCAAAGCTCATGTAGCTGTATCCCTGTGTCAGGTTGTCAAAAGTTGAAGGATATAGGCTGGAATATTGTTCTGAACACCAAAAGCCTGTTCTAGTCTTGCTGAACCAGAAGAGAGGTTTCTCTTCTTGGTAGACCTTTGTAATTTTTTTCTCAAGAATCCAGTCATAGAACTTGTTCACATCTTTGCATCCATGCCTCTTCTGTTTGTATACCCATTTTAGAAGTGGGCTCAGAACCAGATACAAGGTCTATGTGGATTTATGCACTGATACAATCATGCTCTCTTCTTTCACAGTGATTTCTAACATTTAATTTGTTGTTTTCTTCTGACAACTCTCTTCTTTGAGCTGGGTTTTCCCTTTTCTTTATACTACCTGTATTACTTCATTGGCCATTTTGTTACCTATACTATGCTATCCAGATCTTCCTCTTGGTGCAGTAATGAACTTGGAGACCATCATTTTATATGTAAAGTCAGAACTGTTGATTCCAATGTATGTCCCTTTACATTTACTTACATTAGATTTCAGTGAACATTTTGTCAGCCAGTGCTTTGTTTTATAAAATTGTTTTGTGTTTCTTCATAGGCAGCCCATGTCTTTGCTACCTTCGACATCTTTCCAGCCTCTGGATGAAACATCTGAATCCCCAGTCTTACTTCGGGAGTCCTTTAAAAAGCAGACTTCCTAAAAACCACTGCTGAATATTGCTGATTGATGCTGAAAGTGTGAGTTCCAGGCAACAGGGTGAAAAGAAGGTGGTAGAGTCAGGTTCCTGAAGATGGAAAGCTGAGGTACTTATGCATTGTGCAGCTTTAGTAATTGATAGAAGTAGCTAAAACAGAGCTCTTGAATGACTGTGCAGGGACCTGAAGAATATTTTCCCCCAGTTGGGCCCCTCTCCATATGTACAGAATTGTTGCTCTAACTCTATTGTACTATAAAAATGAATGATTTTTGTAGTGATTTATCCACTCTGCTATTAATATGTAGTCAATCTCCATTACTAGATCTTACTCAAACTTTTACAATGGCAATATATGTAGCTTTGTGTTCCAGAGCATTACCTGCTCTTTAGGCAATAAGACCTGATCAGACATATTGGCCACTAGAGCATGCATTCATGTGTTCATCAAACACAGGTCTGGAGATAGCAGTCTGGGTCTGCATCCCCAGAAGAATGAGGTTTCAGGGTGGCTATACTGTCCCAAAATTGTTTTCCTGGGATGAGAGTGAATATTTCTAAATTTTATGGGAGACTGAAAAGCAGTTTTTGTTTTCCTTCAACTGTTCATAGGAATAGGAAACTAGTAAAGGGTAGGAAAAGATGTTGAAGTGACTGTCATTTCTCATCCAGATTTTAACTAATGGTCCAGATATTCAGACTGGTGATGCTGTGATGTGTTCTTCTGCTGCTATGAAATTCTTTACTCTTTTCCTTTTGATTCTGAGTCAGTTATTTTCCCTGTACTTTTGGCTTATCTGACAAATGAGGCATTTGGATCTTTTGTTTTATGACAGAAGAACTGTGGGACAATAAGCATTGGATGGAAGTGGTGTTTTCAAATGATCACCAAACTAAAATTAAAGCTCCTGTTCTCTTTTGACCTACCACATGTTCCTTCAGAGGCACAGTGTCTTTGGCCTATACAGACATGATCTTCCACTGTGTCTTATGGCTAAGGCTTCAGTATGGATGATTTGAGGAACCGTGCCCTTAGGTGGCAAGAAGTAGATACCTACACTGACTGAGAGAAAATCCATTCTGTTGCTTTGGTGATTCAACAGTGAGTTCACACTGGGGAGGAAAAAGTAGATCCTCAGTGCTTACTATTTCCAGTTTACTCTTTTTATTAGAAAGTGAAAGATGAAAACAGCCCAGATGCCAATGAAATGAGATAAAAGTAGTAATTTGTCTGACAGAGTTCTAAATCCATTCCCCCAAACATTTTATTTTGCCAGTGATTTAGCCCTGACAAACTTCTACTTCCCATGCAGCTTTTCCAAGGGCTGGACTTTATTTTCTCATTCAGCCTCTTTTTCCTAAAAGAGATATTGAAAGCATAAATGCCTCTGATACACTGTTTGTAACCAACTGGGGAAGATCCAAAATGTCCAGCTACCTGGAGAAGTTTGCTGCCAGGGCAGTTAGCCACAGTGCCACAATCCCAGGGGACGGTAAGTGGGAAAGGTTTGGAGCACAGTGACTTGGCAGAGAAAGACACAAGGGTGGTCTGGGCAGCATAGCAGAGCATCCCTCACAGGAACTGCAGCTTAAGTCACTTTTTTATTTGTATTTGTTGTTCAAAATTGCAAAATACTATGAAATAGAGTTTTGTCCTGTGTATCATCTGGTTCCCCATTGAGGAGGAATAATCCTGTCAGAAGGAGAACCTCCATCCTGTCCTGTGTTAGAGAGAACAAATTTTTCAAGTTCCCTAAAAAACTCTAAGCAGTTGCTTGGTTTATGGTTTCAGTATATATATGGAGGCCCAAGTGATCCTACACAGAATCTCTACAGATGCATATTCTAAAATTCTCATGAGTCCCTGAGGGCTGGACAAATCCTGCCTTGGAGCAAAAGAATTCTTAATGTTCTTTTTTTGGTTTGTTGAGTGGGTTTTTTTTCCTTTTTTTTTTTTGCCTCTGGAAGAAAGAAATCACAAGTGATAACTTCATACTTCTACAGCATATGATGCAACAGTGTAAACTTGGCTTGCAGAGCAGTTGATTTGTTCCTCTAAATTTTGTTTATTACTGGCATATGGATATGAAAGGGCATAATTTTGGTAGCTAGATCTAATCAGCACTTTGTATATAAAGTGCATCAAAAACATACATCAATAGCAGTCCATCTTGGTGTGTCTGCATTCCAGATCGTTGTGTAGTGTAAGTTAACTGTTCCTTTCATTTCTCCTGGAGCCCAGCTGGTCTTGCTTAATTTCACACTATTTTATATTCTGTTTATTACTGAGGCCAACAAGTATTTTATTTTAGCTGTTTGTACATATTAAACAAACATGGGATCCGGGTGGAATGTCTCTGGCAGAAACATGCTAATTCCTTATACCCTCAGAGTCCATTCCACACTTGAAGGAGTGGACTCAGCCAATTAAATTAGGCACCCAAACAGGAAAACCACAGACACACGATTACACTTTCAGCCAAAGCTAAACGGTGCAGCATGAAAGTCATGTTGTTGTTCGGCTTTTTCACAGTGAGGCCTGCATGAACAGAGACATCTGGCAATGTCTCTGTCAGAGACTGCCTGCAGGACACAGGAGAAAGGGAATTCCTGCTTCATGGGGCTGGCAGGATCAGTTTAGTTCTCCTCCATGAAAAGATTGTCATAGGTATGCAGCCACAGAACAGCACATTTCAGTTTCCAGATAGAGTCTTACATGTCCAGAGACTGGAAAATCTAAGGATTTTAGGCTGTATTTTTCCCCAGACTTCTGCCCTGGTTGAGGTCACCAGGCCATGAGCACTACTCACAATGTTTGTGAATCTCACATTGCTGCTCATGAGGTTGGATTGTCAGGAGATGTGGTGAGTACCCCTCATGCTGGCTGTCTGGCTGGCCTGGTGTTTAGGAAACATGCACAGGAGATACTAATTTGGGCATTTGCAGGAACATTTCAAACCCAGTCTTGTTAGATTTAAAAAGAAAGGGCACTGCTATAAAACTCCATTTAAAATAAAAGAGTAGGCCTGCTGTTGTTATTGAAATACTGTGGTGCAGACACTTTTGTGGTGTAATTGTGAGATAGCTGAAGACACCTTTTTCTTGGTCCACTCAGATGCCTGAGCATCTCTCATTCAGGGAGGTAGAGATTCAGATCCAGTTCATGCATCTTGCTGGCTGGCTCTGGTGGCTCCTTCCACGAGTGCAGTGCCAGACTGTTATTGCCAGCACTTCCTAAAGTTCTCATGCTTTGGTTAGGAATCTTAGGCATTAACACAAGTTTTGTTGTGCACCATTTCAGTGGCTGGATGTCCAAAAGTTAGGTGTACCAGTGTGCAACTTGTCGTACTTCATTTACCTAGCCCTTAGCTGCTAGGATGGTATGTACCTTAGGAATCCTTAAGGGAGGTGGAAATCTGAATAAAGGCTGCTAGACCAGTACTTTAGGGAGTGGCAGTGAATAATCATTGTGACTGTGGTCTGTCATGATAAGACACAGCTGTGCTACTTTATTTATTGTTAATAGAGACTGAGCTGTATATTGTGTTCTTATGCTGCCATTGCCAGACTATAGCTGGAGAGTGCTTGGGACTATGAACTAGTGCTCAGTAAAGCTGTCTGGTTTCACACTGTGTCCTTTGTGGAGTATATTAGACTGTGAGCTGTGCTGACCTTTTTTTTCTTTTGTTGATTCTGAGGAAAGCTTGAGTGGTGTTTTTAACTCTGAACCTGTAAGCAGTTTGGTCCTTGGCTACCTTAAAGACACAGCCTCACTACGTGGGATGCTGCAGTGATTTAGATTGGCTGCAGTAACCAAGATAGTAGTACCCTCATTTAACTGGGAAAGAGCTTGTTACTGTCTCCTTTTAAAATTCTTCAGATCTGAAAATTATTTTCCAGTCCTTTGGTCCAGAATAGGCCAGGCTTCTTGATGTAGCCCATGTGTCTAATAGTAGCTATTTTATTTTCAGAAGAACTGAACCAACTTGCATGCAAGCTTTTTTTTGTTTTTTTAATGACAAATCTTTTTTCTGATGGGTGGATGGTATTGTAGATATTGATTACAAGTTTAGTATTGTTCTCTCAATAAAAATTGCTTGGGCATGGTATTTATAGAGTAAAATAACTCAAGAGTGATCAAAGGTGTGCGACTCCTGGTTTCTCTGTGAACTGAAATTTTGTTAGTTTTTTCTCATGCTGGTGGGTGAAAAAGGCCAAGGGATGGTTGTTTGCCTAATGAGGGCAGGATACAGCTGGGAGGAAGCTTGAAACTCTGTTGCAGGGTCTGCAAACAATCTAGTCACATCAAATAGATACCCACTGTTTGCCAAAAATCAGTGAAATAGGGAGATAATGAGGGAGATAATGAGGGTAATGAAATAAAGAAAAAGAGAGCACTGTTGTTCTTTAATGCAGTGACCTTTTTTGAGATGTGTCATTTACACGGGTGTTTGTGTGAGTGTTGGCCCATGCTGATTTTACAGTACTTAGCTGTGTGATGGCTGCTTACCAAAGCCGGGAAGCACCCTGTGGCTGGCCTCACTCTAGGCTCGATAAGATGTTGCAGTAATGCTGTAGTTAATGGTTTCTGGAAAAGTTGATACCTCTCCGCATTGGAACGAACACGTTTTGGGCTAAATATTGAGAAATCACAGGTATGTTATGCAAATCCTGGGTGTGCCAGCCAAGCCTGTAGAAGAAAACTCATTAGGATTAATCTCTAGCAGGGTGACTAATGCAAAGGGAATGAGGTACTTTCCTCCCTGAGTCAGCAGAGATTTGACATAGCTTTCAAAGGGCCTTCACTGGAATGTAGTCAGTTGCTTTGTGTAATAGGTATGCTAGTTTATTTAATTTGGAACTGCTTGCTTTAGACCAGAGAATACTATACTAAATTGAGAGAGAGACGTAGCTGCATACTCTACTAATAGATTTAAACCAAAATATCTTACTCAGTTTGGAAGAAATGAGGTACATAATTATCCAATGTACATTAAAAGCACTAAAGACAGCAGCATATGAAAGCTGTCTTACCTCCTGCTCTGCTCTTTGAGCTTTGCCAGATTTTTATGTTTGAGGAACCATATTTACAAGTGAGGCATTTGTTACATCCCAGCTCTGTCTAGTTTTCACAGTGATTTCCACATGTAATGTCAGGAAAATTAGTTGCAGCTCAAGGTTACTATTGTGGTATTTTAGGAAGGAGTAGTTAAAGAAGACTTAATTTATTAACAGTTCTCCAAAGTCTTTCTTAGGTGGAATCTTACTTACTGGTAACATTTCTGTAAGACAATAGTATTTTTTCCCTTGCAAGTGCTGCAGTCAGCTAATAGCAATCAAATTCTTTTCAGTGGTATGTAATTGTTAGTCCCATAAAAAGAAAAATAAATTGCTGTTTTTATCAATAAAGCTATACAGAGCCAAATACCAACGCAAAGAAAAATTCAGTATCATTTAAAATGTTTAATAATCTTTCATTCCCAAGTAACACACCGGTATTTGTAGTTTCAGATTGAGAACTTTGTGTTTTGCCTCTGCATTTTCTTAAATTTTCATCTGTATTACGTGTTTCATTATGGATAACTTATCAGCAGGGTGAGGATCTTTGGAGATCCTTTCTAAAACTCCTAATCATTTTTCAAAGAGAGTTAACGGAAAGGGTAGATTTTCTTCATAATCCTTTCAAAATTAAAATATAACACAAAAACACTATGTTTAAGTGACATTAAGGGTCTTACTTAAACCACGTAAAGCTAGGAAATTCAAAGTGAGTAACTAACACTCTCTTGTAAACTGCCTTCATGTATTACAGCTGACAGTGGAGAAGCAGAGGTTCAGAGAGCAGTTCAGATAATAATCTTAAGAGTCTGGGTATTGCCTGAGCCCTGGTAGTTGGGAGAGCAGGACAGATGTCTTTCAAGATCATTCTTTCTCATGAGAGTGAGGGCATTTCCTTTTCATGGTCATACTGAACGTGGTTTTTCTCTGGCCAGTTTATGCTTTGTTCCCTGGTTAACAGCAAGGGCTGAGTAGCACACAAGTAGTTCACAGCAAACAAAGATCTAAAACTTGAATCTGAACCCTGGAGGATCCTGATCCCAGGCTTGCTTTCTCCTCAATATCTAGTGAAAACAAATCCCAACTAGCCAGAAGTACAAGTATTAGAAGAATCCAGATTTCCTCCTGTTGTCATTTGAGGTCCAGTCTGACCATTTTTTCACTGAAACCAGTTCAGTATGAAAACAGTATGCTGTGTTTACACAGTTCATTAGCTTTATATTGTCAGTATATCAGATAAGCATTAGTTAGCCACAGCAGGACTTCTTAGGGAGAATCTATTGTAGAGCTCCTGTGATTCTTTATACATCACTCTAGAAGTTTATTAAAATTTTCCAAATATTCTGACATATCTAAGGAAGGGGGGGGTGTTTTATGTCTTAGTGCTATTCCTTGCAGCTGAATGTCAGGGATTTTTTGTAGAAAGGGGAATTTAATAGTCTTGGGTTTTGTTGTTTTGTGGGTTTTTTTTTCAAATAAGCTAAAAATACAGTTGATTTGAGGCAGCAAAAACCATTTGCCTTTCAACCACTAACAGTAAGGTTAGCCCATATTTTACAGAGCTCTTGCAAGCAGAGTCTGCAGTCTTTGATTAATGTCAGAATCTCCTTTCAGTTTTTCTTTGAACATATTACTTTAAAATTTGCATAATTGTCTAAAGTTGCACATTTTGCTGATACTACCCCTATTAAATGATACAAGAAAGCACAGCATTACATTACATTACCAACAGGATCAAAACAGAATGGGACACTTTTATTCAGTTGTGTATTTTGTGAATCAGGGCAGTAATTGGAACATATTAATGATTTCCTTGGCTCCCCCTTATCCTGCTCCACCCCTGCTCCCCCTGAAACCATCTGTGTAAACTCTGAGGATATATAACACACTTTAAGCTGTCCAGTTCTGTGTAGATCCTTGTAAAGTACTTTGGAATGATGATTCCTACTTGGTGAGATGTGCTCAGACATAAACTCACACATACACATAGCAACACAGAAAGCACGAACCTGTTAAGGATTTCACCTTTTAAGAAGTGACAGAATAATTACAGGACAACATGTCCTTCATGAGCAAAAACAACTAAGCTAAAGTGCTTTCAAGGCTGGCATGGCCTACTTCTCTTCTAGCAAGCTGCATAAATCATAAACTGCTAAGGGATTGATTCATACACTGAGTGGTAACTGTATAATGGTGTATATAAATGTGTGGATAACATACACATACACTGAACTGAACTCAGTTCTTCATTACAGCTTGGCAACAGAACTGAGGTGATGGAGCCCAAACCCTGTCTTTGTATACAGATACAGAAAATACAGAGGATGAACCACGTGCTTCCTTAATGAAGGGTAAGTAAGTTATTCCGTTTTCAGACCTCTTCAGGAGGGGATTGTGATGGTTGGTAAGTTGGCCTCAGGCAAAACTTAGTGTGTTAGAAGTTCTCACTCCTGGAATTAATGTTCCTAGCTTTAAAAAAGAAGGAAAAAAAGGGGTCTATCATCTAATTTTACCTATGTTTTATGTTTGGGGTGAATAGACATGAAAGTGACAACATTTGCAGTATTTAAAAGAATATATGCCTTAGTTAAAAATAAAAACAGCCCCCAAACAGAAATGTCACCTGGCTTTTTGAGTTCTCTCTTACCTTTCACAGTGTCATTCTGGTGAATAAATTGTTAAATTTCCTTTTATGTCTTTATGACTTGGAATCTTTCGGATGCTGCAGATAATCTATATTAGTGGGATGATGTTTCTTTGTCTGAACAATTTAACTGGACAGATTGCACATATGCTCTAATATTACAAAAGGCCAGGGGTATCCTGAAGAGCGGTAAGCAAGGGTAACTCAACTTCGGAGGGTTATCCAGAGATTGAAGCTACATGAAAATTATACTTGTTGGAAATACCTACTCTTTGCAGACAGGGGTCCTTTTTCTGGCACATAATGTTAGGGCCATGGTTTCAAAAGTACACTTAGTAGGCTTCTCTTTCTGTATGAAAAACCTTTGCCCCTTAATACACAATAGCACATTGGTTAGTCTAGATAGCTAATATTTGCATGCATAGGCGGTAGATTCTGTCATTTAAGCTTGTAGATAATAGAATTTACATGCACAAAACTCATTTGGACTGGGCCTCAGAACAGATTGGGAGGACAGGTATTTAAGATTTGAGGGACAGATGCACAGTAGGTGACTATTGGGGTAAATGATGGTTGAGTCTGGAATATTGAAATGGAGATGCTAAGGGAAGAATGAAGACAATGCTCATCTGTGTTTGAGTGTGCTGAAAGCAAAAAGAATTGTATCAAAGGTCACCTTTCATTGTGAAGAGAACTCTAACTTGAAACATGAAATTTTCTTTTCTGAAATATGTTTTTGCCCTGTGGTCTCTATCCAGTGATGGCCTTTAATCCGTCTTTCATAAAATTTCAGCCAGAGCCTAGTGCTTCGTGTCACTAATAACAAGTAATTTAACAGAGACTGTAGACGTGTAAGGGTCAGTCCTTCAACTCAGGTGAGTTTTTTAGACTCACTGAAGTAAATGCAGTAATTTTGGTTTTGTGCCAGCTGAGAAAATGTGCTTGAATATTTAGATTCTTTCAAAATTACTACTAATTGTATTCTTCTATTTGATTTTGGTCAGCCAAAAGTAATACTCTGATTCTAAATTTTGGGGACCTCTTTTACAGTGTAAGAGGAACTTGTTTCCAGATCTAAATGTTTACATTTGAAACTTCAACTAAACAAAGCTTGTCACCTACTCCAGGTCCACAGCACAGAGGAAGGTATCATCTGAATCCAGACTATGATAAACCTTTTACATTTTAATATCAGTGGTCATTCTGCCTAGCCCAGACCCACCTTTGCTTAAATAAGATCTCACTGAAATTTATATGAGTCGCATCAAAGTCAATAAGATCGTTTTCTGACTGAGGAGAAAATTATTGTGGCTCTGTTTTGGTGCACTGACTGTGTAATATCAAGGCCTCTGCAGCAATGCACTTAAAAACAACTGGGTGAAATATGGAGAGAGCAGGAGTCTTAATTTCAAATTTCTTGTGTTTGTCAGATTATGTTATATAGTATCAGCTTGTTCTGTGAAAGCTGAGGCCACAGGAGTCCCATTACACTTTTTGGGCAAGATCCTCAGATGATGTAAATTGGTGTAGTGCTACTAGAGTAAGTGAAACTGTGTTGATTTCAGTAGCTCAGGATTTAGCCCACTGGGTCTGAGATAGCTATAAAACCGCACTGTGCATTTGGAAAGTTGTACCCCATAAATGCTTCTGCAGTGCAGTTTTTTATAGTGTCTATAGGAAATCCACTTTGTCTCTGTGGCTTAAAACCACTAACTAACCAAGGTCAACTCTCTGTCGCTCTCACACCATAACTGTTAATACTAATAAGTGGGGGTTTAAGTGCACTATCTCTTATATATTTGATCTTTTTTATTATTTTTAGTTTGCCACTCTGAACTATTTGTATCTTGGACAATTTTTGTAAGTACACAAACATAAAGAAACTGTCACTAGCAGCAACTATCTCAGTGCCCTATGTAGTAGAATATCCTTCCTGAAAGTGCATGTGTTTACTTGCACAGAAGTATACTTGCACAGATATGTATACACATGCACACACAATTAGTCTACAGCAAGTGTTCTCAAGCACCTACATTCCTTTTTCACTTGGTAACATTTCACTTGGTGACATTTTTGCAAGAAAGCATTATGTCTCATTGTGTTAGCTGTTCCAGTGTCTAATCTGAGCTCCATTGCACTGCTTGACTGTGCCATGCTTTGGCACAGAGCTGAGGTTGTTTTCCTGACAAACAGGAAAGTGTTCTGCAACAATTACCTTATAAGTAGGTTTGTTTCTGCATAGGGAAAGAAATCATACTAAGTGAGCTATGGAAGCAGGCATCCATGTGCTTTTCCATTACTATATGGCAGCTTGTATTTTTGTAAACATGAAGATAATGTAAGAGAATCCATTTTTTCAGTTACACAAACAGTTCAAAAGGCATTTGTAATGAAATGGCTTCTAGCAATCTTTCATATTTCATGGTCATCTTTGGGGGGGGAAACCCCCCAGCTTCATTCCCCTGTTGAATTTTTCCCTTGAGAGGCTGCAGACTCTGGTTCCAATTTCAGCTACAAATTAGGCTGTGAGTAGGTTTGAACTTGAGTGTCTTCAGAAAAGCCAAGGAGAACAATAGTGGCTTCACACTGTGTCATGCTTCAGCTCCAGCGAGTAATGCTAAATTGCTTGCATTGTCACAACCACGTGCTTCCCTTGATGATCCTAATGGGTCCCTGCAGATCCAGTGGGGATCACA
The DNA here is from genome assembly GCA_013400415.1 of Scytalopus superciliaris. Classification (NCBI taxonomy): domain Eukaryota; kingdom Metazoa; phylum Chordata; class Aves; order Passeriformes; family Rhinocryptidae; genus Scytalopus; species Scytalopus superciliaris. The sequence goes on along the minus strand of VXBX01002283.1, from coordinate 216,712 downwards.
ACACTGGCTGCATACATTTTTTAAGACTGTTTCAAGATATCATGGAACACATCCAGAACCCAGAGTGATGTTTTCTTTGGGGCCTCAGACCATGGAATGTTTAATTACCGATGCCATTACTAAAAATAGCCATAGGAGAAGGCACAAGTTAATCTTTTAGAGAAATGTTTGGGGAATGGGGGTTAGGGCAACTTGTTTTAGAACATTATTTCCCTAAAGGTTAGAATCTATGTAATTATAGTAAAATTACAAAAAAGGATTGTCTGCCTTTGTGTTCTTTTGTATTCAGACAGTGGGAGCATTGTACCCTTATTAAGTGGGCGTTGCTGTTTCGAACTTCTTGTATATTTTTCTTAGCCCTTTCATTTCATACGCTAATCTTCACCTAGCTTGTAAAATTTTGATTGGGTGTTTGATGCCAGTTTCAGAGGTGATGTGGAGTTTGGATTTCCTTGCATTTGCTCAGATGTAATGAACCCAAATTATGGCTAGTGGGATTTGTAAGCATATTGCAAACTGAGAAAGAATCTAAGTCAATAAGTGTAAAGCAGTTCAGAAGGTATCACACCTTGAATGCAATGTATACTGAAGGTATACTCTACTTTAACTTTGATGACTCCTAGACCCTGATGAACTTTTGAGTTAATTAGAGTCACAATGACCACTAGATTTTTTTTATTCCTCTTTCCTGTTGAAGCTCCAATATTTGTCTTGGGGCACCTTTTCATATTGACTTGCCTATCTGTACTTTTAATTACACAGCTAGTGGCAATAATTAGATTTTTATATTCCTGAATATGGATTTGTGTGTCAGAAGACTCAGGAATATCTGACAAATGAATTTTCAAAATGAGCCAACAACCAAAGAAATAGAATTAGCCTCATGACCCAGTAACATGTATCCACATCTTTAAAAGTTTTTTGAGAACTTGTAAAATTCAAACTGCAACTGGAAAGCACTGTGTATCCCCAGGCAGCCTTAATTTGCATGATCAGCACTTACTCAGCAGAGTACCATAGGTATGTGAAACCTTGGTGTATTAAATGGGTCACATTTAACTGTCCTTGAACAATTTCTCCTATGTATTAAACATAAACAAGCTTTTTGTCATATTCAGCATCACTGTTTCTCTTTTCTCCACACTTTCTTTGATACAAGGTAATTTTTCTACAGGAAATTTTAGAGGAACACAGTGAATATGTTATGCCACTTTCCTCCCATAGTCTTGTTAAGAATTATGGGCTTCTCTCATTTCATATTCCTTGTATTTTTTTTTCCCCAGGAGTTGAATAATTCCATCTGAGCAAAAATTTAAATTAAAGTTGGTTTTTATAGCTGAGCATTGTTGGGCAAATTACACAATCTCTTTTAGTTTTCTAAATATCCTTTGGAGACTTCTCTTGTCATGTAAATACACTGTCATATAAATCCAATGCCATTGGATCAAGTTGTCTGTTGGTAACTGGGGAGAAGATGCAAGAGACCACTGGAGTTCAGAAGCTACAGAGGAAAACTGGTAGCAGAGTTCAAATGTAAATGAAGATGGCAGGAAAATGTTCTTTTCTCTTTCACAATGAAATCCAAACTAGTCCTTCACTAACACCCTTTGGTGTTTTCCTGTGTTAAATAAAAGGCTCCTTGATGTTACAGGAGATACCTTTCTGCCCATTAAATAACCTTTTTAATAACATCCAGTAAACCTTTCTCAAAAACCAGTGAGTGGTTTTACACCCTGAACGGTTTTGAACAGAACTCCATAATGTCACTGTATGCTATGCCAAAATGTAAAGCTTGCGTCCAGTGAGAATGAGGAAGAAAGTGGGAAACCCTCAACTTTTCAGTTACATTACACAAAGAAACCTTTCGAAAGGCATTGTTTTTAGGCATGCTACTAGCTTTGTGCTATTAAAACTGTTGCACTCTAATGTCTGAATGAAAGGTACTGTAATTAAATTACACATTCTATTTGCAGTACATTTCTGTTTCACAGATTTGTAAGTCTACAGTCCTGCATGTACAAAAAATCTGGGTTTAGATACCCATTTTCCAAATCCTATATATTGTGTGAGCTTGGATGTCAAAACTGAGCATTGCTTTCTGTAAAATATGGGGTGATATATCAACAAAAGAACCAGGTTTGTTCAGCATTATTTGAAATTTGGCCTGTTCAGTGTGAAAATCTAAACACATTAAAAGATTCAATCCTTTAGGTCCTACATACAGAACTTAAAGAACTTAAAGAGCACTGAAGATAAAACCTTGAATTTTCAGTATCTGAGTTTGAAATAGCTTCTTTAAAAAAACCAAACAAACAAAAAAACAAAAACCCGAACAAAAACCCCCAGACTTACTTCTGTCACTTAATAG